>CM064580.1:12096068-12418568 GCA_032716605.1 Paralithodes platypus | reverse complement strand
TTGGCTGCGTGTCGAGGGGCGTGGCCTAAGTTGCGTGGTACGTGTGGCGCCTGCAGAAGACGAAGCTGAAGGAGGTAGCACGGGGGGCTGCGTCAAGGGCACCGGGGGGCGAGGGAGGGCGTTAGGTCCTGTAGGAAAGTGCCTTTTGGCAGAAGGAAGGATCTGAAGGTCCAGAGTTTGGTTGTTGATGTTGGGATGTAAGGCTTGGATATATAATGCTTCGAGTATAGGTAATCTCCTTGGGTCACTTTCTTTATCGAGTATGGTGGTATGTTTCTCTAACTCGTTGCGTGTGAGGTGGGAGTGGTTAGGGGTGAGATAGTGGTCTTTGATGGCTCCAGCCTGAAGGTGAAGAGTTAACCGACGTGAAAGACGTGTCTGCGTCATACCA
Source organism: Paralithodes platypus (assembly GCA_032716605.1). Lineage (NCBI taxonomy): Eukaryota > Metazoa > Arthropoda > Malacostraca > Decapoda > Lithodidae > Paralithodes > Paralithodes platypus. The sequence goes on along the minus strand of CM064580.1, from coordinate 12,418,177 downwards.
ATATAGGAATGAGGTCCACAGTCCTCATAATTACAGGTATGTTGGTAAATGACGTGATCGTCGGTCATCGGGCTCTTTATCTTGGTGGAAGCTGGTTTGTTGCGGAGAACGAGGTTGGAGGTTTTGGGGGATTTGAAATAAATTATTAATTTGATTTTGTTTTCCGGGATGGTTGGGTGGACATGCTTGGAGATTATTTCTTTTAAGACGGTCTCGTCATTTTTGTGTTCAGAGGACATTAAATTGCGGTAGAAGATCTTAATTTCATTGGGGGGGTCAATGTTGGGAGGGCTTTGGGTGTACCATTTTTCAAGATGGTGGTTGATGGTGCTGGAGATGTCGGAGTTGGAGTATCCGTTATTTACTAAAACTTGGGATAGTCTTTCTAGTTCCTGGTAGGTGTCGGCCCAGGTAGAGCAGTGCGTGAGGGCTCTCCTAACATAGGCGGGGATGGAGGATAGAAGATAACGGCGGGGGCATTCACTATCGCCGTTGAGGCATTGTCCTGTGTTAGTTGGTTTAATGTAGACGGTGGTTCTGAACCCATGGTCGTTCAGAGCTACGAGGATGTTGAGGAAGGGGAGCTGTCCATTGCTAGATATTTCAAAGGTGAAGTTAAGTCCGGAGGAGGTCATGAAGCGACGCTGGAGTTCCTGTAGTTCGTGGAGGTCCTTGATTTGCACGAAGAGGTCATCCACGTATCTACAGTAGACGGCGGGTCGTTGGGCAGCTAGGAGCTCTTCCTCGATGGTACCCATAAAAAAGTTCGCAAAAAGAACTACTAGGGGGCTGCCCATCGCCACACCGTCTATCTGCTTGTACATGTTGCCCCGAGGGCAAAGGAAGGGGGCCTCCTTGGTACATAGCTCCAGTAGTGTTTTCAGGGCCTTCTCCGGGATGTCCAGTATTGGTGTATCAGGGCAATGGTAAATTCGACGTAGAATCATGTCAATGGTCCTATCCACTGGCACGTTGGTGAACAGGCTTTCTCGACGTAGAAAGCCTGTTCACCAACGTGCCAGTGGATAGGACCATTGACATGATTCTACGTCTAATTTACCATTGCCCTGATACACCAACACTGGACATTCCGGAGAAGGCCCTGAAAACACTACTGGAGCTATGTACCAAGGAGGCCCCCTTCCTTTGCCCCCGGGGCAACATGTACAAGCAAATAGACGGTGTGGCGATGGGCAGCCCCCTAGGAGTTCTTTTTGCGAACTTTTTTATGGGTACCATCGAGGAAGAGCTCCTAGCTGGCCAACGACCCGCCGTCTACTGTAGATACGTGGATGACATCTTCGTGCAAATCAAGGACCTCCACGAACTACAGGAACTCCAGCGTCGCTTCATGACCTCCTCCGGACTAAACTTCACCTTTGAAAAATCTAACAATGGACAACTTCCCTTCCTCGACATCCTCGTAGCTCTGAACGACCATGGGTTCAAAACCACCGTCTACATTAAACCAACTAACACAGGACAATGCCTCAACGGCGATAGTGAATGCCCCCGCCGTTATCTTCTATCCTCCATCTCCGCCTATGTTAGGAGAGCCCTCACGCACTGCTCTACCTGGGCCGACACCCACCAGGAACTAGAAAGACTATCCCAAGTTTTAGTAAATAACGGATACTCCAACTCCGACATCTCCAGCACCATCAACCACCATCTTGAAAAATGGTACACCCAAAGCCCTCCCAACATTGACCCCCCCCAATGAAATTAAGATCTTCTACCGCAATTTGATGTCCTCTGAACACAAAAATGACGAGGCCGTCTTAAAAGAAATAATCTCCAAGCATGTCCACCCAACCAACCCGGAAAACAAAATCAATTTAATAATTTATTACAAATCCCCCAAGACCTCCAACCTCGTTCTCCGCAACAAACCAGCTTCCACCAAGATAAAGAGCCCGATGACCGACGATCACGTCATTTACCAACATACCTGTAATTATGAGGACTGTGGACCTCATTCCTATATTGGTATGACGCAGACTCGTCTATCACGTCGGTTAACTCTTCACCTTCAGGCTGGAGCCATGAAAGACCACTATCTCACCCCTAACCACCCCCACCTCACACGCAACGAGTTAGAGAAACACACCACCATACTCGATAAAGAAAGTGACCCAAGGAGATTACCTATACTCGAAGCATTATATTTCCAAGCCTTACATCCCAACATCAACAACCAAACTCTGGAGCTTCAGATCCTTCCTTCTGCCAAAAGGCACTTTCCTACAGGACCTAACGCCCCCCCTCGGCCCCCGGTGCCCTTGACGCAGCCCCCCGCGCTACCTCCTTCAGCTTCGTCTTCCGCAGGCGCCACACGTACTACGCAACTTAGGCCACGCCCCTCGACACGCAGCCAATCAGGTTCGACCCCGCCAACCGACCACCATCCCGCATCCAGTGCGCATACGTGAAGCGGTTCTCTCTTTCTCTCTCCTAGAATACCCCTCCACCAATAGCAGACTTTTGCCCCCTGATTTTCGCCTCCTCTGATCCTCCACCCTCTATATATACCCTTCCTGTTTACCTTTTATATCATTCTATCCTTACTTGATAATGCTGGTTGTCCAGTGAAACGCATCGTATATCCTGTATCATCATGTACATTAATGTAACCCTGTACCACCATGAATTTTGCTCATCTCCTTCATCTACTTCCTGCCACCCAGCGAAAACTCATCAGAGACTGGAAACTTTGAATAATAAAATTACCAACGCAGAAATTGCCATTTCTTTCAACCTCGTATGTATTAAAAAAAAAAAAAAAAAAAAAAAAAAAAAATATATATATATATATATATATATATCACTGTCTATCTATCTATTTGCATCGATAAATGGAATACAATATTTGAAAGAAATAGACTGAAATAAATATATCGGCCGGTGGCCTGACTTCTTGCTTGTAGTGTGTTTATACCTGTACTTCTAAGACCTTTAATTACATCACTATTGACCCCCCAGAAACACATATTTGTTTATATTTAATTATATGGGGAACCAAGCCTTTTTGCAATACACATAGAGGTATATTGCACATTGGTAATGATGACTCTTGGGACATTTTTGATAACGTGAAAGGTGAGCTTTGCTCTCTAATATTTCCGAACGTTTGTGTATCGTTGGAATATTGGTTACAGTCACAAACACAATGGGAGAAGTAGATTCGGATACACAGAGTTTTTTTGTCACACACACACACCCATACACACACGCACGCACGCACACAAACACACACACACCCACACCCACACACACACACCCACGTGCAAGTGAAGCGTGGAGGTTGCTAGAGGGACAAGTCAAGAGTTAGATCAGCCAAAATGAGTTATCTAAGAGGAGCTTGTGAAGCCATGTGGATGGACCGATTGCTGAACCAGGAACTACGTGAGAGATGTGGTGTTGAGGTGGACGTTGTGGAGAATGTTGGGAAAAATGTATTCAGGTGGTATGATCATATGGAACAAATGGAGAGCAAGCGGATGACAAAGAGGGTGTATGTGAGTGAGGAGGAAGAGGTTAGATTAGAGGGAGGGGTAAACCGAGAATGAGGTGGAGGAATGGAGTAGAGAGATGTATGGGGGAGAGGGGGATGGGCTGGTAGGAAGGACGAGTGTTATTTGGAAGAGGTTCATTCTTGGCCATCCCCTCAGTGATTAATTTTGTCTGACAATAGATAGAAAGTTTACACAACACGCCATTGAAAGTAATCCACCGACATTATTTCATAAAATGAATACAAAGTCTAATGGTAAAAGTATCATAATAATTTATGACTGTCTGTTTTTTATTGTTCCTGCATGATAATTCGGAAATGTATTGTGAAAGTTTGAGTGCCGAGCTGAGTGGTTTTTGATACCGTGACCACACACACAAAAATAGCTTGGAGATATTTAATTTTTACCTTTTAATCCGTCAGCTGTGCCCTTATACAATTTGTACACAAAACACATCAGAGATAGAGAGAGAGAGCAACTCGACTGGCAGCAGAGGAATATTGTATCAAGGTAGTGGATATATTACATTTGGAGATTATCTGAGGAAAATATTCAAGAGTATACTCCTTCATGTGTTCTAATGTATCCAATTTGTTCTTATTAGTTTGTGCATAATGTATGTGTCATATTTCTTCAATATCTATACCGTTTTCATCAAGTAATATATTTAATAATTTTCGAACCATTCTCAGGGCTAAATATGCATGTATCCATAAATCAAATATTCATTTATATTTTGAGCAAAGGTTAGTGGTGCACCTTCCACAGGCCATTCTTAGTGTTCCATCACATCACTCTAGTCAACCACTTATCCTTTATATCAGTCAGCAGTATATCATCTACACACAACTATTGTTTTTTAAAACTACATTCAACCTTGCCAATGATATTTGTTATGTTATCTCTCACGGATTCATCATCTATACCTCTATTGTATTCCACGTGCCTAATAGTATTACATTTTAATTACGTCCCTGTCCATTGAATGTGTATGTCATTCATCTTGCCTTAAGATATTTATTAATTTAAAATATTATTATACATATATATTTCTGCAATTGAATGTGTGGGAGTGTGTGTGCAGGCTTGGGCAAGGGTGGAAGAGTAATGTTATTCGCTAAAGTTATTATCATTAATGGAATAAAGCGCGAATTGAATCCAGTTTTGGTTATTGTTGTTTTTTGTTATGGACCCACTTGTTTAGCCCCATTAATGTTCAGATTTGTGGACGTTCTGCCCATTAGTATGACAATTAGTATGACCTTTTACTCGATTTTTTTGTTATGAATATTAGGACCTTGCGTCCCATTTATGTGTCTTTTTTATCGCTAGCAAGCGATAGCAAGCCTGTAATTTTGGAAGAACAGGCCTTCGGCCAGGACATATTTCTACCGAGAAATGTACAAATATATTCAAAACGGGGATCTTGGGGTTGCTTTTTTAAGCTTGATGGAGGTCTAGGGAGGAAACAAAAGAAATAATGAATAAATAAATATATCGAACAATATAATTATAAACCTTTCCCTCCTTGACACATTATTAGCATCAAAGTCATTAAGCATCAATATTTATTCATGCAATGATATTATTCCCCTTCCAACCATTTACCATGATATTACAATTGCTTACTTATTGTAGATTTATTGTATTGCATATTAGTTGGTATTATGGCTTCCCTTGAGGTTATTGTATTGCATATTAGTTGGTATTATGGCTTCCCTTGAGGTTATTGTATTGCATATTAGTTGGTATTATGGCTTCCCTTGAGGTTATTGTATTGCTATATTAGTTGGTATTATGGCTTCCCTTGAGGTTATTGTATTGCATATTAGTTGGTATTATGGCTTCCTTGAGGTTATTGTATTGCATATTAGTTGGTATTATGGCTTCCCTTGAGGTTATTGTATTGCATATTAGTTGGTATTATGGCTTCCCTTGAGGTTATTGTATTGCATATTAGTTGGTATTATGGCTTCCCTTGAGGTTATTGTATTGCATATTAGTTGGTATTATGGCTTCCCTTGAGGTTATTGTATTGGATATTAGTTGGTATTATGGCTTCCCTTGAGGTTATTTTGATAGGGGGCTGAGTTGTTGTACTGTAGCATCAGTAAGCAACGAAAAGAAGTATGTACCGATAATTTGAGGCAGGCATTTTACAGACTAATAAACCTGTGTTTACATTATCCACAGCAGGTACAAACTTAGTCGCATGTAACATAGGCGCAGCTCTTATTAGTGGGGCAGATAACTGGAATAATCGTTCATTTCTGGAAACAAGCACCAAAATTGGCACACATACTCCTTGGGGATTGCTCTTTTGATAAAACTCGTTAGCCACCTAAAAATTCAAGATGGCGGCCATTTTTCAAGATGGCCGCCATTGAATATACAGAAACATTGCATTTCGCAATAAAATCGCAAAGACTTGTCCTATTTGAATGATCTTGGTGTCAAATCATACATTTTTCACTATGTAGAATCCGAATTTGGAACCATGGACTTACTCACTAACTTCCTTGTACCATAATATCAGTCCCGGAATCATAATTAGGGTAAAAAGTGCCTATATCATAGGCACCATCAGTCCGATATATTATTGGATGTACATGTAGGCAGTAGGCCTATACTTGTTTGTCACTTATTGTCTTGCTGCCTGGATGAGTATACTACAAGGCTTCTAAACCTCGCATCTGCAGCTGCACAGTGCCGTGCAGGTCAGACCAAAGCAGTAGCATTTGCATCGATCGCAGCATTCCGACTTGCATCCACACTTGGTCAGCTGCTGGCAACTCTCTGCAATGGGTGGGAGCTCTGTCCAAACGATCTGCCACAGATCCCCTTTCTTGGTTCAGCACCAGTTGGCAGGAGTCTGCGTTTCTGGTTGACGTACTGTTGACTGACTCCAGATGCAGCCCGCCTGGTAGGCAGCACGCTTCACATGCTGCGCCAGTGCTGCTCGGGTTGGAGGAATGGCTTCGTACAGCCTCTGCTTCCGAGCAAACATGTCCAACCTTGCATCATCGACAACTTCAGCTGTGCTGGATCTGTCGTACATCATGACCACGAACTTCTCCAAGGTTTCCAGGTCTTCATCATCAACTACCGGTGGGTACTGGCTGAGTTTGCTGAAGACACCGGAAGCCTCATCACAAACATCCCAGGTTTGCCAAGCAGACTTCTTCCCTTTGCCACGGAATGCTGAAACGACATCGCAGCCAGTGAAGACATGGAAGAAGAGCATCCCTTTGCTCTTTTCTGCAAGAGTGCAACACAAGTCATGTACAGGAACCCACCTCAGGTTCTGTCCTTGGCCAAAGGCAACCCACAACTGCTGCAGACCTAGCTCCTGAAGTGCCTGCAGAACACTGACTGCGATGACGACAACAGCTGTGTCGCTGGCTTTGACCATGATGACTTTGCTGCCTACTTCTGTTGCATGCCTGGCATGCACAAAGATCCGCGTGTCAGCATCTTCATGACTGCACGGTGCCACCCCAGCCAGATTGATAGTGCGGTTGCTGACAGCATCTTCTTCCTTGGTCACAATGACCACATTTGGTGTGGCCACACGTGCAATCTTATCAGTCAGAAAGTTGAACAGCTCGGCTTTGTTGTCATTTTCTCTCAGGAAGTTTCGCCAGTTTGAGGGAATTTTGCCCTTCCCTGTCACCCTCCCTCTCACCCCGCATCCTCGCTTTGATCTAGTTTCAGCTTTCAGACTAGATGGCCGGTAGACATCAAACACAATGTCTGTTCTCTTGTACTTGGTAGAGTATGCTTGTATTCTAGGAAGGACAACGAGCATTGCGTACTCTTCGAACGTCTTTGAACTCCGTGGGGGCAGACTGTTCACCAATGCTGCACCATCAATGATGATGGTGTCGGCATCTGGCTCTGCCTCAGGGGTTGTAACTGGGCTCTGAAGAATGGTAGTGAGGTGGGATTTCTGACAGGTGTGGAGCTTTCCACCATCACTGAAGGCAGCAGGATGTGACTGGTTCTCATGACGAAAGAACTCCTTCAAGTCACACTCTCTGCTCTGGCATGATATGAACAGCTTGGAGAACAGTTGACAGTCTTCCTTCAGCACTTTTTGCTTTGAAGAGTCAACAGAGGCTGGTACCTGTCGGAAAAAGTCAACCCTGTTCTTCTTGATTGGTTCATAGAAGGTGGAATCTTCTTCCCCTTCCAGTCCCTTCATAAACTCCTGGAAACGGACCTTGCCTTTCTCAAGGTATGTGCCAATCAGCTCGGTGGCAGTGTGGTGAGCAATATCGTTTGTATCAAGCGAAAGCAGGTCCCGACTCTCCTCCTGGAAAGGATTGCACATATCTGTCATGGCTTGTGAGAGCTTTTCTACTTTCTCAAGGAACACTCTTTGTGCTCGTTCTGTCTCCTCATGGTGGCTGGTGTGTTCAGTACCCTCTTTGGTTCCACATGCTGCCTCATACTGTGCAACCAAGTGGCTGACTTGAGGACCAGCTATCATCCATCTTCTCAGTGCTGATGGGTCTTCAGTAACGCCGATCACACCCCCTTCTGCCTTGATGACAGCGTTGGCCTGCTCGTGAGCTTGGTCAATAGCCATTGCTGAGAACTGTCGGCTCGATTTGTGTACAACAAAGTTTCCACTCTGGATCTCCTGAGCCAGCTGAGGATGCTTCTGTTCCAGGGTCCCCATGCTGAGTTTCACAGCAGCGGTGCCACCAGTGTGCCCTGGCTGTGCGTTGACATCCGCTCTGTTGAGCTACTACTCTACACCTTCCGCTGCAAGTCTCTCAACGTCCCGGCCCCCCCCCCCCCCCCACCGCATCGTGTCATGTCCAGTTTAGAAGCCATGTACAGGAAGATGCTACACATACTAAACCTCTAACACTACTACAATATACACTACCATGCATTTTAGCCGAGTCAGACGTAACATGAACCTCTAATTTAGCAGAATATTAGGATTCCAGGACTGATATTATGGTACAAGGAAGCTAGTGAGTAAGTCCATGGTTCCAAATTCGGATTCTACATAGTGAAAAATGTATGATTTGACACCAAGATCATTCAAATAGGACAAGTCTTTGCGATTTTATTGCGAAATGCAATATTTCTGTATATTCAATGGTGGCCATCTTGAAAAATGGCCGCCATCTTGAATTTTTAGGTGGCTAACGGGTTTCATCAAAAGAGCAATCCCCAAGGAGTATGTGTGCCAAATTTGGTGCTTATTTCCGGAATGAACGATTCTCCTGAGATTTGCAGCTATCTGCTCCACTATATATCTTCATAAAACACCAGGTTGTCATTATGTATGTATATTTTAGTATGTAAGTAATGTAGTGGTAACCCCGTTGTGGAAACAACAGTGGTAAATAATAACCCCTTTTTTGCAAGCGATGTCTTTTAAGTTTTATTCTGGCTACTATTAGACGCTTTAATTCAGATTTAAAAGAGACCCCAGCAATTAACAAGCTTCGAACTACCTCACTTAACCCTTTTTGCTACCACATATTCTTTTTAAACTACATTAAATCGTCTAAGCATAACTAAACCAACATTTAAAAGACGGCGCCGGTACAGAAGGGGTTATTAGTAAGTCATACATAATTATAAGACCTGAACATGGAGCTGTATTATTGGTAAATGACACACACTGAAATATAATAAATATACTGACCTAGAACATATTCGTTCATCACAAAGATTACCTGTTTAATTGATTTCACATTTTAGTCAGTTATATGGAAAGCCAGACACATTTGACAATGGTAAGGGGGGTAATCATTCCGTAGGATTAAGAGGAACAATACGGTCTGTCAAGAGCAGGCAATGTGTCACACAGCCATCAATCAACCTTCTGACCTTGAAATAACCATCCAAAATTGTCAAGTTACTCATATAATTGATCTTCATTCACTCTGCCTTACAAAGGTTTTTAATTCCTTCTTATCACTTTCAGAATCGTTGGGCTCATGTATTACTATATCATGTTTATTAACACCTTACGAGCGGCCTAGGCGGTTTATTTATATGTACCACCCAGCGGGGTGTTTTTTCCCAAAATAGGGCTGTTTACGTGATAATTTTCATGCCTAAATAAGACCCAGAGCGTAAAACAAGTATCTATCCCTGAAAGGGCATAAACAGAGCTTTCCAATGACACCATAACGATCCTTTTATGATGGCTAGTTTTCTTGCAACAACCGTGCAACGCGTGTGCAAAAAGCATGTAATTCGGCACTTTCCCCATACAATTCCGTATATAGCAAGTGAGAGAGGGAGTGAGGAGGTGGGATTCGTGTCAGTAGGTTCGCCGCGGTGGTCTGGAGCAGTCATACGCTCGCTACTCTCCTGCCACCACTTGTCTCTCTCTCTCAGCAACATTACGTGCTGAAATTGCCACACGACCTATGTCGAGCGCCGCCAGATAGTCCAGATTTATTATACTCGACTTATGTTGTGCCCCGACAGTTATGGGTTAATAAACCCTTTTCCTTCGAGCTACCTGTTAATGCCTTTCCCGCTCACTATAATTTACGGGAAAACTATTAAAGCGAGCATAATGAGACAATGCCCATTGCATAAATCCGACCAGATCTTCTTGAAAATGTCTAGTTCATACATTATTATTTCCCCTGGGATTGAGATATGGTGGTAACAGTCAGTATGTTTAGCCAGGTGATCGGGCACTTGACTGAGCATATTATGCCATGCACTTTTTTCTTTTTCCACTCGTGCTATGTCAATGAACGAAACACTTAGGAAATATGGTGTTTGCTAGCATTATGGCCTGTAACAAAGAATGAACGTCACATTCATACCTGGTATGTAGCTCTTATAAATACACATGAAAGTGGACCTGTTCATGTTGAATTTCAGCTTCCAAATTACTTCTTGCTTGGACACACACCCTCTTTCACTACTGACGCTTGTTACATACTGATATTACAATGGGAGTGAAGGCTAGAGTCGTATATTACGTCTGGCAGCAAGCAGAGCTTTTAACACAATGAAAAAATTAAGTAGGCACCACATTACACCATCTTCTGGCTGGCCTTTCTTACCTTATCAATACATTACAATCCAGTGCCTTCTACCTCTTTACTACTCATCACTCATTCTATACCTAACATCACACCAACTCATAATTTTAACTTACCCATTTATAAATACATATTTTAGTAAATGCGTCTAATGTGCTAATACATTTCTCTCATCAAGTCATTAATACCCATGTAGATGCCACTTAATGTCTGCTGGTCTCGCTCTTGAATGTTCCTAATTTTTTAACACAATCTATAGTCTCTGAAATGTTTATTATTGTGTGTGTTTATTTAACTATTATATTATACGTATGTATGCACTCGAAATTTAAGATCAAACTGGATAATTTTCCGTATCTTAATTAATTGACTCTCATCATAGGTAGTTTTATTTTCGGAGCCATTTTTATTTGAGTGCAACAGTTATAGAAACATGTTGGATAACTATTGGTGTGGGGAAAGATTAACTTCTTGCGATCAATTATTTGATATATAGTTGAATACATTGTTGTTAAGCCTCTCGTTATTATCTATCCTGGTGATGAGTTCGGCTTGTTATAATATCACAGGCTCGTTTGTACCTATTGAATTATAGGTATTTGATTTAGGATGATTCAGATTACGCGAGGACTCATCAGCGAAAATTTTAATTATTTGTATTTCTCGCTAGATTTCCATATTACACATATCTTATTCTCAGCTAATGGCCATGAACATATTATGCAGGAACGATGATGATGCTTGTTGGTTCAGTATAATATGATCCATGCTTAACATTTATAAAGCTGCTGCAGCCTTTGTATATTGTATGTCATCATTGCCAATGTAAACCTTCATTGTTATCTTTGAATACATTGTCAAGGCTCATCAAGGATAAAGAAAACTCAGTTACCAATGGTGTCAATTATAATTTGGTTGTTGTTTACCTGTATAATATATTACATTATAAAAAACACTCTTTTTTGTTGTTAATGGATAACGAATACAATGTTTGCATCTTACATAGTGAATCAATATAACGATAATTTAAATAATTGAATTCGTGAATAATGTTATGTGCTCTGTAGGATTATTGTTATTACTAGGCATTAGGGAAATCTCTCTCTCTCTCTCTCTCTCTCTCTCTCTCTCTCTCTCATTATTGTGCATATAACAGTGTTCGTGATATTATGTGTAATAATTGTTGTTCTGCTGTTGTTGGACATTTTCAGAACAACACTCGTCTAAAGTCACATGCTTCCACAAATATTACCAACAACGTTTGCATATCCATTACAAATAATAAACAAGTGCATATAATATATGTCCATACACATTAGAAAAATGATCACTTTATAATTTTTTTTCACGCACACATCCCTACACATACATACAATATGTACACCAGTACACACCAGGTTATATAAAACACACACGTGGTAGTAATAATTGTGCTTACATGAAGTTGACTTGGAGACAGATAAAGACGTTCTGGGTTATTGTAGATAAACATTAAGGCGTTTCAAAATAATCCAGGAATATAATTAGTGTTGTCGTATTTGGCGTGAAATAACGATAGTAGTTGTTATGTGCAAATCATTGTGTCAGTATGAATGTTGTACCATCTGCCATTCGAATCATGTGGCGTGGCAGGTATGCAGTAGAGTTTCCTCAGGGTTAGAATAGTCGGTCGAAAGTTATTTACGCGCAAATTACCCTCCATATACTCAACGATCCCCTGACTCCCCCGCTTAATTCGTCTCTCCGTAGGAAGCATCTGTATACATGCACCATACAGGGATAAGTATGTATAGCTATACAGTATAGTATATTAACCCACTGAACCCCAGCGACGACACGTTGTTGTCGGCAATGTATGTACCGCTAAACCCCAGCGACGACAACGTGTCGTCCTTGTTAATTACTCCGGTCCTATGGCACCTAGAGGGCTCAGATTTGTATGGGAACTGTGTAAGTATCCCACGCAACCATGCCAATGGTAGGAAACCCTCAACGTCAAACCGCGTGCGCGTGAGCGCGCAAAAACCTGTTTTTGCCTTCAATTTTCCCCTCTTGTAAATCCGACTTTCGGGCGCACCGTAGGACCCCTTAACCTAACAAGTGTGCATGGGGGTAATTAGACACCTCTCCCTGTGCGCATGTATTTGAGGTGTTTCCGTCACTAAAATATTCATTGTACCATTTAACTCCCCCAGACATATTATGTTCCAGTAAGTCCGAGGAGGCGGGAGCCCCAGGATTGCCACTGCCTCGCACTACACTCACAACAACACTGCGGCCGTTAAAATTATCGCAGGAGGCTGAGGTTGCCACCAACGGTTTTATCGTATGGTAACTTATCGGACTTACTGAGCTCATATGACGCAAAATTGCGTCATAAACTTATTGGAGAGGTATAGAGATAAGTCCATATGATGCGATCGGATCATATGAGTTTTTGGTGGACTTATTCATGACGCGATCGCGTCATATATGTCGCAAGGAGTTAATAGCATTAATACTTATCCATATGCGCCTAGTATGGGTTGATTATAAAGGTTTTAACCTGAAACAACAATAAAACGAGTGAAAACAGTGTTTGGATGGTCAAAATCGGAGATATAGCCCGCGAGTTGTATAATGTATGGGTGAGGCAAGCTGCTTTCCCGCCAATTTCCCCCAAGGCCACTGAGACACAGTCGATCGATACTCTCTCTCTCTCTCTTGCATTCGCTTGCTATCAGTGATGACCACACCCTGCAACCGGCTTTCTAATGTTAGCACGAAAATATACCTCAGAATAAGGGAATAACAGGGAAAATAGGTGATAACTGAAGGAGAGGAGGAAAGTGGGGAAGGAGGGGAGGTAGAGGACTGAGATTTTGCATGGCCCAGGGGCCAAAAAAAAATAAAAATAAAAAAATAAAACAATTTTTTTTTTTTTTTTCGATGTCAAAAGTTGATTTATTTTTTCTCTGACTCTTAAGAGTCTTCCCGCAGTCTGCCGGGGGAACTCTTAAGAGTCTCCCCGCAGTTCCCGGGTTAATGACCTAGGGGATCGTTTTTTTGTGGGTTTTCCTTCATTCCTAACCCATTCCCAATTGTTTCTGGAAAAAAAAAAAAAAAAAACCTACTGGTCCCTGGTGGTACATTTATTCTAAACTAGCTGGGGCTCCGTGGGTTAAGGAGCTTGCTCAAGGCCCCCCCCCCCCCCCCCCACACACACACTCTCTCTTTCTCTATGACACATACACATTAGCAATTCCACGTCAGACAAGCACACATACATGATTTATATATTCACTGATGTGTCAATTAATACCTTCCTCCCTTCTGTCTGACGTGATCCTCTCTCGAATACAATTTGTCACCTTAATTCTTCAGCTACTCTGTCAGTCTCCGTCTCACCTCTATATATAATTAATTATGTAGTGTACAAAGCTTAATTTATATAATTCACCTTACCTGTGCGTGCGTTCTCAAACACAGGTACGCGCATAAGTGCTCGAGGAAGAGGATTTCTCCCATACAATTTCGCTTCTTACACTCACAAAGACTTCTATTCAGCCACACACCAACTAAATCCTTCCTCCCTGCTTCCTCACTCTATTCTGACCCTTTCATTTAAGTATCTACTATCATTCTCTCTCTCTCTCTCTCTCTCTCACTCTTGAAAGTCTTCCCTTTATATGTTCATTGTCCCTGATGTAGATGATTATCCCGGCAAGATATTAAAGGTCAGTCGAATGTGTGTGTCCATTTTCCCAGACCAATGAACTCGCAGGGAAAAGAAACAAAAACATATAGACTGCAGTCTAAGAGACTTGGATCGCTTTTTTTGTTTTCTTTCTCAGAAACAGTCTATCTATCTATTGCCCGACGCCGTGATCCCCGAAGGTGTGGCCACGAACGAACCGCCTCAATGCACCTCTGTCCCCAGTCAGTCGACGCCCCTCCCCACAACCAGCACCGCCTTTGTTCATATACTTCCTCACTCCATCCTTCCACCTCTCCTTTGGTCTACTTCTCCCTCTCTGTCCCTCCACCTCGCTCTCGTACACCCTCTTAGTCATTCTCTCGCTTTCCATACGTTTCATATGGCCGAACCATCTCAAGTTGTTCCTTTTCACACTTTCCAGCACATCTACCTCCACACCACACCTCCTTCTTACTTCTTCATAACTCCGCACGCACTTCTTAAGTAATTCATTTCCACTGCTCTCACTCTTGGTCTGAGTCTCTCAACCAACGTCCATGCTTCACTTCCGTAAGTCAGTGTCGGGATTACCACACTGTCATGCAAGGACTTCTTCACTTCCATACTGACCACCCTATTTCTTGTTACTGCTTTCAGCGTTCCTACAACCCTCTTCCCCTGTTGTACCCTCCCCGCACTTCTTCATCCATAGTCCCATCTTTTCTCAACACACTGCCCAGATACTTAAAAGAGCTGACGATCTTCATAGCCTGATCGTTCAGCTTCACCTCACACTCTGTGACTTCACCCCTTTCGAAGACCATAACCTTGCTCTTCCCCGCATTTACCTTCAAATTCCGTTTTTCGCACACTGTTCCAAACTCATTTACCAGACCCAGCAACTCTCATTCATTATCACTCATCAGAACTGTATCATCCGCAAACAGCAGTATAGGTAGATTCCACTCATTTCCCTCCCTTTTCAGCGATACACCAACATCCACTACTCTTGATAGTATCTCTTTCATGACTCCATCCATATATACAGTAGACAACCACGGGGACATCACACACCCCTGTTTCAAACCAACATTCAGGTCAAAGAACTCGCTCTGCTCACTCTCCACACGTACTACCGCCTTTGCACCCTCATACATGCTCTTCACTGCTTTCAGCAACTTGCCATCTACAACGTATATTCTAAGTACTTTCCACAAGCCTTCTCTATCCACTCTGTCATAGGCCTTCTCCAAGTCCATAAAGGCAACATACACCTTTTGTTTCTTCTCCAGATATTTCTCCACAACACAATTCAGGGTAAAAATCTGATCAACACATCCTCTTCCCTTCCTAAAAACCTTCCTGCTCGT
Source organism: Paralithodes platypus (assembly GCA_032716605.1). Classification (NCBI taxonomy): domain Eukaryota; kingdom Metazoa; phylum Arthropoda; class Malacostraca; order Decapoda; family Lithodidae; genus Paralithodes; species Paralithodes platypus. The sequence continues at coordinate 12,402,579 of CM064580.1, read as the reverse complement.
CGCCTATCCATTTCTCCGTTCGCACTCTCACTCTCTCAATCACTACCCTACTGTATACCTTCCCTACTACGCTTAGAAGAAATATTCCTCGGTGGTTACCACACACTCCTCTTTCCCCTTTGCCCTTATATAGGGGGACTATTATGCCAGTCTTCCAGTCAGGAGCGGACTGGGCTGTCAACGCAGCCTGGGCATTTTTGGATGTTAGCAGCCCCATGAGAATGGTGTGGGTGGCGAGCGAAGTGAGCCGTTGCAGCTGGGGGGGGGGGGGGGGGGGGGGTGTAAGCCCCCCAATTTTTTTTTTAGAAAATGAGCATCTTTTAGAGGCAATTTGAGGCCTATCAAGAGCTAAACAAAATCCAATTTATATGATACTCAGAAGAGTGAAAATGGTGTACAACAGAGATACAATAATCTTGGGTAAAACACATTATCCTATAGATCATTTAGGAAAAAAATTAGCAAGATTTGCTTTTAGGTGATACTATCAATATATCCCCAGACCTATTGACCTACCCAAAACTTAACTATGCAAGTCTAACCCAAACAACATAACTTACAATTTGTATCCAATATTTCCTTGATCTTTACAGAGTTCCATAACAATGGAGACTGTTTTAAAGTAGATAGCCTAAAGGATAAATATTATATTGAGGACAAAATTACAAAGACACTAATTAAAACACTGATTTTATAAATAGGCTTATGTGATCTAAAATATCTGTTCTAAATTACTAATCTTCATAAGTTGTGATCTAAATGTTTTGTTCTAAATTACTTATCTTCATAAGTATGGGAGATACGGTCAGGGTGTCAAACGAAAGCCAAGTCCATTAAATGTAGTCTTGTTTGTTGTATATGTAATGATAACATTATAGTTCAGGTCATATCTTTGGGAGTGATCAAATGGCCATAACAATGCCATTTCATATATATTTTCTTGTATTCCATCTCAAATTCATTCAAGTCATCAAACAAAATTCCTTCGGTTTGACACTCTGGATATGGTACTTGATATAGGCTATATCAGCACAGCCAGTAGCCTATTAGGAACAAACAAAGTACAAGGATATGTAATTCTGTCTTTGAGGCCTGGGGAATTACATGGATTAATAGGTATACCGTATACTGTTTCAATATATAACTATACTTTCAGAATTCATATAGGCCTAAATCTCAGGGGTAAGACGTGTAACCTGAATAATATACAATCATTGTTAAATAATGGCCTTGTCATTAACCCTGAGAGTACCGGTAGATTTAATTTTGTTTTCGCTCTAGACAATTTCATGCAGCTTAGAAAGGATCTGTGGTTGTTCAAATGAAGGACCGAAATAGTTTGAAGTTGTGCAGCGTAATGGCTATCGGTCTTAAGCTGAATGAAATCCGAAATTATATATATATATATATATATATATATATATATATATATATATATATATATATATATATATATATATATATATATATATATATATATATATATATATATATATATATATATATATATATATATATATATATATATATACTGTATATATACTATTATTATTATTATTATTATTATTATTAATATTATTATAATTATTAGGTATTTTATGGGTTACCCAGAAGTTAGCCTAGGCAGTATCGTAAAAAAAAAAAATGTTGCTGAAGTATTGTCTAAGGGTATTAATTTTGCCTTGCCTTTACAATTCACATTAGACCGATAATCCATGTAATTCGTATTACTGTATTATCCAAAGTCACCAAACTGGACACAGGAGATTATCAATATTCAAGGGGTAGGCTATAACGTTATAGGGATTAGGCTTAAGATGTTTCCCACCATAGCGGCGTAGTCGTAGCCAACTCAACGGTCGGTACAAGATAGGTTCGCTGAATAATGCTGCTGTATTATATATGTACCGGTATATATGATAACAATATGTTTTGCTTTTTTACTTCTGCTAAAAAAATATATATATTAGTAATGAGTGTTGACATGTTAATTATACCTACTCACTCGAACTGGTACGCTCTCATCACGTGTTGTTTACAAAGTGATGCGTGCGTGCCTGGCCATGTCCCAGCCTAGAGTTACATCCGGTCTCTGTACCGGCCCAAAAACGGAAAAAAAACAGCCCTTCGGGCATTGCCCAAATGCCCGGCTGGCCAGTCCGCCCCTGCTCCCAGTCATCGGGTGCACTCCCCTTCTCCCATGCTAGTTTGCACATTTTCCATACCCATTCGATCACTATCTCACCACCAAAGCTCAACATTTCCTCACTCACTCCATCTGTTCCTGGTGCTTTCCCCAACTTCACTCTTTTTATGGCTTCCCACACTTCTGACCTCCTGATCCCCACCTCCTCCTCCACTACTTCTCTTCTTCTCCCTCCCATACCATATCCAACTATGTTTGCTGGTTCTTCATTCCTTGCATTTAGCAACTCATTGAAGTACTCCCTCCATCTTTCGACTCTCTCTTGCTTCTCGGCTAGCATTCTCCCATTCTTATCTTTCACACCTTTACTGTTTCTCTTGCTACCTTCCCTAACTTTCTTGACTTCTTTCCAGAACAGTTTCTTACTCTCCCTCCATTTTACACTCAGATTCCTTCCAAATTCCTCAGTTTGTAAAACTATTTATCTTCAAACATATTGCATCCCCCTAAAAATACAACCCAGTCAGTGCTGGCATATTTACGCTATAAAATTAGGGCTCATTAAGGCGCTCCTGATTGCTTAAGCAAGTGGGTGAATGTAATGAAATGTTTACAGCAAAAACCCTAGAAGGAAATACCTTCAAATTTACCAAATCAAACTTTGTAGGATTCACCCGCAGCGTTACTATAGACATCGCTAATATTATCTAATAATTATAAGTGAAAGGCTTAATGTAAGTTCAGTATATGTGGACGATAATTCTTAAAGCTGGAAAGGGTTAAGCCTGTTTCTCGGTTTTTGCATTGTGAGTTTCTCAGTTCACCCCAATATCAAATACATATTCTGTTGGATTATTAACGAAACTAACATTATTATAGGATGATCCAGTGAAATGTTTGTTTATTTATCTATGGGTTGACGTTAATGCATACAAAATTTCTACTTAAATACTCTAACATACCTCTGCAATTCGGATTAACATATATATATATATATATATATATATATATATACAGTATATACAATTTATATATATAAATAATTATATATATATATATATATATATATATATATATATATATATGTTGGTAAAGCCAGGTAATAAATTTTCTTTAATACATACGAGGTTGAAAGAAATGGCAATTTCTGCGTTGGAAATTTTATTATTCAAAGTTTCCAGGTCTCTGATGAGTTTTCGCTGGGTGGCAGGAAGTAGATGAAGGAGATGAGCAAAATTCATGGTGGTACAGGGTTACATTAAAGTACATGAAGATACAGGATATACGACGCGTTTCACTGGACAACCAGCATTATCAAGTAAGGAAGGAATGATATAAAAGGTAAACAGAAAGGGTATATATAGAGGGTGGAGGATCAGAGGAGGCGGAAAACAGGGGGCAAAAGTCTGCTATTGGTGGAAGGGTAAACTAGGAGAGAGAAAGGGGTTAACCGCTTCACGCATGCCCACTGGATGCGGGATGGTGGTCAGTAGGTGGGGTCGAAGCTGATTGGCTGCGTGTCGAGGGGCGTGGCCTAAGTTGTGTGGCGCCTGCAGAAGACGAAGCTGAAGGAGGTAGCGCGGGGGGCTGCGTCAAGGGCACCGGGGGGCGAGGAGGGGTGTTAGGTCCTGTAGGGTAGTGCCTTTTGGCAGAAGGAAGGATCTGAAGGTCCAGAGTTTGGTTGTTGATGTTGGGATGTAAGGCTTGGATATATAAAGCTTCGAGTATAGGTAATCTCCTTGGGTCACTTTCTTTATCGAGTATGGTGGTGTGTTTCTCTAACTCGTTGAGTGTGAGGTGAGGGTGGTTAGGGGTGAGATAGTGGTCTTTGATGGCTCCAGCCTGAAGGTGAAGAGTTAACCGACGTGAAAGACGAGTCTGCGTCATACCAATATAGGAATGAGGTCCACAGTCCTCATAATTACAGGTATGTTGGTAAATGACGTGATCGTCGGTCATCGGGCTCTTTATCTTGGTGGAGGCTGGTTTGTTGCGGAGAACGAGGTTGGAGGTCTTGGGGGATTTGTAATAAATTATTAATTTGATTTTGTTTTCCGGGTTGGTTGGGTGGACATGCTTGGAGATTATTTCTTTTAAGACGGCCTCGTCATTTTTGTGTTCAGAGGACATGTAATTGCGGTAGAAGATCTTAATTTCATTGGGGGGGTCAATGTTGGGAGGGCTTTGGGTGTACCATCTTGAAAAATGGTACACCCAAAGCCCTCCCAACATTGACCCCCCCAATGAAATTAAGATCTTCTACCGCAATTACATGTCCTCTGAATACAAAAATGACGAGGCCGTCTTAAAAGAAATAATCTCCAAGCATGTCCACCCAACCAACCCGGAAAACAAAATCAAATTAATAATTTATTACAAATCCCCCAAGACCTCCAACCTCGTTCTCCGCAACAAACCAGCCTCCACCAAGATAAAGAGCCCGATGACCGACGATCACGTCATTTACCAACATACCTGTAATTATGAGGACTGTGGACCTCATTCCTATATTGGTATGACGCAGACTCGTCTTTCACGTCGGTTAACTCTTCACCTTCAGGCTGGAGCCATCAAAGACCACTATCTCACCCCTAACCACCCTCACCTCACACGCAACGAGTTAGAGAAACACACCACCATACTCGATAAAGAAAGTGACCCAAGGAGATTACCTATACTCGAAGCTTTATATATCCAAGCCTTACATCCCAACATCAACAACCAAACTCTGGACCTTCAGATCCTTCCTTCTGCCAAAAGGCACTACCCTACAGGACCTAACACCCCTCCTCGCCCCCCGGTGCCCTCGACGCAGCCCCCCGCGCTACCTCCTTCAGCTTCGTCTTCTGCAGGCGCCACACAACTTAGTCCACGCCCCTCGACACGCAGCCAATCAGCTTCGACCCCACCTACTGACCACCATCCCGCATCCAGTGCGCATGCGTGAAGCGGTTAACCCCTTTCTCTCTCCTAGTTTACCCTTCCACCAATAGCAGACTTTTGCCCCCTGTTTTCCGCCTCCTCTGATCCTCCACCCTCTATATATACCCTTTCTGTTTACCTTTTATATCATTCCTTCCTTACTTGATAATGCTGGCTGTCCAGTGAAACGTGTCGTATATCCTGTATCTTCATGTACTTTAATGTAACCCTGTACCACCATGAATTTTGCTCATCTCCTTCATCTACTTCCTGCCATCCAGCGAAAACTCATCAGAGACCTGGAAACTTTGAATAATAAAATTTCCAACGCAGAAATTGCCATTTCTTTCAACCTCGTATGTATTAAAGAAAATATATATATATATATATATATATATATATATATATATATATATATATATATATATATATATATATATATATATATATATATATATATATATATATATATACCGGTATAATACTAATACTAATAATGTGGGAAAGATGTGAGGAAGTGCTGCTCTGGGGTCCATGGCAGGGGAAATTATATTAAGATCTATTAGGTTATTGAATGAACACTACTAAAGAAAATATGTATTCAATTGACCCTACCAAGATTTCACCTGATACCTCTGGTGGACGCTTCCGAACTAGCGCCACAGCTACGACTGTCAACATCTACAATACCCAACACTTAGGATATACACAGTTTATCTCGATTTGTTGTGATTCTTCATGTTTATATTTTAGATAAAGTGGTAGTGGTGGATAGAGTGCTAGTAGTAAATAGAGTGGTAGTAGTAGATAAAGTGGTAGTGGTAGATAAAGTGGTAGTGATAGACGCAGTGGTATTAGTAGATAAAGTGGTAGTGGTGGAAAAAGTGGTAGTGGTAGATAAAGTGGTAGTGGTAGATAAAATGGTAGTGGTGGATAAAGTAGTAGTGGTAGATAAAGTTGTATTAGTAGATACAGTGTTAGTGTTAGATAAAGTGGTAGTGTTAGATAAAATGTTAGGCCTAGTGGTGGATAAATTTGTAGTAGTGGATAAAGTGGTAGTTTTGGATACAGTGTGTTACGACTGGGGTTTAAATATATCAGGGCTCTTATTCATTGGACTAGTAATGGCATAAATGCTACAACGGAAAGCGCTAGCTCCAACCTCTGATGTATATTCCCAGTGAACAAGGAACACAAATACTCTACAGAGTTCTATATGCAATAATAGGCTATCAAACTCTCAATAAATGTGCGTCTACTCTAGGCTTAATGTTATGTGAAAACAGCCTATTACTACCTATAACCGAAGGTGCTTGGTTATGGTATGCAAAGTAAGGTGGTAAGAGAAGTTACAGCTTACGTTACTTTAATCAATAAATGTCAGGCACTCCTGCATGAAAGAAAGTGCACTAAAGTCCTTCAACACTAACAAGGAATCTTCTTTAAATGTTAGATGCTATAAAGATGCTCGTATCGGAAATGGAACCCAAAAAGGCAGGCAGCGGAACAATGCTCGTGCAGGCTATGCACACAAAAAGGCAGAATATATAATGCCGTCGGAGCCAAGAATATCCTAAACACAACAACAATAATAATCGCCACGACAATGCAGTATTCCTATCAACAAAAAGAGCCTAAGTCGTTTGTGTCTCAATACATCAAACTAGGCTGCGAAATGCTTGTGTAATAATAAATGGGTATGCATAAAAAGAGTAATTAGGTTAATATACTTAATGTCTACTATGATTGATAAAGTCTAGCTAGAGTCAATGATACGAGATACTGGTGCGCATGGCATGCCGCATAGCCTAGTGCAAATAGCCTGTGCGTCAAATATTACGTTATAGGGAAGGGTAGCTCTCTTGAGAAACCTTAATACCGAAGTATTAAGCGTTCTCCTGGCGTACCTCAAAGACAAACAACGAGCTTAGAACAGTGCAGAATGGTATAGGCAAAAAGCCCTCATTCGTGCATGCTCTACTCTCAATGGCACACAGACTAGAATTTACTCAATCAACTCCAGTTCTCAGGTATGTCGTGCAGCTTTTAACTAAAGCCAGCACTCATAGGAAACAATACCTTATAATATCAGACTCCTAGTCTAGCATTATCTAATCCAGCAGAACACTAATAATTAAAGGAAGCGGTACTATGAAATATGGATGCTAACCAATGCTTCGAGATCAACTTATCTTAACAACTAAACATACATAGGTTATATCAGACCTTAACTCACAATACAACTGGCCAGCATGAAGCTGATTTTGCAGAGTTAACCAGAGGGGGTATAATATTAATAAAAGGGTGGGGAAAGATATGAAAAAGAGAGAGGTAGGCAGAGGAAAAGATTCTCAGGGGCAGAGCAGGGGACAGGTAGCAAGGGAAAAAGATGGGTGCGTTCTAGAAACCAGATCTGAGGGAGAGAGTGGCGAGGAACTGTATATATACTCACACTAGCTCGAGGCGCGTGGGAAAAAAGCGGTTACAAGTCCTCTAGCCACTAGTAAGGGAGCTAACAGCATGGGAAGGACCTCTCTCAACCAACCCCCACGAACGAGGCAGCCAGCCGTGACGTCATCGAGCGGGACAAAAACACTACGCGCTCCCTCTCACTCTGCTCTACTCTCTCTCTCTCTCCCAGATCCCATCATTACTAGTTAATGATAAAACATATACTTTACAATTAAATATATAAAGCCTTGACATGGGTGAAAACAAAAAGCCTTTCTGGACTGCCCATGACACAAGCTTTCATATGAAATAAAGCACACTCTAATACATAAACTGTAGCCCCATCCACTGCCCTGGCAATCCTAGCGGGTCACTGTAGGACAAGCCATGCGGTTCTAACGGAGTGGTTAATGTCACACCCCCCCCAAGATTTTTCTCAGAGGCCCCAAGGCTCACAAAAATCTGATGGTTAGAACCCATGCTATATCTCCACTTCCCATCACCCAGCGGCAATAAAATATCACAGTTCTTCAACAAAACATTTTTCAAAATTATAACCCTCCCCAACACCATAGGTCAAATCATATGTAGTTATGCTCCTCAAGAGCGAGCTTGTCTAGCCCAGCATTCTGAGAGGAGTGCAACTCAGCATTACTGCTATAACATACTAAAAAAATTCAACTATCAAAGAAAGAGTTTTTATTTGATTTTTATGTTTATAATTTGTTTATTTCGGCTGCACTATAGGGGCAAGCCTAGTTTTTTCTTCTATACCAAACGCTCAACTCCTGCTTTACGACCCAATACGCTGGGCTACAACCGCGAGCCAACAAGCACCAGCGCAAAATACTATTCAAACTAAAGCAGGAGGCTACCCGTGTGTCAATCTACCCAGGACCCTTGAACGACCATCTGCAACCACGTTGTCACAACCGGCAATATGGCGTATGTCCAGGTTATATACCAATAACCTTAGTGACCACCTGGTCAGCCTCATATTCCGATTGTGAAACTGGTCCAAGAACTTGAGAGGGTGATGATCTGGGTAAACTACAACGACCGGACCATAGGCTGGAACACAGACCTCGAAATGCCTCAGAGCATGTACAACCGCCAGCAGCTCCTCCTTGACAACAGAGCAGCTCCCCTGGGCCGAATTGTACTTCTCTGAGCAGAAACTAACAGGATGCTCCAGCCCATCATCGTCCTTTTCCACAAGGACGGCACCAGCCCCCACACCACTAGCCTCCGTTGCTAGTTGGAAAGGTAGGCTAAAGTCAGGGGCCCTGAGGATCGGGTGAGTGCACAACAGGTGTTTTACTTCCCTAAACACCTTCTCACACTCAGGCGCCCATTTGAACTTCTTATCCTTCCAGTTATCCTCCACCTGAGCTTGACTGTCCCGTTCTCCTTCTCCACCTTGACTGCTAAACGTCAACACAGGCACAGTGAGAGGCTCAGGGGGGTGCCTCCCATACTCCTTCACGGGATTATCATGACATAACTGATTGCGCTTCCGTCTGTCTGGAGTGGCTACCAAGTAAACCAGGTCCGATAGCTCCTCCACCACCCTATAAGGACCAGCGTACTTCGCGGATAAGGGGTGACCTACAAGGGGCAGTAGAATCAACACCTCCTGACCCACGTGAAACTCCCTGAGTTCAACCTTGAGGTCGTACCTGTCCTTCCTGAGGGCCTGAGAGCTAGTCAAATTACGGCCAGCCAACTCCAGACTGCGCAACATCCGTTCTCGACTGTTGAGGACACACTGGAGCATAGAACAAGGTTTTTCTGCGCCCTCCCATACTTCTTCAACCATATGGAGAGGCCCTCTGACACGGTGTCCAAAGATGATCTCATTAGGGCTGAATCCCAAACTCTCCCCAGGTACCTCCCACACAGCAAACAAAACACATGGCAGGCCAAGATCCCAATCCCTCCCACTCTCACAGCAACAACAACGAAGCACAGATTTCAAGGCTGAGTGCCATCGCTCTAACACACCCTGGCTCTCCGGATGATACGCAGATGACAAAACCCCAACAATCCCATGCTGCGGCATTGCTTGTACAAAGAGGCTAGAAGTGAAGTTGGGTCCCCGGACTGACTGAATCCCCTGCGGGTAACCATACCGGGAAAAATACACTAGCAAGCTTCGGACCACCGTCTTCGCCGACCCATTTCTCATAGGGTACACGTCAGGGTACCTTGTTGCTACATCTCCCGACTGTGCATCACTGTCCTCCTTCAACTCTTTCGTCTTTTTAAGCCCATCCTCTGCCCCTTCAGGAACAGTTACTGGGTGTTCTCCAGACTCGAAATGTGGTCCTAATACTGAGTCCCCGAGAAGGGCCGTTGATACTAAACTCTCAACCGCATCAACTTCCAACCCCTTCTCGGTACCCTTCCTCCGCTGATCTAAAGATTGTTGACCAGAATGTGCCCCCCTGGATGCAGGATCTCCGGTGACAGCACACGCCATAGGCTGCACCGGACACTTCACAACCCACTCCTGCTCCTCCCTACTCACGTCGGCCGGCTTCTCGACAACGACTAAGGGTGGAGCCTCAGAAGTAGGCCCCGCAAAGTCGTTGCCAAGAAGGAGGTCGACGCCCCCAACAGGTAACTTCTCCACAATTCCTACATCCAGGTCACGAGTCACACCATCAACTTCCACCTTCATTCTTACAAGCGGGTATGACCTTGTCGCATTAACTCCCTGAACCACAACCACCCGCGCCGTATTGACAGGTTTACCAGTGAAATTTCTCATCAGTGTTTGCGATGCCCCAGTGTCACGCAAAATTCTCACCTCATGTCTTCTACAACCGAGTCCCCTGTGGTCACTAAAGGCATCACGGACAGGGAATAAGCCTTCCGGATCCTTCTGCACTGGCAGTGTATTTACCTCGGAAGAAATGCCTCTAACAAACTCCGATGTCCTCTTGAACACTCCAATGCCGTGAGCAAAAGACACGGCTGCCGGAGGAGGTCGACTAGGGCACTCATTTGCCTTATGACCCTCCTGGTGGCACCTAAAACACATAAATTTCGGTTTCGGTTTATACTGTGATGTAAAAGGCCCCTGACTTTTCAAATACGGTGTGGTGGTAGGTTTGGCTTCAGTTTTAGTTTCATTGCTCTTTGGTTTAAATGTGTCATTGCTACGGGGAGGGGGAGGATAACGGTCCCTAGCACTTGCATCGTACTTCTGTGAGGACCCGCAACCCCGAATCAACGACAGCCGTAGATCAGCCATTTCTGCTGCTTCTACTAGAGTTCTTGGGTTTTTCTCCTTTAAGTTCAAAGTTAGATCACCGCCCGTGCTCTTAAAGAACTGCTCCAACATCATTAACTGCTTAACTCCATCAAACGTTGTTACCTTCTCAGATCGGAGCCAGTTCCCCATAGCATCGGACAAGTCCCGGGCGTGTTCCAAAAAGGTGCTATCTCTTCCCTTAGTTACACCCCGGAACTTCAAACGGTACGTTTCTGGTTGCAGTTCGTAAGCCCTCAGGACAGCCTCCTTGAGATCCTCGTACACAATACATAACTCCAAAGGTAACGCATCGTAGGCTTTAAGACCCTTTGCCTATTAATCTAGAGGATACAAGTGCTGCCCATTTATTCTCTGGCCACTGGTGTTCCTGGCACTTCTTCTCAAAGCGTGTGAACAATTCTGTTACACCACTCTCATCAAACACCGGAACCAGTTTCAATAAGTGCGAGAGAGACTGCTCATGAACACGGTTACCAGCCCCAAGTCGCTGTCCCGTTGCCTCTACTTGCGACTTCTCTACATCCATGTCGGCACAGTACCTAGTCGACTCTAAATCAGCTTGGATTTTTGCTTGACTGATAGTTTTTCTCTCTTCTATCTTGGCTAATTCTATTTGCTGCTGATTCTGAAGCTGAAGCTCACATACCCTGATAGCCTTTCTCTCTTCGATCTTAGCTAATTCGAGCTGAAGCAATAATTCTGGAGTTAACCCTTGAGGAGGTGAAGGTGCTACAATGTTTGAAATTACCGGTGGTCCCCCCAGGGGCAACCACCCCTGCCAGTCACCACCCAACTGCGGAAGCGTACCCGGGGACGGCAAACTACTGGGATGGCTGGGAGTCGAGTGTAGGGGAAGCATGACCGAAGGGCTCTGAGCACTCAACCCATCTCGCTCACCAGTCGCCCTGCCCAGTACACACGTTATCAAGTTATCCTGGGTCATGCTGCTAGTAACCGCATGACCGATAGCTGTGGCCAGGCATTGAAGACCGTACCGATCCATACCCTCCAACCGCTCGGCAGTAACAGGCCATTGCAAAAATATCCTAGCATCCTCCTCACAGTTCACCCGATTAACCCTTTCATCATGCTGCTGTTCCTCAGTCTCGACATTACGTACTGTGTCTCCATTCTCCTCTGATCCGGTATAAGACATGATGCTCACAAAAATTTCCCACCTCAATATTCAGAAAAGAAGTACCCCAAACTCTTATACCTCAATATACACACAACAATTCTCGGAAATACTCAAGGGGTATACTATGTTGCAAAAAAAAAATAATATTCTTGCTGATCCCCGCAAAATATTCTCCAAAACAACAAATGTTCCCTGCTAATAAATGAAGGTTCACCAAATCCTAGGTAAGGTCGCCATTTGTTACGACTGGGGTTTAAATATATCAGGGCTCTTATTCATTGGACTAGTAATGGCATAAATGCTACAACGGAAAGTGCTAGCTCCAACCTCTGATGTATATTCCCAGTGAACAAAGAACACAAATATTCTACAGAGTTCTATATGCAATAATAGGCTATCAAACTCTCAATAAATGTGCGTCTACTCTAGGCTTAATGTTATGTGAAAACAGCCTATTACTACCTATAACCGAAGGTGCTTGGTTATGGTATGCAAAGTAAGGTGGTAAGAGAAGTTACAGCTTACGTTACTTTAATCAATAAATGTCAGGCACTCCTGCATGAAAGAAAGTGCACTAAAGTCCTTCAACACTAACAAGGAATCTTCTTTAAATGTTAGATGCTATAAAGATGCTCGTATCGGAAATGGAACCCAAAAAGGCAGGCAGCGGAACAATGCTCGTGCAGGCTATGCACACAAAAAGGCAGAATATATAATGCCGTCGGAGCCAAGAATATCCTAAACACAACAACAATAATAATAATCGCCACGACAATGCAGTATTCCTATCAACAAAAAAAGCCTAAGTCGTTTGTGTCTCAATACATCAAACTAGGCTGCGAAATGCTTGTGTAATAATAAATGGGTATGCATAAAAAGAGTAATTAGGTTAATATACTTAATGTCTACTATGATTGATAAAGTCTAGCTAGAGTCAATGATACGAGATACTGGTGCGCATGGCATGCCGCATAGCCTAGTGCAAATCTCAAGTCTGTGCGTCAAATATTACGTTATAGGGAAGGGTAGCTCTCTTGAGAAACCTTAATACCGAAGTATTAAGCGTTCTCCTGGCGTACCTCAAAGACAAACAACGAGCTTAGAACAGTGCAGAATGGTATAGGCAAAAGCCCTCATTCGTGCATGCTCTACTCTCAATGGCACACAGACTAGAATTTACTCAATCAACTCCAGTTCTCAGGTATGTCGTGCAGCTTTTAACTAAAGCCAGCACTCATAGGAAACAATACCTTATAATATCAGACTCCTAGTCTAGCATTATCTAATCCAGCAGAACACTAATAATTAAAGGAAGTGGTACTATGAAATTACCATCCAATTATCGTCCCATTAGTCTCACATCAATCATAGGAAAGTTGCTAGAGTCCATTATTGCTAGGAAAATTAGAAGCCACTTAGTAAAATTTAACTTAATAAATTCTTCTCAGCATGGATTCACTCAGGGACGTTCTTGCCTTACTAATTTGCTTAGCTTTTTCTCAGAGGTATATGAAGCAGTAGATAGTGACAAGTCATATGATATTATATATTTAGATTTCAGTAAAGCTTTCGACAGAGTCCCTCATGAGAGATTGATGAGAAAGGTTGAGGCACATGGAATAGGAGGGTCGTTGTTGGGATGGATTAGGTCATGGCTACTTGGTAGGAAACAGAGAGTCAGCATAAATGGTACCAAGTCAGAGTGGGGAGCAGTCAAAAGTGGTGTCCCCCAGGGATCGGTATTAGGTCCACTGTTGTTTCTTATATACATAAATGACCTAGATTTAGGTATAACTAGTAGGATAAGTAAATTCGCAGACGATACTAAAATGGGGAGATCAATTGATTCAGATAGCGATATAGAGTGCCTCCAAAGGGATCTAGATACCTTACATGAATGGTCAGTAAATTGGCAGATGAAGTTTAACATTGACAAATGCAAGGTATTAAAGATAGGGAAGATGCAAACAAATGTTAAATATAAACTAGCTAATTTAGAATTAGAAAATTCAGACTGCGAGAAAGATCTAGGTGTGTTTGTTAGCAATGATTTGAAGCCTAGAAAACAGTGTATAAGCGTTCGTAATAAGGCAAACAGGATTCTCGGGTTCATCTCTAGGAGTGTGAGTAACAGAACTGCTGATGTTATCTTAAAACTTTACTTGTCATTAGTGAGACCCCATATGGATTATGCTGTCCAATTTTGGTGTCCTTATTACAGAATGGACATAGATTCATTGGAGAGAATTCAGCGTAGAATGACAAAAATGATCCATAATATTAGAAATTTTCCGTATGAAGAAATTAGGTTTACATTCGTTAGAGAGACGCAGAGTTAGAGGGGATATGATAGAGGTGTTCAAGTGGGTTAGTGGGATTAACAAAGGGGACATGACAAATGTACTAAAGCTCAGTGATAGCGAAAGAACTCGTACCAATGGTTTCAAATTAGATAAATTTCGTTTCAGAAAAGATATAGGCAAATATTGGTTTGGTAACAGAGTTGTAGATGGGTGGAATAGGCTACCAAGTGATATAGTGGGATCAAGAACGATAGGGAGCTTTAAGAAAAAATTGGATAAGCATATGGACGAGAAGGGTTGGGTGTGAAGGGGGATCAGCCGGGATGGGCCAATCAGCGCTCTGCAGACCCCGTAATCCTGCGTTAATCTCTAACCGGTTTGGTAAGATGATCCTCAGGGTATTAGAGTGTTGAGCCTATAATTGGGCTTTGTAATTGGGGTTGTGTGGGACAGGGATCTGCCTTGCTTAGGCCAATCGGCTTTCTGCAGACTCCCATTTTCTTATGTTCTTATGTTATCTCTAGGAGTGTGAGTAACAGAACTGCTGATGTTATCTTAAAACTTTACTTGCCATTAGTGAGACCCCATATGGATTATGCTGTCCAATTTTGGTGTCCTTATTACAGAATGGACATAGATTCATTGGAGAGAGTACAGCGTAGAATGACAAAAATGATCCATAATATTAGAAATCTTTCGTATGAAGAAAGGTTGAAGAAATTAGGTTTACATTCGTTAGAGAGACACAGAGTTAGAGGGGATATGATAGAGGTGTTCAAGTGGGTTAGTGGGATTAACAAAGGGGACATGACAAATGTACTAAAGCTCAGTGATAGCGAAAGAACTCGTACCAATGGTTTCAAATTAGATAAATTTCGTTTCAAAAAAGATATAGGCAAATATTGGTTTGGTAACAGAGTTGTAGATGGGTGAAATAGACTACCAAGTGCTATAGTGGGGTCTAAAACGGTAGGAAGCTTTAAGATAAAATTGGATAAGCATATGGGCGAGAAGGGTTGGGTGTGAAGGGGAATCAGCCGGGTTGGGCCAATCAGCACTCTGCATACCCCCATAATCCTGCGTTAATCTCTAACCGTTTTGGTAAGATGATCCTCAGGGTATTAGAGTGTTGAGCCTATAATTGGGCTTTGTAATTGAACTGGGGTTGTGTGGGACAGGGATCTGCCTTGCTTAGGCCAATCGGCTTTCTGCAGACTCCCATTTTCTTATTTTCTTATGTTCTTAAATATGGATGCTAACCAATGCTTGGTGATCAACTTATCTTAACAACTAAACATACATAGGTTATATCAGACCTTAACTCACAATACAACTGGCCAGCATGAAGCTGATTTTGCAGAGTTAACCAGAGGGGGTATAATATTAATAAAAAGGTGGGGAAAGATATGAAAAAGAGAGAGGTAGGCAGAGGAAAAGATTCTCAGGGGCAGAGCAGGGGACAGGTAGCAAGGGAAAAAGATGGGTGCGTTCTAGAAACCAGATCTGAGGGAGAGAGTGGCGAGGAACTGTATATATACTCACACTAACTCGAGGCGCGTGGGAAAAAAGCGGTTACAAGTCCTCTAGCCACTAGTAAGGGAGCTAACAGCATGGGAAGGACCTCTCTCAACCAACCCCCACGAACGAGGCAGCCAGCCGTGACGTCATCGAGCGGGACAAAAACACTACGCGCTCCCTCTCACTCTGCTCTACTCTCTCTCTCTCTCCCAGATCCCATCATTACTAGTTAATGATAAAACATATACTTTACAATTAAATATATAAAGCCTTGACATGGGTGAAAACAAAAAGCCTTTCTGGACTGCCCATGACACAAGCTTTCATATGAAATAAAGCACACTCTAATACATAAACTGTAGCCCCATCCACTGCCCTGGCGATCCTAGCGGGTCACTGTAGGACAAGCCATGCGGTTCTAACGGAGTGGTTAACGTCACAAGTGGTAGTGTTAGATAAAGTGGTAGTGGTGGGTAAAATGGTAGTGGTGGATAAAGTGGTAGAAGTGGATAGTGGTAGTAGTATATAAAGTGGTAGTGGTGGATAAAGGGGTAGTGGTAGATAAAGTGGAAGCGGTGGATAAAGTGGTAGTGGTAGATAAAGTGGTAGTGGTAGATAAAGTGGTATTAGTAGATAAAGTGGTAGTGTTTGATAAAGTGGTAGTATTAGATAAAGTGGTAGCTGTGGATAAAATGGTAGTGGTGGATAAAGTGGAAGTGGTGGATAAAGTTGTAGTAGTGGATAAAGTTGTAGTAGTGGATAAAGTGGTAGTTTTGGATAAAGTGGTAGTGATGGATAAAGTGGTAGTGTTAGATAAAGTGGTAGTGGTAGATAAAGTGGTAGTGGTAGATAAAGTGGTAGTGTTAGATAAAGTGGTAGTGGTAGATAAAGTTGTAGTGGTGGATAAAGTGGTAGTGGTGGATACAGTTGTAACAGTGGATACAGTGGTTGTTTTGGATAAATTGGTAGTGGTGGATAAAGTGGTAGTGTTAGATAAAGTGGTAGTGTTAGATAAAGTGGTAGTGGTGTATAAAGTGGTAGTGGTAGATACAGTGGTAGTGGTGTATAAAGTGGTAGTGGTAGATAAAGTGGTAGTGGTAGATACAGTGGTAGTGTTGGATACAGTGGTAGTGATAGATAAAGTGGTAGTGATAGATACAGTGGTAGTGATAAAGTGGTAGTGGTGGATAAAGCGGTAGTAGTAGATAAAGTGGTAGTGTTAGATAAAGTAGTAGTAGTGGATAAAGTGGTAGTTTTGGATAAAGTGTTAGTGGTGGATAAAGTGTTAGTGGTGGATAAATTGGTAGTGTTAGATAAATTGGTAGTGGTAGATAAAGTGGTAGTGGTGGATAAAGTGGTAGTCATTAATACAGTGGTAGTGGTGGATAAAGTGTCAGCTACAGACATTTTGACTAACTGCTTAACACCTTACGAGCGGCCTATGCGGTTTATTTATGTGTACCGCACAGCGGGGTGTTTTTAGCCAAAATAGGGCTGTTTACGTGATCATTTTCATGCCTAAATAAGACCCAGAACGTAAAACAAGTACCTATCCCTGAAAGGGCATAAACAGAGCTTTCGAATGACACCATAACGATCCTTGTATGATGGATAGTTTTCTTGCAATAACCGTGCAACGCGAGTGCAAAAAGCAGGTAATTCGGTACTTTCAGTACATAATTGAGTATGTAGCGAGTGAGAGAGGGAGGAGGGAGCTGAGATTTGTGTCAGTAGGTTCGCCGCGGTGGTCTGGAGCAGTCATACGCTCGCTAGTCTCCTGCCACCACTTGTCTCTCTCTCTCAGCCACATTACGTGCTGAAATTGCCACTCGAGTTATGTCGAGCGCCGCCACATAGTCCAGCTTTATTTAACTCGACTTATGTTGCTCGCCGCTAAATAAGGGTTAATATAAAGAATTGTTGAAGGAGAGGGAGGGTGGATAGGTCCGCGATGTCGCCAATTTCCCACAATGCACCGCGGTAAACATTGCCTTCAGCGCCTCTATCGGCCACTGTAGGCATTTATTGGTAGGGAGAATTACAAATGCAGTTAACCTTGGGTTCAGGGCAAGGTGCTTGTCTATGACATCTCGGGGAAGCCCATTCCAAAAGTTGACGACTCGATTGAAGATTAGAAATTCTTGGATTCGTTGAGTTGAATGGCTTACCAATGATTTTGCAGCCATTTCCCCTCTTTAGCTGGGTGCCATTCATCGAATAGTCTGCAGTTTCATTGCGGTATCCGATATGAAGTACTTTACACTTATCTTCATTGAAGTACATTTGCCAGATTTTAGCCCATTGTGAAAGCATGTTTAGATTGTTTTTCATGTTTTCAACATGTTCATTTGTCAGAACGGTATTTGCTATTTTTGGTGTCAATTGCAAACTTTGAGAGTGTACCGGTGAGACCCTCATCTATGTTGTTAATGTAAATTAGGAAAAGGATTGGCCCCAGCACTGATCCTTGAGGTACACCACTAGTTACATTGGTCTACGTTGATGCTTCCCCATTAATAACTATTCTTTGTTTCCTTTCATTAAGCCAATTTTCTATTTACTGTAGAACGCCGCCTTGTATTCCATGTGCTTTTAATTTCAGCCTTTCCTAGCTTCTCTTGTTCTGCCCGCTGGACACAGATCCTGCAGTTCATCGCTCTCTTGTTCTCGAAGATTGTCGTACCGAAACGTCTGTTGCACGACCCGCAGTCACGTAGATTGGGCATAAATGTGTGCATGTACGCTTACTTCTATAACATTTACTGAATGTTGCTATCAAAAGCCTCATCCATTGGCATTCATTATAAAATATAACTCGTATATGAAGAAATAGTCATATTTAAACGTTATTAGAATATTTTCTTGTAATATAATTTGAAACCAGTATTCCAAGACATCATCGACCAGATAGAGAACAATGTTTGGAGTAAATATTTATCTCTCCTGACTCTAACAAGTTACCAGTTTGTGAGCAGAAATGAAAATTGTTATTGATGACGGCCAATGAAAACAACAACACATACATAAATAATAAAGAAAAAGTTGAATATAATCATGCACAAATAACATACAAATATACAACATATAATTATGAATATATACAAAATTAAGTCAAGTAAATAGTAATGAATGCTGAACTGTAATGAACAATAGAGAAGCTAAAGTTAATAAGAACTGTATAGCAAATGAAATATATTGACAACTGATATTAATGTTAGATACAAACTGATATATGTTATCCCATTTGTGTGTAGAAGTTATTCAGATTATGAATAACCTACCCTTATAGCTTAACATGATCACACTACAGAGGAATATAATCGTTTGCTAACAGAACAAATACCTTCTATATGTGTGAGAAATAAATTGACTACACCGGTATCTGGGGAATGTTGGCAACAACCTTCCGATAGGGTAACCTCACTAGAGTGAACAATTTCCTACCAGAACCCGGTGATTGTATATATTGTAGAGATTAATTAATGTTAGGTAATTTAGTACTGTATAAGATTACCTTGATCAAGTTAATTTAGTTATAAAACTTTGTAGAAATAAGTTTATAAGAACTGTAAAGAGGATCAGTTTAAATATTCCCGCGACCGCATACGCGATCCACCGTTTGCTTTAGGGTCGTTAATATCTTGATATTATGTTCACTAAATCGTTGTGAAACGATGTTCACCTTTATATTTATATAATTTAAATGCTGATAATTATTTATATGATTTCGTGAAGAGGGAATGAACCCTTGGTAACGAATTAATATATAGTTTATTTAAGAGTCGGAAATTGAAGTTCCGATCAGACGCTAGTAAACATCTGAATGGTAGAGAAGTGTCCCGTGATCTCTTCCACCACAATTCCCACGCCCGGCCCAGAGTCCTGACCTATAACCCTTATCTACCGAAGCCGGAATCCTCTGAACTAAACCAGGACCCTAGTTATAGCTAAGTCATTGCTATATATGGCCATTTATACAATGTTTAGTTAGGGCATCCTGAGAGATAGGCTACCATAGTTCATACCATAAGGTAGGCGATCTCAGACTTTATTTTTATTTATGTTGATTAATTTAATATTTCGATTGGTGTGGTAAGAGATAACCTTTGGCCATATTATCCCCCACAATATGCAATGGAATAAAACCGAGTAAAATAATGATACTACATTACTTACGAGCCAAGAACGAGTGAACATCTGTTGACGGTTTGAGGAAAAACAAATAACAAACAAGCAGAGTTGAAGACAAGATCTGAACTGTGATAGTGGAAGTTAAAGTGGAGCAGATGATATTTGAGCCCAAGGGAGCCAGAATATCTGACAAAGAAAAACCAAGAGGGTCATAAAACCAAGATACTGAACAGTGGCTTATCAGGGGGGGTTACACTAAAGCATTTCCCTCCATTTTTTTCGGGTAATTTTAGTGTGGCGGCCTCACAATCTACTAACGTGATCTAACTTCAGTATAGTGACCGACTTCAATGTGAATGAGTCCCAAAACAATATGAAAAAAACAAAATGAGAAACACCAGAAGACTATAATGTGGTGAAATAAAACTATGATAGTTAATGAACATCTTTGGTTGGCAAATTTGTGTGCAAAAGATTAAAATACATTGAGTAAATAGGAGAAACATTGAATAAACTCGGCATACCGTCGAACTGCTCATTATTTTTAACTATGATAGGTCTAAGTTCTGATTAGCCCTTATCTATGGGATATGGTATGGTTTATTGAAGAAAAAAGCAAGTTGTAAATAATTCATGTACACATTATGATTAAGATAGTATGGTTGTTATTGTTGTAATTCCCCAGACATTCTGGCCGAAAAATCCCGAGTCCGGTAGACCGAAGCCGATCCAGATGCTCAGGCCCCTGGAGGGGCCAGGGAGATATGAGATCTGTCTCTGAGAGGGCAGCGAGGGAGGGGATCATCAGCCCATGGGCTTTTACCCACAGAAAAATGCCCCCACCGTCAGCAGCCCCCCTTACAGTGCCAACCAATTGGGCTATCTTGCCAGCACCTAGATAGAAAAGTAAAACACGAAAAGAGACGGACAGAAAAGGCTAAGGTTGGGTAGAGAAGGCCAAACCTCACTCTGAATAGGTCCAGCCCTCACCCGAAATAGTATGGTTATGTTATTATACTTATTATTCAGAAGTTGAATGTTACAGTCTGTCAAGGATGCCACATGTATTGACACTCTCTCAATAACCAAGATATGCGGAAGCACAAATGAAGCAGGTGAAGCCGCGAGGATATCAGAAAGTAGATAGCGAGACAAATATTGAGTCCTCGCCAGACATCATCATTTCGAGCCTCTGACGTTTGTAACATCAGGAGTCTTCGGCCCTACCACCCTCAATATGGTGAATGAAATAGATCGCAAAATCAGGAAAGTTACAGGAGAACCCCGGGAAACCCTCTGGCTGAAGCAAAGACTAGGGATGGCCATCCTCAGGGCAATACCACCAGCGTCATGACCTCAGTACACCTGGGCTATGCTACTGTGTGAGGCCCAGGGAGGTGTGGTATGTCCCTAATCTGTCCACGCTAGGGTGTTAATATTTTATCTGTGTATTTTGTATGTTGTTTGATGACTTGATGTACACAAATGACAGGAGATGTGTCGGATGGTTGAAGGCTACAGTTGCATGTATCCATCATATAATTCAACTATTTCTCAATTTACTCACTCACTCCCACAATTTACCGGAGGATAACAGGTTGTTCACAATACTTAGACAGAAGTCTTAAAAAAAAAAAAAAATATATATATTTATATATATATATATATACCGGTATATATAGTAATTAAAAACTTGCTACAATAAGAAAAACTGTTTCAATCTACTATCGTATCCCCTCTCGTCTATTCACACATCAACATCAGACAAATAGCT
This sequence comes from Paralithodes platypus, assembly GCA_032716605.1. NCBI lineage: Eukaryota > Metazoa > Arthropoda > Malacostraca > Decapoda > Lithodidae > Paralithodes > Paralithodes platypus. The sequence continues at coordinate 12,380,916 of CM064580.1, read as the reverse complement.
ATATCAAACAACAAGTGTGCCACCATTGGTTCACTCTTGCCACGTTTACCACGTAACAGTCTTCCTCACACTGTGCCACCATGCATCAGTTTGTTAACATATGTTGACAGCGGCTGGCAGACTGTACATTCCTGCACACAAATGCTTTAAAATGCTTGCAGTGCCTTACTATAAGGGGGTGAACGTCTTATATGAAAGTGATTATAATTGTGTGACTAAAAGACAATGAGCCATAGACCAACAAGTAACATTCTTTATATACCATACCAATTATTATGTTGTCATGTTGAAAGTGGGACCATTATTACCATTTGTATGGATATTACTTATCCACGACGGTGATTATTGTTCACTTTAATTTAATCCCGTCATATATATCCGTACTAAGAAGGACATAGTTATTCAAAGTAAATGAACGTGTTTTTCATTAAGGGGGTCACCGTTTTTTTTTTTATCTTTCTCTCCTTTTCTCTCTTTCCCTGCCTTGTATCCATTCTGCCCCATTCAGCCAACTGTTTTAAGACTTTTATACCCATCCAGGTGTGGATTTCTTCCTGGCGAGCGATAGCAAGCCAGTATTGTATGGAGAAATCCAGCTTCGCCGGAAAACATTTTTCTATCAAAAAATCTACAAATTTAGCTTGCTGTCAAAAAAAAAATATATATATGCTGGCTCGCTACCGCTCGCCAGGAAAATATTGACACCTGGATGGGGGTAAACGTCATAATACAGTAGGCTGAATGGGGCCGAATGGATACAAGTCAAAGAGAGAGGGAGAGAAAAAGAAACAAACGAGGTGGGCTCCATTAACGGCGTAATCTATAATCAGTTTGTGTATCTTTCTTCAATATTTTGTCCCCGTATTTTTTGGTTTATCTAACCAGTTTAACAGTAGATTAGCGGGCTAGCGGTTTATTTATATGTACCGCCCAGCGGGGTGTTTTTAGCCAAAATAGGGCTGTTTACGTGATCATTTTCATGCCTAAATAAGACCCAGAGCGTAAAACAAGTATCTATCCCTGAAAGGGCATAAACAGAGCTTTCCAATGACACCATAACGATCCTTTTATGACGGCTAGTTTTCTTGCAACAACCGCGCAACGCGAGTGCAAAAAGCATGTAATTCGGTACTTTTCCCATACAATTCAGTATGTGTAGCGAGTGAGAGAGGGAGGGAGGAGGTGGGATTCGTGTCAGTAGGTTCGCCGCGGTGGTCTGGAGCAGTCATACGCTCGCTACTCTCCTGCCACCACTTGTCTCTCTCTCTCAGCAACATTACGTGCTGAAATTGCCACACGACCTATGTCGCGCACCGCCAGATAGACCAGATTTATTATACTCGACTTATGTTGCACGCCGACACTTAGGGGTTAATTGTGCTAACCAGTAGAATTAAGTTATCATTTACTAGTATTGATTATAATTACATTAGTTAGTATTCACTAAATAAATTTCAATATTATTTGTTTCAGAAAACACATTCGTTGATATTAACATTTTGGATTGTTTTTCATGGTTTGTAAATTAAAGTATGTATAATCAATTTGAGTATTATTTATTGTAATATTAAGTTTCAATGTCGTGTGCTTTCCTTTGACTATAATTTGTATATGCTAGAGGTGATTTTCTTTAAGTTGTATTTATTGCAATACCTATGAATGTAGTGTCTTTATAATTGTAACATTATTTTGATAATATATTATAATACATTATTTCCAAATGATCTACACAGTCATAATTAAAAGTGATACCCAATGGTGTCCGACTATTGGGAAACCATTTATTTTCATCCCCAAGACGTTGGTAGTGAGGCATCATCGTAGATGTTAAAGGTAATACAATATTGTACACTGTTATCCAGTAACCTATAAGGCTCAATGTTGGGGTTACAGACAGAGGAATCCCTCCTCTGTCTGTAACTCCAACAGTGGTGCCAATTATTGAACCCTCAATATATCAATATATAAAGGCTACTCTCACTCTCACTCACTCTCTCTCTCTCTCTCTCTCCCTCTTTCCGGTTACCGAGTGTCACAACCGTTTCCAGATACTCACAGACTCGGATGACGAAGAGGAAACGGAAGAAGTTCGGCTCGTGGGAGACTCAAAGGTACGTGGTCAGCTCACAAAGTTTTGCACCAGGGCACCTAAGACCAGGATGCGTTTTTGTATCCCTGGTGCCACGTGGTGTGGACGACGTAGTTGCTGCAGTTGACGAAGTATCGAAGCTGGCCCCTGCTAATACAATATACGTCATCCACGTCGGATCCAATGATGTACAGCGATCCTTGTCCGAAGATTTGCTTCTCAAGTGACAGCAGCTGATCAAGTCGTTAAAGGAGAAGTTGTCAAGGATCATCGTCTCAGGAAACGTCCCCTGGCTCGGTGTAGAGAGCCGATTTTACAACATAGCCACCAGCACATATCGTCGTCTAGCTGACCTCTGCAGGAAGGAAAAAGTTGGATTCGTCGAGACCTGGGACAATTTTTACTACGATGACTATTTGTTTTTGGACGATGGTCTTCAACTGAACCAGGTGGGAGCAGCACGTTTTGGAAGTCTTCTCAACGATGCAGTGAAGGATTTTCGGAGAACAAATTGACTCAACACAGGACAACCAGGAAGGAGGACCAAAGACAGGGAGGACGGCGACCTGCGAAGGACTTAAATGCTAATCCGTCAAGATCCACGAATTTGGATAAAGCTCCATCAACAAGACCCAAATCCAAAGCCGCCAGGGATGAGAACCGAGAACAGCAAGGACCGAGGACAGCCATGAACGTAAATGTAGATCCGACCTGAACCAAAAATTTGATTGAAGAGCGTTCCGTGAGTTCTAAAACCACAACTTTAAAGGTTTTCTATGCAAATACTTGTAGCATGTGCAATACATTCTTAGATTTAGAGGAACTAGTGTTTACAGAAAATTATGACGCAATTGGCATAACAGAATCTTGGCTCCATATAGAAGACAGATACTTTTTAGCAGAGTATCCACTTCCCAGTTACGTAATGTTTAAGAAAAACCTAATTAATAGAAATGGAGGGGGCGTTTTATTTGTTATCAAAGAAAGTCTAAACCGGATCCTCTTGTCAAAACTCCAAATTGTGAACATTGACACATCCTTTGTGCTATAAATATAATAATAATACATATAAATATAATAAATGTGTTATGTGTGTCCCAGCTAACTCCATAGATGCACAACAGGCCTATCTTGGGTTGGGGAGTAAGTAGACACGCTGTAGATATATAGGTTCTTATTGAGAAGGATATGGGATACAGGCACGAAGCAGAGCCTACAGGGTGATAGCTCTGTCTCGTGGTACACAAACATGTATTGGCCCTCTGGTGAGAGGAGCCCCAGGCTTGAGTTGCCAGAGTGGCTATATGACATAACTAATATGACTGCCTGGATGCTAACATGAATCTTACTCATAGAGAGATATTACATATGCATAAGTGACTGTACTAGATATGAAAGTGATACTGTACAAGGTAAATCATATACATACACCTCCCTCCCCCCTCACGCTCGCAGTTCATTCTCGAGCGGACTCTTTCCTACAGAGCCGTTCTGATCGACGTGGGGTAACTTGGGGTCAGAAGCTAAGGACTGTTCAGCGTCATCGAAAGGGGCCACAGGGTTGAGGGAGTCACCAGTTTGGGGCACGGGGCGGAGGAATCGACGGTTCCGCCACCACACACGGCCACTAGGGAGACGTACCTCATAGGCCCGTGACCTGCCAAGGCTCATCACAACCCCCACCTTGTCCCAGCGTTTCGTGGTCGGGTCTTGAATCCGCACTTGCTGACCGACACGTAACCTGGGAAGGGGCTGTGCGTGCTCATCGTACCGGGTCTTAACCTGCTCGGCACGGTCGGCTGCACGTCTATCACAGTCCTCGGCCTCGGCTTGCCATTCCGCAGCAAAGGACTTGGGATGGGCCGGGAGACATGTCCTAAGAGGATGACCATACAGGAACTGGGCTGGGGAGCGGCCTGTGAAGTTTGGAGTATTCCGGAGTTCCAAGAGACCCCGGTCGAAATCCTCACAGTCAATGTTGCCAGAGGGTGCAGTCTTTAAGGTGAGGTGCTTGAGAGACTTCACCGCAGCCTCGGCATGGCGGTTCGCCTGTGGGTAATGCGGTGATGTTACCACATGACGAACTCCCCATCGCTTCATAAAGTCCCGGAACTCGTGGCTGGTGAATTGTGGGCCCCCGTCGGTCCTCAGACGAAGGGGCACACCAACTTCCCGGAAGCAGTGACAGAAGATCCTGATGGTCGCAGAGGCGGTTGTGTCGCCTGTGCAGGGGACAACAACAGGCCACCCCGCGAGACGGTCGACGACTACCAGGAAAGACTTCCCGGCGACCATGAAAAAGTCGGCCGACACAGACTCAAAGGGCCTTGTAGGGTTGTCATCATTCATGAGTGGTTCCTTCTGGAGGCTAGGCTGAAGGATCTGGCACGACTCACACGCTTGAACAGTGTTGGTGATGTCGGAATCTATCCCCGGCCAGAAGACAGCCTGCCTCGCCCTGCATTTAGTGGCCTCCACACCACGGTGGCCGTCATGAAGATGCTGTAGGGTGCGTCGGCGGAGGGCTGCAGGAACCACGATCCGAGCTCCATACAGGACGAGGTCATCATCAGCGTAGAGTTCGTCCCGTATCTTCCAATATGGGAGCAAGGAATTGTGAAGGTCGTATCGGTTGGCAGGGAATCCTGAGGTCACCCAGTCGAGTAGACGAACATACGCAGGGTCCGCTCTTGCCGCGACCCGGAGATCCTGTAGCGACCTGTCTGCGTCTGGTGCCGAAGATCGTGCCGAAGATCGTCCTGAGTCGATAACGTCCTTGGTTGTCACTATAGTCCTGAGGTAGGTGGCGGCGGCGGCCCAAGCGATCTCATCCTCTGGCGTGGGGCGGCTGACCGGGGCTCGAGACAGGGCATCAGGGATGCAGAGCAACTTGCCTGCACGCCACACGGCCTTGAAGATATAGGGTGAGGTCTTCTCCTTCAGGCGTTGGAGGCGGGGATTCTCCACAGCGTCCAACGTGTAGTGATTGATGATAGGGATGAGGGGGCGGTGGTCAGTCATCAGTGTGAAATCCTGTAGACCCTGTAAATACAGTCGACACTTGGACATGGCCCAAACAGCAGCCAACATCTCCAACTCGATAGTAGCATAGCGGGTCTCAGCGTCCGCCAGGAACCGAGAGCCACACTGGATGAGCCGCAGGTGGCCACTGCCGTGGTCCTGCAAGAGGGCATACCCAATGCCGTTGAGTCGCGATGCATCAGTCTGAAGAATGGTGGGTAGGTCTGGGTCGAAGTGTGCGAGAACAGGAGGACTGACGAGGGCTAACTTGACTCGCCTGAAGGCCTCATCGTGGTCAGGAGTCCACACAAATGTCCTCTTGGGGCTCATCAAAGGGCGGAGGGGCTGAGCGGCGGCGGCGATGTCAGGGGTAAACTCTGCCAGCTGGTTGACCAGACCCAGGAATGACCTGAGGTCGGTCAAGTTGGTTGGTGCCGGAAAGTCCCCGATTGCAGCCACTTTGCTCGTGTCAGCCGCAATACCATCCCCTGAGAGGGTGTATCCACAGAAGTCCACTGAAGGTGCGGCAACCACAAACTTGCTCTTGTTGAGGGTAATCCCGAACTTGCGGCACCTAGTCAGCACTTCATGGATGCGGTCGAGGTGAGACTTGTAGTCCTCATCGTACAGCAGTATGTCATCCACAACCTTAGCGCACCTCTGCACACCTTGTAGAGCCATATCACCCCTGTAGCAGAAGGCGTCGCCCGTAGCTGTGAATCCCATGGGTCCTCTGCAATGCTTGAAGCGTCCATACGGCGTGATGAAGGTGGTCAGGTGCTGGTCCTCTTCAGCCAACTCCATCTGCCAGTAACCACAGAGGGCGTCCGCAGTGGTGAAGTAGCGAGCTCCTCGGTCGACACCACGAACTGCTGCGGAGGGAGTAGGCGAAGGGTGAGCTGGTCGGGACACGTGTTTGTTGAGTTTGGAGAGGTCGACGGTGATGCGCACTCCTCCGCTGTCCTTACCAACAACGACGAGGGGGTGGCACCATTCTGAGGGGTTGTCTCCAGCAGGCTTGATGATGCCCTGGGCCACCATGGACTCCAACTCTCGCTTGACTTGGTCCCTAAAGGCAAAGGGAATCTGTCGGGGAGTATGGATGGCAAAGGGCTCAGCTCCCTCTTTAAGATGGATCCTCATGGGTTGACCCACCATAGGCTTGAGGGGCACAGTCTTTAGGTCGTCTTTGGACATCAACACGTCGCTAAACTCCCACAGGAAGTAATTCTTGGCTTCAGCGGGCGACGTGGAGACTGGAAGTGGTGTAGCCTTACACCTGTTGACGTGCTTGACCTCATGTATGGGCGTTGGGAATGCCAGAGGTATGATGGCTAACTCCCTGCAGTGGCTGTATGAAAGCAGAGGAGTCTGGACACCCTCGTGCACATGGATCAGGGCAGTACACACTCTCTGTCCCAGGGTGAGGGTAGCCTGAAATACCCCCAGAGCAGGTGCCATCGGGGAGCCGTCCGCCGTGAACGTTGTCGTGGGCGAAGGGGCTCGCAGGCTGCTCATGGGGATAGCCAAATCCTCAAGGTGACGCCGGCCAATCACGGTGACGTCGGCGCCCGTGTCCGGTAACATCCGTAGGCGGGATGTAGCGTCGCCAAAGGAGAGGGTAACACAGATGGGTTGCGGCGTCGAAGCTGTAGAAGGAGTCGATCCCACCTGACGACAGCTATTACTCCTAGCGTCGGGGGGCTTGCCAGAGTTGGAGGGGGCACCCGTATCGCCTGGGGGGCCACCTTGGCGTCTTTCCTTCTTCTTAGTCGACGGACAACACTTGTCATAATGCCCCAGAAGACAACAGATGCGGCACTGAACCTTGTGAGCAGGGCACTTAGCTGTCCGAGCCCAGTGACCGTGGCGCCCACAGTTGTTACAGGTGCTGCCAGCAGCGGGACACTTGTCAGGCCCGTGTCGGCGAGCGCAACTCTGGCAGGCATCAGCTGCATTCGATGGAGGCTTGGGGGGTTGGGTCCTGTCACTGCCCTGTTTCTTGTTTTTCTTGTATGAAGAGACGGCCCTTACTTGTTCATGGGGCGCACTAATGGCCGTGGTCGCAGATTTGGCAGCCTCATACGAGCGGCACGTAGTGACGACATCCTGTAGTATTGACTTGGAGTCCAGGGCGATGAGTTTCTGGACTAACTCCTTGTCCCTGAGGCCCATGAGGATGATAGTCTTGAGTTGTGTCTCCACACAGATGGGTGAGTTACCAGGGCACACATCCACTTCTTCTGCGAGACGTTTGAGGCGGACGTAGAACTCTGCAAAAGTTTCCCCTTCATGCTGTCTGCAGCTCAACAATTCACGACGCCGGAGTGCCTCATTACTTAGACTCTTGATATGAAGCTGCAGGGTGTCCAACACCTCTTCAACAGTCTTGTCTGTGGAGGGAGCGATCTGGAGGGTGTGTTCTAAGACACGCTGTGTCTCGAGAGTCAGGCACATGCGTAGTTGTATCATCTGTTTACTTATGACTAAGTGGGGCGATATTCTTACTTCACACTCCGGACATGACTTGTATGCAAACTTGCAATTAAGTTCGCCTTATCAATTTGTTCGATCGCCGACCAGTGGTAATAATGTTCTTGGCCTTGTACTTGCAACAAAGAAGAATTAAAAGAAAATTTGAATGTTGGTGATGAATTCAGCAATATTGACCATCATACGATCACTTTCCATTTAAAATGCAATAGCAACGAACTCAATACCAGCAAAGAGAATGTCCCAAATTTCAGGAGAGCAAACTTCCGTAATCTTATAGCAATACTCAAGGAAATCACCTGGAGTACTATGATTAACAATGATGATATAAACCATTCATTGATACTTTTCACCTCCACTTATTCGAATGCAGTACATGAGTGTATACCACTAAAAAAACGAAGAACAGTACATAATAATAGGCCTAAGTGGTGGAATAAAGATATTGCGGATTGTCTGCTTGCTATAAAGAAAGCTCATGATAAATGAAAAATCTCTGACACCCATGACAATAAAGTGTTATTTGTAGATCTATGGCACAAAGCCAAACAGTTAATCAAGCGAAGTAAAAACACGCTAGAATTACAAATACAATCAAAGTAAGATAAACCAGAGATAATTTAAATAGTTACATTAGGAAGAAGAAAGTAGTGACTTCAAAGATTGAACAGTTGGTCGATGAGAAATGAGATTACACTAAAGATGAAGCAAAAATGCGTAACACTCTCAACACCTTCTTTGCATCAGGTTTTACAACAGAAGACCTTAGTAATATCTCTATAGCATCGCTTATTCCGATAGATTAATCTGACGTTCTAACCAGTATCAGCATTACAGAGAGAGAAGTTTTGAAATGTATAGATAAACTCAAGGTAAATAAATCGCCTGGACCTGATACGATCTCGCCTAGAGTTCTAAAGGAAGCTAAGTATGAGCTCTCCAAACCACCGACATTGCTCTTCAATAAATCCTTACAGTCACGGACTATGACTGATCAGTAGAAGCTCGCCAACGTAACACCAATATTAAACATTCTTACCTAGTAAGTAGTAACTATCGTCCAATTAGTTTAACCTCAGTTATATGTAAAATGCTAGAAACACTCATAAGAGACAAACTCGTACATCACTCAAAGGAAGACAACATACTCAAAGATACTCAACACGGTTTTCGTAATAAACGCTCTTGCTTAACAAACCGCTTAGACTTCTTCCACGATATCCTCAACCTATAAGATGAGAGTAAAGCTGTAGATAATATTATATACCTTGATTTTCAAAAGGCCTTTGACGAAGTTCCCCACAAACGTTTATTGATAAAACTAAAAGCGCATGGAATACAAGACAATGTGTTGAAATGGATAGAAAATTGGCACAGTGACAGTAAGCAAAGAGTATTCATAAACGGTGAAGCATCCAAGTGGATCAATGTAAGTAGCGAGGCACGCCAGGGATCGAGAACGACATAGATGAGGGTCTCACCTGTACAATATCAAAGTTTGCTGACGATAACAAATTTGCAAATAGCGTACTCTCAATTGAACATGTTAAAGATATGCAACATAATCTAGATAAGTTGTCACATTGGGCTCTAATTTGGCAAATGCTTTTCAATGCGGATAAATATAAAGTACTCCATATCGGAAACCAAAAAGAAAAGCAAACTATTCAATGAATGGCACCCAGCTTAAGAGTGTAGACAGAGAAACTGATTTGGGAGTACAAATATAGAGTGACCTATAACCGAATCGACAATGTTCAGAAGTTGTTAAGAAGTCAACAAAAAATGATTGGCTTTATAGGCAGGCCATTTGAGCATAAGTTTAAAGATGTAATCCTAACGTTATACAATTCCTTAATCCGTCCTTTCCTGGAATATTGCGTTCAATCTTGGTACTTTTACTACCAAAAAGATATAGACAAGCTAGAACGAGTTCAATGTAGAGTTACCAAAATTATACCTTGCCTATAGAACAAACCATACGAGGAGTGTCTTAGAGAATTAAATCTATTTCCGTTAACCCAGCGCAGATTAAGAGGCGACCTAATTTAAGTGTTCAAAATTATCAAAGGCGTCGACAATATGAACTGTAAAAAATATTTCACTATCGACCAATCAAATTACACGCGGGAAACGGTTGCAAAATGTTTGGTAAATCTATTAACTCACACAAGTCTAAGAATTTCTTCTTCAATCGAGTTGTAAACTTGTAGAATACCCTAAAATGAAGTATATATCCCGATGTTATCTTTGTTGAGAGCATTAGGGAGACTGTGATGAGATACAGTATGTCTCAGTAACGGCCACATAGTGGTGGCGAGGAGTCCAAGGTCGCCTATCATCCCCCCAACGCTCGTTTTCTATCTCATAGCTCATAATGGCCTCAAAATGGCAACCGTTATATGACGGGTGCCGCAGGGGTGGCCAATATTTTCTCTCCCGTCATATGACCGCACCGCGAGTTGAGGGTTAAACTTCGACTAGACAAACACCTTGCCTTATATCCAAGACTGACTGCATTTGTGAATTAATGTGTGTTTTTTGTTTTTTTCCCTCTATCACATTACTAAAAACTGTCCCCTACTAACATCTCCCAATCCTGCCACATACAATTGACCCAGGGCAGTCTCGACTATCAGTGTTTTTTGGTCAAGCAGCCGTGAGGGGGTCGCTGGACCTGTTGTTGCTTGATTTTCTTTGTACTCCTTTGTACTATCTCTCCCTCTCTCTCTCTTGCATCATCACAATCACTATTACCTTCAGGTTGGTGTTAACTGAACCTCTCCCTCTATTTCGTTCTTACTCTTCATCTGGTGATATAATATATTATAATAATAAAATGCTAATATACTAATTATTTTATTTTGTAGCCAATATAATTACTTGCATATCATATATAAATGCAATGTTCGATAGAGTGTACCAAAGATATTGAATAATAGTCCTTGATAGTCAGAAGAATTTAACGAAATTAAGAACGTGAAATATGTGTGGTGCCGCCACGAATGATATATGCAATAACCTGGCTGGTGGGTAAATTAAAGGGATAAGCAGATGCCAAAATATCCGATATGGAAAATGTCAATCAAATTAGGTACATCTAAACACAATGAAATAAAGAAAGACTCAAGGAAAATGGTAAATGAGTAGGAACTGACACCAGGGTAAGATAATATATATATATATATATATATATATATATATATATTGATCAAAGTAAAGGGTGACCTGAAACATATAAAGCATTAAGATTGAAAGGAGATGAACCAAGGATATATCTGGACAAACATTTCTTCTTCAACATCTGCCCCCTCGATCTGAAACATATCTTCCATTATCGGTGACGTGTCAATTTTCACCGGTGTGATAAATATTGAGTGCGTCAGTGTTATATATCTTCCCCGCACGACCTCTCTCATGTTGGTCCTTGTCCGGCAGTTAGCATCATTGGTCGGTATCTCATATTTCGCTGATATGTATCTAATCCATTTTCGCTCTATTGCTTGTTGGCTGACTTGTTATCAACACAATAGGTCTAATTCGTTATTATAGCATGCGAACCAGCAGCAATATTGCTTTATCCAACGTAGTGAGAGTTTACATTACGTAATTCGGGATCTTACTAAAAGTATGAGAGTGTTTTGGTCTGATATCCAAGGATAATTATGAAGAGAGTAAAATACCGGTACTTAGTGTCTGTCTATATATCTCCTCCTGCATTACTTTATTACCAGCAATCCTTCCCTATTAGTCAGTAAATAAATTATTTGATCTCTCTCTCTCTCTCCCTTCCCTTATATATATATATATATACATATATATATATGTATATATATATATATATATATATATATATATATATATATATATATATATATATTTATATATATATACCGTATTAGGCATAGGAATATAGTCAACACTGTACATAATGCCATGCTTTATTTACTTACTAGATTTTCTTTTTTCTTCAACACATTTTCGGCTCTCAACAGGAAGGCCATCATCAGGTAGTCAATCATGATCCTATAAAATGAAGACAAGTCTAAAATTAACTAAACGTAAAAGGATCTATTCAATATATTTAAAGAAAGCTAAACATAAGAATTCAGCTAGGTAAAGCACTCATAATCACTAAACCGAATATTTAACGACAAGATTAACAAAAATACAAAGCTTAATCAAACACAGAAAACACTCACTAACAATATATATATATATATATATATATATATATATATATTATAGGCTATACTGTATATACATACTATGCACTAGTATGTTCTAGTACTATGAACTAGTAACTAGGAAACAACATACCTACGACCGATCCAGCAGATGCCAGTGCAATCCACGTTGCAACACAGCTCATCAGAAAGTCCTGGACTGACAACCCAGACCTACTCGCAGTACAAGACACCCCCCCCCCCCCCACCACGATGATATTAGCTCAGCTTGAGCAGGTCAGCCTAGTTCGAACTGTTACACAGAGCTCAAATGTCAAATAGCTTAGCAGGTTAGTTTTTGAGTTGTGGGCCGTCTAATGACAAAGGCCCGGTTTTGGACATATCACCATGTCTGAATAAATCTTAAAAAAAAAACACATAAAAAAAAAAAAAAAAAAAAAAAAAATATCTATAATTCCATCCTTACTTGATAATGCTGGTTGTCCAGTGAAATGCGTCGTATATCCTGTATCATCATGTACATTTATGTAACCCTGTACCACCATGAATTTTGCTCATCTCCTTCATCTACTTCCTGCCACCCAGCGAAAACTCATCAGAGACCTGGAAATTTGAATAATAAAATTTCCAACGCAGAAATTGCCATTTCTTTCAACCTCGTATGTATTCAAGAAAATGTATTACCTGGCTTTACTAATATATATATATATATAAATATATATAATAATAATAATAATAATAATTTTACCCCCAAATTTCACCTATGATTATTTCACATAATAACAAATTGAGGAACTGGTTTTGGTTCAAAGATAAGATCCCACAAAGTTTGCAATCGTCAGTTGTATACCAATATACGTGTAGAATATGTAGGTCTCGGTACGTCGGCAAAACAACTCTGCAACTCCGGGCTCGTTCAGTGAACACTTTGGCTGTTCCTTCAAAATCAGGCCTAATGCTTCAAAAAAACATAATTTTCGGCCTTTAGAGATCACTCACATGCTCACGACCACCCAATGAGTGGTTCAGAATTCAAAATTCTCGCCAGTTACCCTACAGACATGGAGTTGCGTATAGCGGAAGCTCTCCATACTAAAGTTGTGCAACCCAGTATACAGTAGCAACCCACGAGTCTTCATGCGATCTTTGCTATGTTTCTAAACTGGTGAGTCTTTCCCTAGGTTTTACAGTTATTTCCTATGTGTCCCCCTATGATTTGCTTTGCTCTCTTTTCCACATTTACATTACGCTAGGTTTTATATATTGTTAGGTATTTGTTCCTTTATATATTGTCTCACTTCTACATGTACTCAACTCAATTCTTGTAATATTTTGTTTGTTTTTATTTTTTTAGTAAGTCTTATCTCCAATAGATTTATCATTTCTGTTAGTCTCTCTCATACATGTACAGTATGTATTATTAATCGACCTGTGCACACTGCGTGTTATTATTTTTCCTAAAACACTTTTTTAGATTTAATATACCTCTTATATATATATATATATTGTATATATATTGAGAGTGAGAGATGGCCCTTTTCCTTCCCTGCAGATCTCCTTTTCCAGCCACACTGCAACACACTCACCCGCTTACTGCCTAGCCCCATGTTCGCACATACACACACAGGCACACACACACATACACTCACACACACATCCGTCTGTGTTGTTAGGATCCTGATGTGATCGTATATAAGAGATGTTACCCAAGACATATGGGTGTGTGAAGCCCCAGGAATACAGGCACACAAACATCACTATTCCACACATACTCAGGGTAATCTGTGGTCCAATATTAATGAACAATATAGCCTGAACAGACCAAACAAGCAAGACATCCACACTAACACCGGGGTAACACTCTGGTAAAAGGGCATGTTTCAAAGAAGAACTGACTGTATCAAACGTAGTTTGAAATGTGGCCAATAATGCGTTTATTTACAAATCGGATGAATACTATACTTACCTCAGCATATATAAATAAATACATGACAAATTTGATAATACATAATATTATATATGTCAGTTTTATAAATGTGGTTAGTGAACGCGTATTGAATAAATCTGTATCAGCCAGTTGGTCTCATTAATCATCTTTCGGTTTACTAGTACAACTATTCTCAAGTTATCGTTTCTAAAATGCTTTGTTTCCTGTACGAAACTATTTGGATAAATCCATTCATTGCCCTGCTAGCATCCATAATTAACCCTTACAGTACCGTCGACTTATTTGTTTTTATTTAAGCATCACTTAGACGATGTTATGAAGCTTAGGAAGGATATATGGTAGCTATAACGATTAATTGAGATGCCATAATATAATGAAAAGGACGTCTCCGGTACGGCATGGGTTAACACATTTCAAAATGAGTGAGAAACTTGCAGGCACCTAAGAAAACTAAACTTTATTAATACTCAGGTAAGATGTACATCCATCATGGGTGAGCGGTGTTAATTAAGGAAAGAAACTGCCAGTAAATCAAGAGAGAGAGAGAGAGAGAGAGAGAGAACGTGGGTTTCCTATCCATATAACATATACAGTATATACAAAATACAGTATATGATTTCGTGACGACCATTGCATTTAGAGCATCAGGAAATGAGGAACCAGAGGAAGAGGATGGTAAAGGAGAGGTATTGTCTGTGTTCCGTTCCCCTCTCATATACTGGTCTTATTTATGTGTGTGTGTCTGTGGGTATGTGTATGTGTGTGAGTGTGTGTGTGTGAGTGTGTGAGAGAGAGATAGTGAGAGTGTGTGTATGTGTGAACATATAGAGGTATATGGACAATTAACGGACGTTACAGGTTGAAACTGATTTAAGTTTATAAAACAATTACATCAACTATACCGTTTATTAATTATGGAGTAAAGAACTGAGGTGAATGCAAAGTTAAAAGCCACAGAGACACCAGCTTAATAACACAACGACGGAGTTGTTTCTAGATCAAACCATAAAAAAGGGAAACACAATAGGAAGAAAAAGGAAAATATATATTAAAATGTATTATTTCTGATATAATGAATAATGATAATCCAGAACTGGAAGATGATTGAATGGAAACATTAAAGTGTGGCGGGAAAAGTGAAATAGCAAAATATTAATCAATATATTCCATCATGGTCAAGTTAACCTTTGTTTAGTTATTGGTTCGGCTATATTATATTTACGTGTGTTGGAACCAGTTATAATATGTAGGATTGAAATATCTTATGTTAGTCTGTGTTTGGATATAACATGGAGTTGACTGCACCAAAGGTTTAGTTGAAAGCAATTGTAAACCAAATATAAACACAGGAGAACAGACAGGAAGGGGCCACGATATATTATCTAGATTAATGGAAACATTATGGGAGACAAAGGGTCTTTCTCTCCAGGGAAAATATAAATGCCTAAGACGAGGAGAACACAGAGCGTAAGAAACAATACATTACATGCTGTAGATAAATTATAGAAGAAATTAAATATATATACTTAATTTACATAGACGATGAAAATCATTAATAAGGTATTGTTAGATATGAACATTCAGTAGGCACTTAAACATTTACATAAATCTAACTTGTGGGGTCTTATGGTCTTATAAAGTATGTGGTATACATTTATTTCCCTTGAGGTCTAACCTGATGGCCAGACCCTCCGATCTGGGACTTGTCATCGATAACCTTCTTCAATGTGATCTTCATATACGATCCATAGTCAACACAGTCACGGGATGGTCTTCAAACTTACTGAGGTGCATTATTAACAGAGATATGGACTTCATGGTTTACCTCTAAAGGCGTCATATTATACCTATCTTGGACTTCTCTGTTATCTGAAATATCCGATACAAGCTCAACCTCGACCTTCTACGTTGCATTGATTAAGTCATCACTGTATTATTAATACTAGGGTGTAGGCTGATGTAATATAATACAATGCAACACTCAATCATGTACTTGCCCAAATGTTCTTTAACTTAGCTATATCATAAATATACTCTTCGAAATGTTTATTGGTGCAGTTTCTGACAGGAGTGTCACCTGTATGCCAGACATAACAACAGCAGTGACGTCACGGCGAACATTTAATGACACCAATAATATTATTTTTATTAATCTCACCACCACACCCCCAATGAAATTAATTAAAGTATATATGATCCACCGGGATTCGAACCCGGGTTATCACACACATATTTTTGCCACCTTAACCATTACACCACCAGGACGGTTAAAGGTTTATGCACACGCCTACGACTTATTATCCATTCTCGAATACTGGATATTAATCTAATCATGTTCATATTCCCAACCGCACTATGGTAGCCTACTGTTTAAGTGAGAGGAAAGAATATTCATGGGGCACAGATCATATAGACCGGCCTCTCGAAGAAATATCCCTAAACCTACTAATAATATTATTTTTATTAATCTCACCACCACACCCCCAATGAAATTAATTAAAGTATATATGATCCACCGGGATTCGAACCCGGGTTATCACACACATATTTTTGCCACCTTAACCATTACACCACCAGGACGGTTAAAGGTTTATGCACACGCCTACGACTTATTATCCATTCTCGAATACTGGATATTAATCTAATCATGTTCATATTCCCAACCGCACTATGGTAGCCTACTGTTTAAGTGAGAGGAAAGAATATTCATGGGGCACAGATCATATAAATAAATAAATAAATAAAGGTACAAAAATAATACTTGCACTAATATACAGACCTCCAGCTCAATCAGTGCAAACTGACCGAGAAATTTATGAGCAAATTGCAGACTTAAGTAACTCGCAAGATACCATACTTTTTGGCGACTTCAATTTACCTGTGACCAAGTGGGGAGATAGTATTACTTCACACTCTGGACAAGACCTGTATGCAAACTTGCAAGAGAGTTCGCTATATCAATTTGTTAGATCTCCAACCCGTGGAAATAATGACCTTGACCTTGTACTTTCAACAAAAGAAGAATTGATAGAGAATTTGAATGTCGGTGATGAATTCAGTAACAGCGACCATCGTACGATAAATTTCCTTTTAAAGTTTACTAGTAACGAACCAAATAGCAGCATCGAGAAAGTCCCTAATTTCAAGCAAGAACAATTTCGTAAACTTAGAGTAATGTTTAACCCTTAATTAGCGGCGAGCAACATAAGTCGAGTTAAAAAAAGCTGGACTATGTGGCGGCGCTCGACATAGGTCGAGTGGCAATTTCAGCACGTAATGTGGCTGAGAGAGAGAGACAAGTGGTGGCAGGAGACTAGCGAGCGTATGACTGCTCCAGACCACCGCGGCGAACCTACTGACACAAATCTCAGCTCCCTCCTCCCTCTCTCACTCGCTACATACTCAATTATGTACCGAAACTACCGAATTACCTGCTTTTTGCACTCGCGTTGCACGGTTATTGCAAGAAAACTATCCATCATACAAGGATCGTTATGGTGTCATTCGAAAGCTCTGTTTATGCCCTTTCAGGGATAGGTACTTGTTTTACGTTCTGGGTCTTATTTAGGCATGAAAATGATCACGTAAACAGCCCTATTTTGGCTAAAAACACCCCGCTGTGCGGTACATATAATAAACCGCATAGGCCGCTCGTAAGGTGTTAAAGAGACTGACATGAGCATTATAATTAACAATAACGACATAAATACATCTTGGGAATCATTCACAAACACTTACCTAAAAGCAGTGCAAGACTGCATACCATCGAAAATACGGCGTACAGGCCATAATGATAAGCCCAAATGGTGGAATAAAGATATTTCAAACTGTCTGCTTGCTAAAACGTTTGCTAATGATGAATGAAAATCCTCACAAAATTAAGAAAACTGGGTGAAATTTGTAGAAGTACGGCGCAAAGCCAAAAGGTTAATTAAGCAAATTAAAAAGACCGTGGAGTTACATGTTGCAACTCAAAGTAAAACAAACCCAAAATAATTCTATAGTTATATCAGAAAGAAGAGAGTAGTTACTTCAACTGTAGGACCGTTAGTTGATGAAAATGGAGAATATACCAAAGACGAAGTACAAGTGAGTAATGCCCTCAATACATTCTTTGCATCAGTCTTTACAACAGAAGACCTCATTGATATCCCTACAGCATCACCAATTCAGATAGATAATTCTGATGTTTTAAGCAAAATCACCATTACAGTATTGAAATGTTTAGATAAACTCAAGGTAAATAAAACGCCCGGACCTGATTCAATCTCACCTAGAGTTCTAAAGGAAGCTAAAGATGAGCTCTCCAATCCACTGACATTGCTATTCAATAAATCCTTGTAATCTGGAACTATGCCTGATCAGTGGAAGCTAGCTAACGTAACACCGATTTTTAAAAAAGGCAGCAAATCCCTACCCAGTAACTATCGTCCAATTAGTTTAACCTCAGTTGCATGTAAAATGCTAGAAACGCTCATAAGAGACAGACTCGTAAATCACTTAGAGGAAAATAACATACTTGACCCTTAAAGAGCGGCGAGTCCGCCTCCAATTTGCAGCAAGTTAGGAGCATTATTAAGGCTTTTGAAGGGTTAAAATCGAGTGCAAATGGCCGGGAGAGCAGCGGGACCGGACAGCCGACTCCCAGGGCTTACTGCCGCCCATTAACTCATGTTCCCTGTGTTCTCGAGAGGCCGGCAGTGTAGCCAGTAGTGAGCATAGCTGGGACAAATATGCCGCTATACACTAAACTCCCATGTTACTGATATCACTGTATGAGAACCACGAGTGCTACGTAGCTCGTTCTGGTCTCATTTTGAAGCTTTTAGCGCCTAGTTTTTTGCTGAATACATTTCTGTTCATGCAGATACTTGATTTATCATTCAGGAGGGCCTGAATATGCCCAAATAAGCCCAAAACCCCCCGCTAGACAAGGGTTAAAGATACTCAACACGGCTTTCGTAGCAGACATTCCTGTTTAACAAACTTCTTAGACTTCTTCCACGATATCCTCAACCTCTATGATGAGAGTAAAGCTGTAGATATTATATACCTTGATTTTCAAAAGGCCTTTGACAAACTTCCCCACAAACGTTTACTGCTAAAACTAAAAGTGCATGGAATACAAGACGGTGTGTTGAAATGGATAGACAATTGGCTCCGCGACAGAAAGCAAAGAGTAGTTAGAAATGGTAAGGCATCTAAATGGACCAATTTAAGTAGCGGGGTACCCCAGGGATCAGTACTAGGGCCAATTATCTTTCTAATTTACATCAACGACATAGATGAGAGTCTCACCTGTACAATCTCAAAATTTGCTGACGATACAACAATTGCAAATAGCGTACTCTCAAAAGAACAAGTTGACGATATGCAACACAATCTAGATAAGTTGTCACGTTGGGCCCTAATTTGGCAAATGAGTTTCGATGCGGATAAGTGTAAAGTACTACATATCGAATACCAAAATGAGAAAGCAAACTATTCAATGAATGGCACTCAGCTTAAGAATGTAAACAGAGAAACCGATCTGGGAGTAACAATATCAAGTAACCTAAAACCGAGTCAACAATGTTCAGAAGTTGTTAAGAATGCAAACAAAATAATTGGCTTTATAGGCAGGTCATTTGAGCATAAATCCAAAGAAATTATCCTAACCCTTTACAATTCCTTAGTCCGCCCTCTTCTGGAATACTGCATTCAATCCTGGTGCCCTTATTACCAAAAAGATATAGACAAGCTAGAACAAGTTCAACGTAGAGTTACCAAAATGATACCTAGCCTAAAGAACAAACCATACGAGGAGCATCTTAGAAAATTAAATCTATTTTCTTTAACCCAGCGCAGATTAACCCTTAAAGATCGGGACCCGACTTAAGTCCGAATCAAAAAATTTGGACTATGTGGCGGGGCCCGCCTTAAGTCCGAGTGCAATTTTGGCGCAATATTGGCTCTGAGAGAGAGACGAGTGACTGGAGGAGCATGGGTTACCTCATGACCACTCGCCATGGCCGCCGTGGACCTACTGAGATTTATTCCACTTACATCCACCCTCACTCCCTCGCTACATACGTAATTATATAAAGAAATTACCGTATTTTAGCGATTTTGCCCTTCGGTTGCACGATCGTTGCAAGACAACCATTGATCGTAGAAGGATGGTTCGGGTGTCTTTGGGAAGCTCAATATACACCCTTTCAGGAATACATACTTGTATTACGCTCTGGGTCTTGTTTATGCATGAAAAAGAGCACGGAAGCAACCCCATTTATGGTAAAAAAAAAACGCTGTGCGGCACGGTCAAATATACCACCTAGGCCGCTCGTAAGGTGTTAAGAGGCAACTAAATTCAAGTGTTCAAATAGGCATCGACAATATGAACTGTAGTAAGTACTTCACTTTCAACCAATCTAATTACATGCAGGGAAACGGTTGCAAAATTATCGGTAAATCTTTTAACCCGCACGAATCTAAGAATTTCTTCTTCAATCAAGCTGTCAACTTGTGGAATGGGCTTCCCCGAGACGTTATAGACTGCAGCACCGTTGATTCATTTAAACTTCGCCTAGACAAATATCTTGCATCAAACCCGCAACTGACTGCATTTCTAACTCAGTTACTAACCAATCTGTCCCCTACTAACTTCCTAATCCTGCCACAGCCATTAGTTCCAGGGCAGTAGTTCCCTTTCCAATGTTCCCTTACCCACTCTAAACCACTGTTTGGACACTTGATCCTCAGTGTTTTGGAGGACAAGCAGCCTAGAAGGGTCACTAGACTGTTGTTGCTTGATTTCCTTTGTACTCTCTTTCCTTCCACCTCGCTCTCGTACATCTTCTTAGTCATTCTCTCGCTTCCCATACGTTCCATATGGCCGAACCATCTCAAGGTGTTCCTTTTCACACTTTCTAGCACATCTACCTCTACACCACACCTCTTTCTTACTTCCTCATTCGTCTGTCTATCCCTCCATGTAACTCCGCAGCACTTCTCAAGTAACTCATATCCACCCTTCTCACTCTTGGTCTGGGTATCTTCTCAAACGTCCATGCTTCGCTTCTGTATGTCAGTGCTTTGATAATCAGCCTAATTCCATTTCTATAACCGCACATCACCAAGCATGGTTACCCATCAACCGACCTTCTTCCACGTCACTTGTTTTCATCTGGCTTCCACGACAGCCCCAACTGCTTGACCTCACCCGCTTTGCTGCCCCCATCAATGACCTGTCTGAAAGTCACGAACATCTCAGATCACCCCATCAGTTTGCCGAAGGGCTTTTTGATAGGGGACTTAGAGGCATTCAATGACGTGGCCTCCCCCTGTCACACCCTCCCTAACTCTCCTGCCTTATCATTGATACCCCAGCACTTGACGGAGTCACAAATAGGAAGTCAAATATGTCCAAGAAATGCTTGACGCTGGCCTAATCAAACCATCCACCAGCCCGTCGTCCTCCCCAGTAGTTTTGGTAGAGAGAAAAGATGGCTCCTTGAGGTTTTGCGTGGACTATCGCCAGCTGAATGATGTCACAATAAAAGACGCCACCCCCTTGCCGCGAATTGACGACTCACTCGACTCGCTACATGGTGCCTACATATTCTCATCTCTCACACAGCACTTCTAGACAAAGTAGAAAAGAAAGCCTTCCGTCTCATTAATTCACGTCCACTCCTCAATTCACTGCAGTTGCTCTCTCTTTGCCGCAGTTTTGCATCTCTCTCACTATTCTACCGCTATTGCAATGATCCCTGTTCCTCAGAGCTCTCTCAGTATACTACCCCCTCTTCGTAGAGTACGTAGCACCCGTTTTTTTTTAATACAATCCCACCCCTACTCTGTGCAGCTCTCCAATCCAAGAGTGAAATGTCATTCTCAATTATGCTTGGATTCAAAAGCTGAGCTCTGGAACTCTCCCAGAATCAGTCTATCCCTTTTCCTATGAATAAAATTACTTCAAACTCTGTGTGTCCAGGCATTTTGACTCGAACGTCTCTTGAATTTGGCCCTGTCACTCTTTCAACTCTGGGGTAGGTACTCGCTACAGGCAGTTCTGCCTTTTGTCTCCCTCACTCACATAAAAAAAAAAAAAAAAAAACTTGCAATCCGGCTATTGGCAGGTCCCTGTGTAACATGATCATAGACCAAAAAACGTGCAGCGGTAGACACTTCGAATTCAACATATTGTCATTCAGCCTTTGCAACGGCCCCGCCACATTCTCAAGACTAATGGATTCTGTCCTCCAAGGCCTTACCTGGGAGACCTGGCTTGCATACGACGACGATTCAATTAATTTTATTCGTTAGCTCTGGGATGAACACATTCAGCAACTTAAACAAGTTTTCTCCCTCATCCGCCAAGCCGGCCTCTACCTAAAACCATCCAAATGTACTTTAGCCCATGAGTCAGTACTGCATTTAGGACACGTTATTTCAAAATAGGGTATTTCGGTAGACCTAGATAAGTTAGCAGCCATTCGCGAAATTCAAGCCCCTCAATCAGTCAAAGGAGTATACTCGTTTCTCGGTCTAGCCTCATACTATCGGCGCTTCGTTAAAGGTTTCACAGCCATTGCTAAGCCTCTCATTGAACTGACACAAAAAGAGTTAAGATTCCTTCATTACTCTCAAAAACGTCCTCACGTGAGCACCCATGCATTGTTGCTTTTTCCGACTATAGTCAACCCTTCCGCATATACACAAGGCGTGTATTTGCTGTGGATTGGAGCAGCGTTAGCACAAACATCAGACAATAAGGAAAATACCTTATCATGCGCAACTCGCACCCTTACGCATTCCGAGACAAATTACGCCGCAACAAAAAGGGAATGTCTGGCTTTAGTTTGGGCCTTCCAACATTTAGAATCATATCTACTAGGCGCAAAGTTAACAATCATAATCACTGATCACCATGCGCTGCAATGGCTTTGACAATCAAACACCTCCAACGCCCTCATCATCATGTGGAGAGAGAAATTAGAGGAGATTAATTTCGAAATTGCTTATAGACCCGGAAAGTTACTCACAAACGCTGACGCTCTCTCTCGCCTCCCCCCCAGTCCGACGGTCACCCCCACCCTAAACTGCGCCTCCCACCTCCCTAGCCAGCATCTCCACGTTGGACGAGAAAGAGAGGACGGGCTGGCTACCGCAAGACGTTTTTTCCTCCTTCACACGTGTTGGCAGTTTCTTATTTACAGAGACCAGCCATATCGCCTTAAGCCACGAGGAGGCAAAAACCACACGTTCACTACTGCAGCACATCAACGGCATCCATTTAGGCTACATAATATTGCTCCAACAGTTTAAAGCAATATACTGGACCCCTCATCCAAATCAAAAAGCCAAACTAATGGTAGAATCTTGTTTAGCCTGCGCGGGATGAAAATATACAACGCGCACACCTGGCTCTTCCGGCACTATCACGCCAACGATGCCGTGGCAACTTTGATCATTTGACACTGTCGGATCATTTCCCTCATTCAACTCCTTCCGGTTCGTGCTAATGTTCGTCGACACGTATTCCAAATTCCTAATAGCGGTCCCAGTTAAAGATTACAGTGCCAAGACGGTGGCATACGCAATGTTATACCACATAGCCATCTCCAGGCACTGCATACCGACAACGCCCCAGAATTCTCTGGTCAAATTTTGTCGGCCCTCTCACAGATATTGGGCTACAAAATTTCTCATTCATCTCTGTACTGGCCAAAAGGCAACGCAAGCTGTGGGAGTATAAACAACCAAATCCGAACAAAACTCCTTGCGGGCATTACAAAAGATTGGCCCAGTCAATTGTGCATGATACAATGGGGATTAAATTCAACACCAAGAGACGATGGCATCACCCCCACAAGAAGGTTTTTAGTATCGCCCCCGTCGTACTCCCCATTTGCCACCTCATGCACCCACCATTCCCCTCCCTAGACATCTACCCCACAGTTACGCACATCAAAGCGAGGCTCAGGCAACTTCAATCTTGCCAAGATTTACCTACTAACGTTCAAAATGCAAAAAATTTGTACCGAGTTTGATGACCAAGTCATGATCGCGAATCAACCTATACGGTAAAAAATAGAACCAAAGTACAACGGGCCGTTCAAAATCACGAAAATCCCCAACTGTTAGCAGGTCGTGGTGAACTACAACGGAGAGACGCGAGTGTTTCGGAATAGGCACGCCAGGCGGGTTCATATAAATAAAAGCCAACATCCACCACCTCACCCTAAAAATTAACCCCATGCACCATCATACAACATAGCTTGTATTCCCGCTTCCCCACCTCCACCACCCCAACCCCGAACCCCAACTCCCCCATCACCCATACCCCAACAACAACAACGACAGGCCCCTACACCCGACAACGTTGACCCCACTCAACCTACCCACCAACAACCGGTTGACCCCATTCATTCCACTCCCTTACCCAAACCCATACCAAGAGTAAACCCACAAACCGTCCCACATCAACCTCAACCCACTACCTCATCACCAAACTCCGAAATCTCCACCGTAACCAGCAACATGCCGTCTCAAACCGCACAAACATCCCTATTCCT
The DNA here is from genome assembly GCA_032716605.1 of Paralithodes platypus. Classification (NCBI taxonomy): domain Eukaryota; kingdom Metazoa; phylum Arthropoda; class Malacostraca; order Decapoda; family Lithodidae; genus Paralithodes; species Paralithodes platypus. Next base: position 12,356,619 of record CM064580.1, on the reverse strand, counting down.
CACAAACATCAAGTCATTCAGCAATGTAACTTTGCAATAACCTGCACCAACCATCACCCCACCCACCCATCCAACCCACATCCACATAAACCCCACCACTCCCCCTGAAGTACTCCATAAAAACGCAACGACTCGTTCAGGCAGACTCTAACCCTCCCAGTAGATTAGAGTGTGAATGGAAATTCATCCCTCTTCGGCAGTGCCATACCAAGACAGTGCTAAGATAAAGACTTTATTGCATAGTAATGGCTGTTGGTTCACAAGTGTATCGCCATCCACCCCTATTAGTCGCCTTGTACGACACACACACGCAGTAGGATGCATGAGGCATATTATTTTTTTCCTCCACCATTAGATGAAGGCCCCCTTACCCGTTGGGGGGAAAGTGAGGGTCTGAGTCTAGGGGCCCAACCTTCAGTTGGGTCCCTTTTTAGAGTCTCACTCCGGTCCTTTTTAGGTCGGCTAGTGTTTGACTGGGCTTAATTATATCTCCGGTCACTAGGAGATCCCCGTGTACTATTTGAAGTCCCTGGGGCAAGGCAGCTCCAGAGATGGGGCTGCTTCGAGCCGTGGTGGGCAACAGGGCCCATTGTATCTTGCGAAGGCAAGATATTGGGGGCTGGTTGCATCTCAAAGTGCTTCAAATGTCTCACTCCCTAGACTGGAACGAGACCTCACAGGTTTCATCGTTGAATGTACAGGCTCTCAGCCTATGCCCGAGAAGGAGTTGTTGGAATATAGAAAAACAAAAAATGTACTTCATGCAGTTGTAATTATCTATTAGTTGTAATTATCTATTATCTGCAATTCCATGGAATCTTTCTCTCTCTCTCTCTCTCTCTCTCTCTCTCTTCAACGCGTCTCATTCATTGAGGCATATTAAATATGTGGGGCTTCATCATCCTGCCTCTGTAGTCAATACCTTACAACCAGACCCTTATAGACCCAAACAGTCGTAAACAAATCTGGAAGTTGTTAATTAGAGTTGTAATTGTGAACATAAATATGGAGGATATAATTTTAACCCTTATTTAGCGGCGAGCAACATAAGTCGAGTTAAATAAAGCTGGACTATGTGGCGGCGCTCGACATAACTCGAGTGGCAATTTCAGCACGTAATGTGGCTGAGAGAGAGAGACAAGTGGTGGCAGGAGACTAGCGAGCGTATGACTGCTCCAGACCACCGCGGCGAACCTACTGACACAAATCTCAGCTCCCTCCTCCCTCTCTCACTCGCTACATACTCAATTATGTACTGAAAGTACCGAATTACCTGCTTTTTGCACTCGCGTTGCACGGTTATTGCAAGAAAACTATCCATCATACAAGGATCGTTATGGTGTCATTCGAAAGCTCTGTTTATGCCCTTTCAGGGATAGGTACTTGTTTTACGTTCTGGGTCTTATTTAGGCATGAAAATGATCCCGTAAACAGCCCTATTTTGGCTAAAAACACCCCGCTGTGCGGTACACATAAATAAACCGCATAGGCCGCTCGTAAGGTGTTAAAGACAACTCCTTTCCTAATGTATAGGAATTTGTATGAAATAATAATTGTGGTGAGCTAATTACGTAAATACGTGAAGAAAAGTGTTTCTAACTCCCGTGTACATTTCAGAGTGTTCTTACGGCATACCAGTCACCGCAAGCTAGTGGTAAAACAGAAATAGGATCGGTTTTAAATTATGATAAATGTAGAACGAATCATAATGTACATACCCCAACATGTGGAAGTAGTATAAGCAAATTATAACTAAGATAACCGGTAAACAAAGACTGTAATAACCAACACTAACAAACAGTGAGAAGAATCCAAGATACACAAAGTATAATGTAAGGAATGTCAATTATAACAGTCATACAGAACGCCAATAGGAATATAATAACCTAGCTATCAAATAATGATTCCGAGGGATTTCACCATGGAAAACAAACTATATGGATATGGAATGAAAGATGGTTAATGGTGATAATTATAAATTGCAAACTTATTGAAAATGTTGTGAACTACCAAATAAATAGATACAAAATAATACATAATATTGCAGAACAAAGTAAAACTATAAATGAAACCACAGCTAGAAATAGTAAATAACGAGACAACACAACATATGATTCCAATCATCACCAATAACGAGACAACACAACATATGATTCCAATCATCACCAATATTTCTCCCGTCAACCGGAACATTCTTGCAGCCTGGTGCTGACGTCTCATTTTGAGCCAGGTGATGTGTTTCTGGATGTCATCTCAATATATATTTGTTTCTGTTGGCGCCTCTCATGTTGGTCTTTTGTCTGTCCTCTGGCTGAGTCGGTCACTGGTTCAGTTGTATTGTTGCATTATTATTCCATCCATCCTCTGCATAAAACATTTAAGAGTAGGGGTGCTAAAAAAATAACATTAATGAATTATTAGCAACAATCTTCCTTCTTCCTGTGTAGCCCATCGTACTTCCACCCGAATTTATGTGATACTATAATTAACCTCTCCCTCTGGTTTCACATGTTTGGCTATGTCATTCCTATTATTCAGGGGTTCAAGGTCCTGATAATATGGGAATGTAGGAAAACCGTAAATGTTCATAGTTTTTATTTGTTTCTCTCTCTCTCCCCCCCCCCCTCTCTCTCTCTCTCTCTCTTCGCTTCCCCTTTCACCAACCTCATCTTATTATTCTCTGAAGCTTTTTGCATTGAACATTTCTGAAATTCTGGGGTTTAATCTGGTTCTCATTGGAATCAAAACTGCATAACTGAAAAGGAAGCGTTTTTTCTTTTTCTTGGAAAGATGACAAAGAGTTGCCGTGGTCGTTTCATGGAATTTAGGATACCCTAGATAATATTGTAAGGCTGTCATCATTACAGTGGGAATATGAAAAGAAAAACTAAACTGATTTGACTTATGACCTTTCAAGAATATACTGTACATTTGTCAGAACTGATCGTATATACAGTCATATGAATAATAGTTGTTTCTCTCCATACTATTATTTAACCAAATATATTGAAAACAAATATTGATAACTGAAAAGAAAAAGGGAGCTTGCATATTGTGCAGGAAACTTTCCTCTTAAAATTATCCAGTTAATTAAATGTCAGACCCGCATAGGGCTTTTAACACACTTGACCACGTGATGTGCAGGTTTGAACCAAATATTACGATAAGATCATAGTATTAGTAGGTTTCAAGTGGCAAACTTGTTTGAACCACAAGCCGGGAATTTAAACCAGACTTTAAACAATGTTGCATAACGTGGTCCTTCTCAGCCCATCTTTCTTCCCATGTATCGCTGTTCAAAATTAGTTTCCATCAATTATGTATTAACATTTTAACCTTCACAATTTGTCAACTTTACCTGGCTATATTGATTACCAGTCATGTTGCAATCACTTCTCTTCTTCTATTACTCTTTTCTTGCCCCTCAGAGCTCTGCTATGATCTTATAATATTAATATTCCAACAACATTAACTAATGCATGGTTTACACATTGGCAAGTCGCAGCGCGAGGCCAACGCGATTGATGAAATTCTTGCACTCGCCAATGATTATCCCAAATTCGCCGACACTCGCCGACACTCGCACAGACTCGCGTTGACTTGGGCTGCACCGCGTACACTCGCGAACGCGGGCAAAGATTTCATGCATGCATGAAATTTGGAGAGTCAAGTATGACTAGGACGCCAAACCGCATAGACTAGTGTAGACTCGCGTATACTCGCGTAGACTCCTGTACACTCCTGTAGACTCGTGTGAGACTCATGTAGACTCGCGTGAGACTCATGTAGACTCGCGTTGTACTATTTAGACATTAACCCTTAATTAGCGGCGAGCAACATAAGTCGAGTTAAATAAAGCTGGACTATGTGGCGGCGCTCGACATAGGTCGAGTGGCAATTTCAGCACGTAATGTGGCTGAGAGAGAGAGACAAGTGGTGGCAGGAGACTAGCGAGCGTATGACTGCTCCAGACCACCGCGGCGAACCTACTGACACAAATCTCAGCTCCCTCCTCCCTCTCTCACTCGCTACATACTCAATTATGTACCGAAAGTACCGAATTACCTGCTTTTTGCACTCGCGTTGCACGGTTATTGCAAGAAAACTATCCATCATACAAGGATCGTTATGGTGTCATTCGAAAGCTCTGTTTATGCCCTTTCAGGGATAGGTACTTGTTTTACGTTCTGGGTCTTATTTAGGCATGAAAATGATCACGTAAACAGCCCTATTTTGGCTAAAAACACCCCGCTGTGCGGTACATATAAATAAACCGCATAGGCCGCTCGTAAGGTGTTAAATGATCGCGAGTCTACATGAATCTACATGAGTCTACGCGAGTCTACGCGGGTCTACGTGAGTCTACACGAGTACAACATGAGTCAACACTATATGCAAATAACCATGTGGGTGCCAATATTGGCAAAGGCGAGTTTAACAGGAGTCAAACAGGAGTCAACACGACCCTAACGCGAGTTAACACGGGGTAACGCGAGTGTAAGACGCGTAAACGAGAGTACCCACGTGGTGGTCTGAATTTCACAATATGTGTGGCGAGTCTATGCGAAACCAACATGAGTATACATGAGTTTACGCGATATTAACGCGGGTCTATGCGAGTCTATGCGAGGAACGGCGAAACCAACGTGAGTCTACGCGAGCGGTGTGCGACTGCTGGCAACACCGCGCGAGTAGGTGGCATCACCGCGTCATACACCCCCTATAAAAGGACCGCCCACGCTGCCTACTCCACTCTCCACCGTGACCCCAGCAAGGACCCATCGACCCGTGCCGCACATCGACCCACGCTGCCCTACCACGCTGCCTGCCCTACCACGCTGCCCTACCTGCCTGCCCTGCACCATGCCTTTGACCAAGGAGAAGGTGGCGGCCACAAAGTCTCGGAAGGGTGGTGTTGGTGTTTTGAAGAATAAGGCTACACCACCCGAACAACCCCGCATCGCACACCCTGCCAGGAGGCCTGTTGCGTCACAAGAGTTGGATGACTCTGATGAAATTGTGCCGGACAGCCAGCCCAGTGGACATGAGTACATGGACCTGTTTGACGGAGACATTGAAGATGCCGGCAGCCAGGATACTCAGACCAGTCAGGACACCCAAGGTAGCCAAGGTAGCCAAGGTAGCCTAGAGGACACTGACAGTGATGATGATACCCCTGAACCCCCTGGCCCCCCTGGCAGCGCGGACCCTGTTCGTTATGGCGCCATCAAGAAGAAGAAGCTGACAAGGGTGATCCTGAGCGACGAGACTGAGGACATGCTGGCCGAGTGGGTGAAGGACACCCCAATGTTATACATGAAGCGTAGCAAGGCCTACAAAGATACCCGCAGGAAACTCTGCGCCTACGATGAGAAGGCTGCTACCCTGGGTGTTGATGTCTCAGGTAAGTACCCCCAACCAAACATGCACCATGATATATTAATTTTAATAAGTGATTGAATACCTTGCTGTTGTGTTCTTGGTTTGATTCCATGTGTTTTATACGTCAAATACATCAATACTATTATGTTAAAGTGTGCTAAATTGCCATATATATTGGTGTGTTGCCAGTATCATCTACATCCCTTTACATTTGTATTTAACAGCATTAACTAATAATGTATTATCCACCCATGTTTGGCCTGTTAACTATGCGATATGAATCATATATATAAAGGTGCATTGCTTAATAAATATTACTCTTTACACAGGCGCTAATCTGGCCCATTGGGTCAGGAACATGCGGTCCAGGTACTCAAACCTGAGCGACATCAAGAGTGGATCGGGAACACCTGGGACATTCAAGGGCAAGCCACTATCCGAGAGGGATGCCTTGATCATGGAGAAGTTTGCCTTCCTCAAAGGGCACATCTCCCGCGTAAAGACCAAGGTCACAGCTAAGGTTAGAACTAATATAAACATACCTAATATGTGTGAAAACAATATATACTTAAAGAACTGTTCGATATCACATTTGGAAAGTATTATTTCACCATGTATACCTAGGCTATTAATGTCTGTTAATAACATGCTTATCTTGTGCATATATATTTGATTTTATACATTTATTAATTCATGTCTGTTAATATCATGCTTATCTTGTGCATATATACTTGAATTCATACATTTATAATGGAAGGCTTCATGTAAACATCAAATGTATTTTCTTATATTTATTTATATTGTCAAGGTACATATATTTAAGTATACTAAAATAGGTTAAAGGTGTTATTCATATAGGATATATTAATGTTTTTGTGTTTCAGTTTCCCAACCCGACCGTGGACGTCTCGCCGGATGTGGATGTGGAGGTGATTGGGGATGACGAGAGTGATGGAGAGGACACTGCCATGCCCCTCCAACCAACACAACTCCCACTGGCAGGTCCAGCAGCCAGAAAAAGCGCCGGAAGTCTGCAGAGGCAGTCTCACCTGTGGAGGTAAATATGAAAACATTTAACATACGTCATTACGAGAGTATATTAGTCATTACGAGAGTATTATATAAATCCTATGTTCATGTACGCTGCAAACTGCAAACAATTCCTGTAGAGGAAGAGATATGCATCCGGGGGAGAAAAACATAAAAAGGTTATTATCATAACTTACCATGACATGTATGTATTATTTTATAACTACAAAAGGTGTTTAACATGCATACTCTTGTTTCTACAGTTGAGTGCGACGCGGGAGGTGCTGCGGGAGGACATGTCACGCCTGGTGACATCCATGGCTGTGAAGGAGACCAAGTATGCACAGTTCGTGGGGTACTTGGAGCAGCAGCTCGAGAGGCTCCCTGATGCTGTAGGGGAGGCATTGGCACGGAGGATGATGCAGCAAGTCCTTCAGGCCAGGGATGAGGTCAGCCTCTCCACGGCACCCCAGATGGCGATACCACCAAACCCCCCGCTGATACTCACCACACCACCAAGCCCCCGCAATTGCACATCACACCACCAGGCCCCCCGCAGTTAAACATCACACCACCAGGCCCTCCGCAGTTGCACACCACACCACCACAGATGCAACCCCAGTCAGGACCGTCACGCATGCAAGCAGCCTTCAACAGCCCCACATTCTCAGAGATGCTGGCGGGTACGTCATTCAGGTCTCCTGCACATGCACATGAATGGTGGGCAGGGGCGATGACCCCTACACATGGCGCCAACATAGCAACACCGGTTCCCTCAAGCCCATCTACTAGTAGGCCGGCAACACCAGGGAAGTTCATATATAGAAGGTTGAACACGCAAGTCAACACGCCCAAGCCTGGGGATGACGAAAATGTGTGAAACCTTTGGGTATAATAATAAAGTAATAAACCGCCCAGTGATGGGAATGACGAATATATGTAATACTATGTCTACACATCAAATGAATATGTCTTATTATGTCTATACTTTCTGCTATATATTAACATGCTATATAACTTTCTGCTATATATTAACATGCTATATATCTATGTTTCTCATGATAATAAACTATGTGCCTCCAGCTGTTGTTTTGGATCCAAAATTTATTATTAGAGTTTATCTGTTTATATTATCAACAAAGGTTCCTTTTATACACGTGGAAATGACTTGTCAACAGAGAAAAAATATAAGTTAATATGAATTCAAGTTGTGTTATGAATAATATTGATATTAACATCAATAATGAAGAGAGAACAAATACCATATAATATGAATGAAATAGGTTTCTGGAATAATATTGATATTAACATAAATAATGATGTGGAATATATGCAAAGGATATATGATGACAAATAATAATATACAGATTGATATCCAACATGAAATATAAATAAATACAAGATATAAATTAAATAGAATATATTAAACATTATGAAAGGACATAGAAAAAGATGAACACCATAATATATGAGACTTTATAAAATTTGAATAACATATATAGAATATATATTAATGAGGTTGAATTGATTTAACAAATTATTAGCAACAGAATATAAATATCTAAACTACAATAATATTAATAAAAGCAATGGCAACATATGGATACATACCTTTATATCATGTCGTTCTGCCAGGGGACACTGCCCCTGGGTGATGAGCAGTAGTCGGTGAGGTGCTGGCGTTGACTCTTGGCCTGGGCTGTCACGACATTCCCGGATAGTCTCTGGAGGGGATTCAGCCTCTCCGGCTCCTCCCTCCAACCCCCAGGGATGATAGCATGCGTCTCAGGGTACTCCTCATCCGCTAGGTTGGCGTGGTGATTAGGGTACCTCATCCGCATAAGGTTGTGCATGCAGCAGCACGCCATCACCACAGACTCAACACGGGACAGGGGGAAGGCAATGTTGCTGAGGAGGCACCTGAACCTGAATTAGGGAGAGAAAGAGCATGTATATTTAAACACTGACTAGTATAATTCATATTAAATAGGGAAATAATGGTTAGGATCATGTATAGTTAAAACTCGGCTTGCAGATGTGGACGACTCACAGCCTGTGGATGTGGGGGAGATGTATTAATCCATATTAATTATAGGGAGAATGGTTACGAGCATAGGGAGAATGGTTACGAGCATGTATAGTTAATACCTGACTAGTATACTTCACATTAATAGGGTGCCATCACCGATACCTGTATTTATGGTCAAACATGTCACATAATCATACACATACCTGGATGCCATGATGCCAAAGACGTTCTCAACAACTCTGCGAGCCCAGGACAGTCTGTAGTTGAAGATCCGTTCAGGTATAGTCAGTCGCTGAGTAGAGTGTGGCTTCATCAACCACCAGGAAGTAGGGAACAGGTGTGTCGTCGTTGAGCAGGGGTTCGGCAGCAGGGAGTCCCAGGGTGCACCCATCCAATGCTGCTCTGATATTGGTTCTTATAAAGACCCCACCATCTGAGCAGCTACTGTGATTACCCACGTCACAGTAGAGGAACTTGTAGTCGGCGTCTACAATAGCCATGAGCACGATGGAGTGGAAGCCTTTGTAGTTGTAGAATTCCGTACCGGCATGTGGAGGGCATTTGATGGCGCAGTGCTTTCCGTCGATGGCACCAACGGTATGCGGGAAATCCCAGCGCTTGGCAAACTCACTGGCAACCACCTTCCACTCCGCCGGTGTCCTGGGGCAACGTATAACCTCCTCCTGGTATTCTGCAATGATGGCTTCGCATGTTGCAGGCACAATGAGGGAGATGGTGTTCCGGGCCACACGGAACGCGTACTGTAGGCTAGGATATGAGTCACCAGTGGCCAGGTAGCGGAGTGTGATTGCAATCCTCAGCCCAGGTGACAAAGCCTGCCTCCAGAAGGTGTCCTGCTTCTCTACCCTAGGCCCGACACGTGCCACCAACTCCCTAAACATGTGGACGTCCACACGTAGGAAGTTCAGGAATCCTTTGGGGTCCTCTCTCTCAAGCTCCTCCATAAGTTGTTCGTACACACCGAACTGTGGCCGTCTCAGTAGCCCCCTCCTACCCCAAACTTTCCTTCGTGGCCTTTCCCCTTGACGTCTTTCTTCAGCCTCCTTCTCCTCCAGCTCCTCTAGGTCTACGAGATGTATCTGCATCTCAAGGAGTATGACCACAGCTGCCGCTCTGCGCCTCGTGATGGACATGGTGTGTGGGTGGGTGGGTTGGTGGGTTGGGCTGTATCCTGCAGAGTAACACGTACGTCCGTCCGTGGTGGTGTTGCGTGGTGTGAGAAATGGTGCCAGTGGGAGCCTCTTTATACGTTTCCTGACACTCGCCAACACTCGCACACACTCATGTTAGACTTCCATACACTCCTGTTAACTTCCTGTAGACTCGCGTTCATATCGTGTAAACACGTGTAAACTCATATAAACTCCTGTGACACTCGTGTAGACTCCTGTAGACTCGCACTATTCGTACCCGGGAATGTGACCGTTATTTGTCAAATTTCGGCGGTGCGTGTTGGGGTCGTGTTACACTCGCCGACACTCGCGGATACTCCTCTGAACTCGTGTAAACTCATGTAAACTCGTGTAAACTAGTGTTATATTCGTGTTATATGCGTGTTTACTCGCATCAGATGCTACTCGCGTTGGGTTCGGGCTCCATCAACGGCGGTATGCGGCGAGTGTGACTCGCGTTGGCCTCGCGCTCTGACTCGCCAATGTGTGAACCAGGCATAACATCCACTGCACCCTAATACAAGATAGATCTCAATTCTACCCGATAAAGTTCCAATAAAGCAAATGAGGCTGTGCTTATGTCTGTATTGTTTTTGTTTTATCAATTAGGACAATGGAGCATTATCGTGTCAATATGAATGTAAAGTGAAATTCTAAAAACAAATGAAAACGCTGAAGGCTTCGGAAGCAGAACCTTTGGACGACAAATGGCCACGGGGAAAATCACAAAAGCTTGAACTCCAACCCAAACCCAGAAAGGCAAAAACATTTGGATTCCGGAATATAATACTTTTTAAGAAGGCGGAGGCTCAAACACAATTTGTAAGTGCATCGACAACGGAGAATGACAACTTTGCATGATTATAACAGGATATATTATAACAGAGAGAGAGAGAGAGAGAGAGAGAGAGAGAGAGAGAGAGAGAGAGAGAGAGAGAGAGAGAGAGCCGGGGATAACTAATACATAATGTAACAGAAATGGTTGGATAATAAACAAGAAGAAAAACGGAATGTGGTGAAAATGAGATACTCGTTACAGGCAGCTTTGCCTTGTGTCTCCTTCATTCACATAAAACACAAAATGTGAGGTGGGAAAAATAGGATGGTGGAAGGTGGGGAGAAGGGTAGTGGGGAGGAATGGTGGGAGGTGGGGAGGGATGGTAGGAGGTTGGAAGAAAGGAGGTGGGGAGGGATGGTGGGAAGAAGGGAAGTGGGGAGGGATGGTGGGAGGTGGGGAGCGATTGTAGGAGATCGGAAGAAGGAAGGTGGGTAGGGATGGTGGGAAGAAGGAAGGAAGGTAAGGAGGGAGGGTGGGATTTGGGAAAGAAGGAGGGTGGGAGGCGGGAAAATCACGTGATGTGGGTGTGGGGTGGAGGGAGGGAGGTTGCGTGGAGGCTATACGGTAGGAAGGGGAGGGAGGAAGTTAAACCGGAATATAACATAGCATTATAATAGACAATTTAGTAATACACAGCTCTTTGACAGTCTAATTGGAGACAACAAAAGGCGAGGGAGGATAAAGCAGGTTGGAGGTAGATACCTGGGGTGATTGTGAGGGGTTTGAGGGAGGTGAGTCAGCAGTGAGGAAGCAGTAGATGGGATGAATATATAAACAATATACATGGAACCATGTAGAAGAATCACACTCACCCTACGTCTTCACCTTCTGACTCCTCCTTCCTCAGCGCCTCCTCGCCAACATTCACAGTCTCACTCACTACGAAACACAAACACAAAATAAGGAAGAGATAGCAGGCACCACCAAACACAGGAACTAAAACTCGGTGTGTGTGATGGGTGGTGGTGGTGGTGGGGGGGGGGGGGGGGGGGGATTGGGGGGCTGTCTTCCGGACCTGGATATGGTGCCCAATGATAACATTTCTAGAAACCATTATATTCGGTTATTGTGGGAAGTACACATACACCGCATATTTAGAGCCGAGGCGGTCGAGTGCACAGCAGGTTCACGTGTGAATCTCCTTGGGGTTCGATCCGAGCCATGGGGAACATTTAGTGGGTGTGGTAGTACGTCCTAGCATGTATATCATGTTCGCACCCAGTCGGGGGACACCTCGACGACGACGTATACAGACTATTAACACACATACCAAAGCCATTCCAACATCTTCTGTATCTACAACACCCGTTCTCTGCTAGCTACACTCTCCCAGCCGTATGGTTCTACTGTACTGTCTGATGGCGTTAATGAGTTTCGAAATGTAAGACAAGGTACTGAATGTATAATACTCACATCTAGCTGAATAAATAATTTGTTCCATATGATTGGGAGTCAATGTTAGATGATGGAAAATGGTATATGTTTTATCAAGTGAAAACTGCATATAAGGCTGATAGAGTTGGCTATGGTGATTTTCAGATAGTTGGACACTTTAAAGCAGTGGCAAATGTAGTGTTTGGGTTGTTACAGCTATATTATTTTCTTATTTTGACAGCTTTATAATCCTGATTATAAGGACAATGTTGGCTGGGTCCAAGAAGCTGCCACAAACCACCGCAGGGAGGGTATCAAAGGTGGCTGATCAGACTAGAATGCCACAAAAAAGATCACAGATAATTCTGAAGCGCAGTTGTTGGTGGTGGGATGGTGGGATGACAAGTCCACAGCCACATAGTAATTATTATGTTTTCTCCACTAACCAACTTTATTCCTAAACTCGATTAATGAAATTAACAAACACATGTGGCTGTCCTGGGATTCGAACCCAGGACGCTCACATCGAAAATCAACACACTTATGCATTGCACCATGAAGACAGTTAAAGAATGTTGCACAAGCCTACGATATATTATGCAGTTTTGAATCCTGCATACCAATCTTAGCATGTACAACCATTCTAACTGGGCTATCAGAGGCTATGCATATATGTGAATGGAAAGAGTAATTCATGGGGCACTTAACCCAAAGGAAGGCCTCTCGATAAAGTACTACTGAACCAGAATAATGGTATGTTTTCTTCACTAACCAACTTTACTCCCAAACTCGATTAATGAATTTAACAAACACTCTTGGCGGTTTGGGGATTCGAACCCAGGACGCTCACATCGAAAATCAACACACTTATGCATTGCATCACGAAGACAGTTAAAGAATGTTGCACAAGCCTACGATTTCTTATTCAGTTTCGAATCCTGCATACCAATCTTAGCATGTACAATCATTCCAACTGCGCTATCGGAGGCTATGCATATATGTGAATGGAAATAGTAATTAACCTCGTAGCTGCGCAGGGTGGGGTAGTGGCCACCCATCCCTGTGCGAAGGTATTTAGGCTGTTTCCTTCACTCAAATCGTCATTGTACCATAAATATCATTAATACTTATCCATATGCGCCTATTTTACGTTGATTATGAAGATATTAAACTGTTAGATCAATAAAACAAGTGGAAACAGCGTTTGGCTGGTCAAAATCGGCAAATGAGAGTGGGAGTAATATACATAGAGTGCCAGCCAGCCTGCCAACATCCACCCCTCACGACGTCTGGAGAGACACTGTCGTGTAGTTCTCTGTCTTTCTCTCTTTCATTCGCTGTGTAGCGCATACAAGCAACGCCTGCTTATGAATCGCTATTGATAGCACGAAAATGTACCGCCAAAATAAGGGAATACGAGAGAAAATAGGTGATAATTGAAGGGGGGGATGTGGAGGAGTGATATTTGGCATGGCCAAGGGGCAATAATAATAATTAAAAAAAAAAAAAATCAATTGATACTGGGATGGTTTAACCCTCCTCTAGCGGGTGCTCTGTGGCCGTTCCGTTCTGACTGCTATATCAACCATCAGTATGAAAGGAACTGTATTGCGCCGAAAACTAGGTGGAAATCGCTACACAATGATGCCACATACAGCTACGTAGCGCTCGTGGAGCACTGACAGTGTTACCTCGAAGATGGAAGTTTAGCGGATTTTGCTACCTTGCTCACTTTTAGCGAACTATTGGTTACACTGTCATCCACACGCGCGGTGGGGGAACTGGAGTTAGTGTGGGCCGGGAGGCCACAGATGTCGGACGTATGGATCATTACTATCCCACCCATTTTCACTCGATTTCCACCCTTTTTTCACCCGTTTTTTGCCAGTTTTTTCAACTCGACTTATGTGGTGAGCCGCTTTTTAAGGGTTGAAACAAAAAATTAGGCCTGGGATTATATAAGGAGTTCCGCAGCGCACCAGTAAAACCTCATATTAGTAGATCGGCACTTGCCGGGTTAATGGGGCACTTAACCCTAAGGAAGGCCTCTCGATAAACTACTACTGAACCAGAATAATTATTATGTTTTCTCCACTAACGTATTGTGTGTATGTGTGTGTGTGGTTGTGTGAACATATAGTCTGTGTATGTGTACTTGTGAGCACGTGTAAGTGGCGTGGCGATACTGAGAAAGCAAGAGAAAACATTAATAAGTGAACATGTTACTGTAACTCAAGTATTAACGTGACCTATGTACTTGTAAGAATGTGTTATAATAGTGTGAGGTGAGAGAAACAGTGTAAGACCACTGAAGAAGTGGAGGCTGGACCATAATTGAGTTCTATGGGTGGCTAGACACCCTGCAGGACTAAAAGCAATACCTGTCAAAGGGCGGATGAACTATATATTAGTCAACGGCCATCTAGCAAACCTATGGTATTTTACCATGATGGATGTTTAGGATGCTGCCATAGCCTGCACCAAGGTCTTCCATTGTCCGTTTTCATCCATCCCTGCTGTTTGGTGCTATACAGTAACTTTCCTTCCTTTTCCTGCAATCTCCTGTGTTTTTTCCCCACAGTGGTTAGCAGGCCAATGAGGAAGACTTTTGAGTCTGGTGGATTTTCAGGAGATTTGGCATTCTTTTTCTGTTTCTCGTCTTTTCTAAACAAATAAAATCCACCGCTACTGCTCCCCCCTGGATATGGTGTCTTTGGGGCTTGTTTTATACTTTACCCAGATGTGATGGCTCCGTCGGGGTCGACCTGTTTATATCCATCGTTATGTATTTGTATATGGATTGCTTACAACTTTTTCTGTTTTTGTTTCTACTTTTGTCCGGTGATATAGAAGTTAATCCCGGTCCTCACAGACAACCTGTTACAAGTTGTTGTGTATTTTATTCCAATATTCGTGGTCTCAATAAGAACATCAAGGATCTTACATTGGCATCTGTTGATTATGATATTGTCTTTTGTTCTGAAACCCTTGTCTCTGGTTATAGAGATTATTCTGAACTTCTTATACCTAACTTCGGTAAACCAGTTCTTATTCGGCGTGATTCTATTCCTCGTGCTCGTGGAATGAGCTTGTATATTAGATCTGGGAATAATGCTCAGCACTTAACTAAGCATATTTGCAAATGCCATGAGATGCAGTTAGTTAAAGTTTCCAGCAAGTATCATAATCATTACATTTTTAGCCTGTACAGAAATCCTGATGTTAACAATGACATATATGACTGCCTCTTAACAGCCATGGCTTCAATACAGTCTGTAGATGTCAAATCATCCTTTATTTTTGTTGGTGATGTCAATGCGCATCATCAAGAGTGGTTGAACTCGGTCTCTCCAACTAATAGAAATGGTCTTGCTGCTCTGAATTTTGCAAACTTATCTGGTTGTGAACAGCTAATCCAAGGACCTATTCATATGTCTGGAAATTGTCTTGATCTAGTATTAACAGATATTCCTGGCGTTGTAGAAACCTCCGTTCTTGTACTTGTTGGCACTTCCGACCACAATGCCATCATGTGTAAAATTAATCTTGATTTTTCTGTTCCTGATATTACTCTCTCACGTAAAGTCTACCTTAAATCCCGGGTTAACTGGGACAACGTTTGTAATGATGTTTGTAATATTGAGTGGAATCACATACTAAGATCTCATGACCCGGTTTCAGCTCTCAACAATTCCCTTCTTTTTATCCTTCGCAAAAGAGTTCCATCAAAAACAATTAAGTCTCGTATCAGGGATAAAGCATGGTTTAATGATGACTGCAAGCGTGCATTTGATGACAAAGAGGCTGCATATAGTCTATGGAGGCGTAATCAAACCCCCTTGCATTGGGAAAATTATGTTTTTAAAAGGGCAGCTGCGCAGAGAGTTTATGATGGTGCTGAGAGGGATTATAACTCCCATCTTCAGGATGTTCTGGCAGGAGCTACACAGCCTCATAAATGGTGGTCCGCTTTGAAATCCTCTTTATTTGGAATAGATTCCTCTTTGTGATTCTGATGGCTCCATCTCTTTTGATCCATTATCGAAGGCCAATATTCTATCTAATATTTTATTAATAAGCAGAGTAATCAGGAATTGTCTTTGCCATTGACATGTTTCCCTAGACCCAACCTCAATTCAATGGCATTCAAATCAGTTGAACTGAAAAGGTACTTGCTGGATCTTGATACCTATGGTGGCACAGACCCGGATGGGTTTTTCCCTCTCTTTTTTAATAAGGTTGCAGTGGTCTTGGCACCTAAATTGGCCGTGGTGTAGGTTGCTTTTGAAATCCGGTAGTTTTCCTCTTTGCTGGCATAAGGCTATTATCACTCCTATTCCAAAGGGAAATACTGCCTCATCATCTCCTAATGACTATCGCCCTATCTCCATTACACCTATCCTATCCAAGCTCTATGAGAGGCTTTTGTCCAGACGCCTTTCCTCTTATTGTAATAGTCATAATTTGATACCAAACTCACAGTTTGGTTTTCGTAAGAGACTGGGTACATGTGATGCGCTTCTGACACTCACCCATGACTTGCAATTTTCATTGGACCAGAGACATGAATCTCGTGTTGTGGCTATTGACTTTAGTTATGCTTTTGATTTAGTCAACCATAAAGCACTTCTGTATAAGTTACAGCTCATCGGTATTGGTGGCAATTTTTTAAGGATCTTTGAAGATTTTTGGACGAAAAGATCTCAGTCTGTGGTCATTGATGGGTGTCATTCCCCTTCTGTTACTGTTGTTTCTGGTGTTCCACAAGGCAGTGTCCTTGGGCCTTTGCTTTGTATTATTTTTACTGCTGACCTGTGTTCCGAGCTTGAAAATAAACTAATCTCCTATGCTGATGATACAACTTTATATGCATCAATTCCATCACCAATAGATCGACACATAATTGCTACTGCTCTGAATAGGGATTTAGCCAAAATTACATCATGGTGTGAACTTTGGGGCATGAAACTTAATGCTAGTAAAACACACTGCATTATCATCAGCAGATCTCGTACCTTGGATCCTCCCCATCCTTAGCCTATCTACAAGTTTCTGGCGAGCAAATTGAGAATGTGGATACTCTGCATTTGTTAGGAGTTACTCTTGATCCCAAACTTACTTTTGAAAAGCATATTCGTTCTTTCTCCTCTTCCATTTCCCCCAAAATTGGTCTGCTTCGCAAGGTTTATAAAACATTTGCTTGTGACGCCACAGTTATCAAGTCTTTTTATGCTTTTATTTTGCCACATTTCGAGTACTGCTCACCTGTCTGGTTGTCAGCAGCTGACTGCCATCTCAAGTTGCTTGACAGGTCGCTAAATTCCATCAGTTTTATTCTACCTCATTTGTCTCTTGATCTGTGTCATCGACGTAAAGTTGGTGCCCTTAGTCTTTTATTTAAAGTTTTTAACAACCCTCAGCATCCCTTACATGGGGTTCTGCCTGGGCCCTATGTCCGGGCTCGTGCAACTAGATTGACAAGCAATCTTAATGATCTTGCCATGAGCCATGTTATTTTTCTACTACACAGTTTTCAGGTGTTTTGTGCCGGCCATGGTTGACTTGTGGAATAAGTTGCCAAATGAGCTAGTCAATTCAGCTTATATATCTCCATTTTTAAGTCTAGAGTTAATGCTTTTTTGCAGCATTAATTCAAATTTTTAAACTTATTTTATTCTATTTTATTGTATTATATTTAATTCTATACTTGATATCCTCCACTGCATAATATGTTATCTGTGTTTAATATGTGTATATGTACAGTATACAGTATATGTTTTTATTTTTTCCTAAGTTGCCGTAGTCTCTCTCCAGTGCCTCCGGGTGTTTCGTGTGGATTCATCTTGATGGTGTTTCTGCACCCTGGTTGGAGACTTCGGCATCTCATATAATAATAATATAATAATAATAATAATAAGCGGGGACAAGGAAGTGTGAACCTTTTCCTCCACCGTGAGACACCACTGACAGTGTGGGTCAGGAACAAGCCGGAGTCCCTAGACTGTAAACTGCTGGTAAACATTGATCTTGTCCTGTACAGTATATATCATTGACGTTTAGAATGTGTTTCTTGTATAGTGATCTTATTATCACTGATGGATCGAAAAACAAAATTAATTACATACAAATATTATTACAAAATTAAGACACTTATTATATATGCTTTCACACAGCAAATTTGATTTGTTAAATCCTTTTCAAACTAAAATGTATCTAAGGAACGAAAGATCAAACAATTTGAAAATAATAAAATAAAGAAATACATAATTAAATCCAAATAAATACTGAGATGACGGGGTTGAAAAACAGGGACAAGGCTATTCTGGTAGACACCCTGATCATGCAGGGAAAGGAGCAGCCTACCAGAACCAGAATAGCTGCCATTAAGGAAACCAAGAAGACCAGGAGAGGACAACATCAAGAGAAGGAGAGAGAAAATAGAACACAACCAGTTTCCCATACTTTAACACCTGCCAAAGTAGATCAGTCTGCCTATTTTTCCAGATCTACCCATGCTCTAATCCCTAAAAGTATTGGTCAGTCTGACCCTTTTACCAGACCTACCTATGCTCTAATCCCCAGGAGTTTAGGTCAGTCTGCCCGAAAAAAGAGTTCGAGCACAAGCCAATCACAGGGATCCTTGTTCAACCAATGGCAGAGCCAGAGACAAACGACCAAGGCGTTTACCCAGTTCCAGCCAGATTTGCAATACAGTGAGGAATATTTTATGCAAGTTCCTCACCAAGACCTATTGCAATATTTGCACAGATGGTTGGAACCCCAGAGCCCCTCTACAGTACCTCACGGGAAGACTGGAAATTGTGCAAATAAAGTGATCAGGCTTAAACAGATGGCCTGCAGACTAGGAAAAGACAGATATCACGATTAACAGAAAATCCTTAATTATGCAGCCATACAACCCTTTGAAACAAAGAGCGTAATATCGAGAGATCGAGAATCTCCTTGTGTTTATATATATAACTTCAGTGTATTTTTAGATGAAGAATTACCTTCACAATAGCAAAGACAATAATATCCACATGTCCCTATTATCTTGAAATAGACCAAAATTGAGTTCTAAAAATAAACCGAATATAGTCCGACTGTAATTGAAGGAAGTTAGCAAATACGATTGCTATCTTCCATTGGTTAGGCCGGTTGTGGATAGACATTGGTATTGAGGCTCCTATAGGACGAGACATTCCCTACAGTAGAGTCGAAGACGGGAGGCGAAAGAGAGTGTGTAGAGGAGCCCGGAACCAACTTCCCCTTTGTCCGTGAGAGAGGCAGTTCCCCCTGATGTCCAGCCCACAGAAGAACTACGAGTCCTACGTCATCCAGATTCTCATTCATGGCTATCACTTCTCCTCTACCCTGTACCCTAAGGCCCGAATTCTAGAACAAGGCTTGAGACCGACTTGAGTCTTGAGTCTGTCTCAAGTCGGAATTGAGACGAGCTTTACAAAAAATGATATGCTAAAATGAGTCTTGAGATTATCTAAGACAGAGCCGATGACTCTGAGCCTAAGCCACCTCCGAGTAGGCTTGAGACAGACTTGAAAGTGGGCGTGGCACGATGGAGTTTGACAGAGATCGACTTGATGGACGATTTCGTCAGTTATAAAACTTAAACCTGCTTGTAAAAGGCCGACAAAGTGGACAGGCAGAGTCCCATAATTGTTGTAATGATGTGCAGATGAGAGAAAACGGTTTAATCAAGAAGTAGGCTACAGTACGAATACACAACTTCAAGTTTCTACAAATACAATATCTTTAGGCAAGATTGGGAAGAATATTCTCTCTTAAGTGATTAAATATATCATATATTGGTTATTGTAATCAACTTACAATTATAATTTACAACAGTAAACTATTTGTTATAACTAAATACGAGTAGTAGCTTCGTTACTGCAATGGTTAGCCTAATACTTCCTTCAATATTACAAATTATGTATTATGTATGCTTTGTAATCTTATCTTAATCAAATAACGTATATAAGCATATAGCTATAGGTTAGGTTAATGCGACGTGCTAAATAGTACTCTTTAACCCTTAACCTCTGAAGTGCGCATGGGGGGTATGAGACACCACACTCCTGTGCTGACGTATTTGAGCTGTTCCCATCACTAACATATTTATTTTACCATAAATAGCATTAATACTTATCCATATGCGCCTATTATAGGTTGATTATAAAGGTATTAACCTGTTACAACAATAAAACAAGTGGAAATAGCATTTGGATGGTCAAAATCGGTGATACAGGCTGGGAGTTACACAATGTATGGCTGAGGCAACCTCCCAGCCCACCACTTTTCTCCACCTCTGGAGAGAGACTGTCGATCGATCGATACTCTCTCTCTCTCTCTTGCACTCGCTTGCTAACAGTGATGACTACGCCCTGCTACCAACTCGCTAATGTTAGCACGAAAACAGACCACAGGAAAAGGGAATAACAGGGAAAATAGGTGATAACTGAAGGAGGGGAGGAAACTGGGGAAGGAGAGGAGGTGGAGGAGTGATATTTGGCATGGCCCAGGGGCAAAAAAAAAATAAAAAATAAAAACAAAAAAAAAAAAATCGGTGTTTTAAATTGATTTTTTTTTTGCCTGACTCTTAACCCGTGGAGCCCCGGCTAGTTTTGTAATGTTTGCGCACCAGAACCCGGCCGGTTTTCAAAATTTTTTTTTATTCCAGAAACAATAGCGAATGGGTTAGGAATGAAGGAAAAACCACGAAAAACCGCTCAAAAAGCTTAAAAAATGGTCCTACAGAGCCCCCGAAAACGGATTTTATAAGAGTAAAAAATTGAAGGCAATTATCCCAAAAAAATAGGTTATTGCGCGCTCGCGCGCACGCACGTGGACTTTGAGAGTTTTCAACCATCGGCACGGTTGCGTGGGATACGTACACAGTTCCCATACAAATCTGAGCCCTCTTGAGTGGCTACACCTGAGGTTACGGTCGGCGCAATTAGGGTGATGCGCCAGGCGCGTCTCTGGGGCTGTGCGTTACATACATCGCCGACGCGTCAGGCGCGTCGCTGGGGCTGTTCGGGTTAAGAGTCTTCCCGCAGTCTGCCGGGGGAACTCTTAAGAGGCTTCCCGCAGTTCCCGGGTTAAAGATCGGGGCCCGACTTAATTCCGAATCGAGAAAATTGTACTAAATGGCAGGGCCCGCCTTAAAGGCCGCGTCATACAGAAGTCGAACGTTGCACGACCTACTCCCGAACAGGATGACTTGCAAACAAAATTCAAATATCAGAAAGTTTGGGTCGATTCGGGTCAATGCGGCCAATGATCTTGTTGATTCTGGGGAAGTTCTGGGGATGTTCATGGGTACAGACGAATATGCTGTGGTTCAGCCAGAAGTTAGTGCATGCGTTTACTCCTAGCCGATATTCGGGTGTAAAAACCGTTAAAAATTGGTCGGCTCTCGTTCGGATTATGGTCGGCTTACATTCGTGTTACGTTCTTTTGTTTCGGCCGATGTTCTGCTGTAATTTCCATTGACGACGTTAACACGAACTACCCGAACATGAGTCGAATATAAGCCGAACATAAGTCGAACATAAGCCGAACATAAGTCTATAATAACCCGAATCATATGAATATAGGGAGACAATAAACAGATTATCAGCCGAATTACTCGAACAAAACAGACAATCCCCAGATAACGTGACAAATAAGACAATCATTATCATCATCATCACCATAATCATCACCACCACCAATATATTCATCACCATCATCACTATCATCATCATCACCACACCACCACCATATTCATCACCATCATCATTACCACCACCACCAATGTATTGGTGAAAATGGGGAGGGCAAATACGGGCGGCGGACTGAAGATATGCTTTCACCTACAGTGAAATTCCACATATTGTTATTTTTGTTGCCGTTGTTGATGAAATCTTATAGAATAATCTTTCCTCTTGCCGTTCATAAAACAAAAACATATAAAAAGCAATTATTATGGGTGAAAACCGACTGAGAGTAGGGCAAATACGGGCGGACTGAAGATATACCTTCACCTACGGTGAAATTCCACATATTGTTATTTTTTTTTGTGTTGTTGATGAAATCTTATAGAATAACCTTTCCTCTTGCCATTCATGAAAACAAAAAATTATAAAAAGCAATTATTATGGGTGAAAACCGACTGAGTTAATATTTTGCTGCGGAATGGCTTCTATAAGAGCGAAAACTATCGTTATAGATTTATTTCTATAAAATCCAATATTGATGAGAGAAAAATCTAAACACCGCCATCATGTTCAGCGGACATATATATATATTTTTATTTTGGGAGTAAGCTAAATTTGTAAATTTTTCGATAGAAAATGGTTTCCGGCGAAGCCGGATTTCTCCATACAATGCTGGCTCCCTATCGCTCGCCAGGAAGAAATCGACACCTGGATGGGGATAAACGTCTTAAAACAGTTGGCTGAATGGAGCCGAATGGATACAAGCCAAAGAGAGAGTGAGAAAAGAGAAAAAAAGGAGAAGTGGGCCCCCTTAACATCCATCCCCTTTCTACAACGCCAATACATTCTTTATAGACGTTCACACTATAGGGCAGGTACAGTTTATGTGTTTTTTTTTTTTTTATATGTGAATGAGGGAGACAAAAGGCATAACTGCCTGCAGCGAGTGCCTCCCCCAGATTTCAAAGAGTGACAGGGCCGGAATCAAGGGACGTTCGAGCTAAAATGCCTGGACACACAGAGTTTGAAGCAATTTAACTCATAGGAAGAGGGAAAGACTGATTCTGGGAGAGAGTTCCAGAGCTCAGCATTTGAATAGAAGAAAGTCTGAGAATAGTGTTTCACTCTTGGGTTGGAGAGTTGGAGGTCGTCGTCCCACATTCGTCTAGCATCGTGTTAACGTTTTCTGATGGTCGGCCCGATGCAGCTGGTGTTCCTCATAACTTCTTTCGTATCGGGTAAAGGTCGGCTGATCGACGTATCTCATTCGCACTTGGTTGGCTGATTCATCGCACATTCGGGTTATCGTCGGGTCATGCTCTGGCATGCATCAATTTATATTCGAATCATGGTCGGGTCTTTGTCGTAAGTCGTTCGGGAGTATGGGGTTATATTCGACTCTTATTCGGGGCATTGTCTGAGGATGTTCTTCTTCTACCAACATCGGGACAATATCAGTTGAATTCGCCTCAAATATGCAAGTCATCGTGTTCGGGAGTAGGTCGCCCGACGTTCGAGTTCTGTATGATGCGGCATTTAGTCCGTGGGCGTATTCCCGCCCTAATTTAGGTGGAAAGCGAAACCTGGTGGTCAGGCGGTGTACTACAAGGTCCCACCCCCACATCCCCACTGCGTGACCATGACTCAGTAGCCCTCAAGCAGCCATAATGGAAGGTCAAGATTTGCTTGTGTCCGATTCGGTGGCCGCCACCCCTAGTGCGTCGTGCCACCCTACTCATCACGCCCAGCTCACCGCCCAGGAACTAGATATCTTGCTGAACTCTTCAGAACTTTCTAATAGGCTGTTGAATGAAACCATGGAAGGTCTGGGTGAGAGTTTTGATAATGTGGATGACTCGGAAGACGAAAATATGCCATTCATAGGCTTTCACCCCAAGCATAATTTGCGTATCGCAAATGTTGTGGTTTAATGTTGCACAGACCGTTGAGCAAAATGGAGACGTTCCTGACGAAGAACATACTGGTGTGGGTGTTGGTAAGTACAATTTACATTTTATAATTGCTTGAAAGTTTGATTGCAAGCATTTTATCACCTTACAAGCGGGTGGTGGAGTATATTTCACTGTGCCGCCCAGCGTTTTTTGTTTTTATCATTAATGGGGTTGTTTCCGTGCTCTTTTTCATGCATAAATAAGACCCAGAGCGTAATACAAGTATGTATCCCCGAAAGGGCATAAATTGAGCTTTCCAATGACACCCGAACAATCCTTCTACGATCACTGGTTGTCTTGCAACGATCGTGCAACCGAAGGGCAAAGTCACTAAAATACGGTAATTTCTTTATATAATTACGTATGTAGCGAGGAAGTGAGGGTGGATGTAACTGGAGTACATCTTAGTTGGTCCATGGCGGCCGTGGCGAGCGGTCATGAGGTAACCCATCAGGAGTTATAGCATAATAATTTCAGGTGTTCGGTAAATTTCTCACGATAACCAGGGTGTACGGTACATTTCTCACGATAATACAAGCAACAACGAAGCTTGGCGAAGATTGTGGTCTACAATATACCTTTTTATAATTGCATGTGTCCTTGTAGTGGGGCAGCTTAGCAGATGGATGTGGACGATCCGGACAAAAGCGCCAAATTTTTTCCACATTCTACCCATTGCCTTAGTTTCCCATTTTTGATAGGCACCACTTCCTCCTGATACATTATGGCAGCCA
Organism: Paralithodes platypus; assembly: GCA_032716605.1. NCBI lineage: Eukaryota > Metazoa > Arthropoda > Malacostraca > Decapoda > Lithodidae > Paralithodes > Paralithodes platypus. The sequence continues at coordinate 12,332,369 of CM064580.1, read as the reverse complement.
TCTTGGATTTTTATGATCACCATCGTAGAAAAACCTATATCTATCAATATATCAGCTGCTAAGCCACTTAGGATCATGATCTTGGTGTCTAAACACACATTTTCTGGGTCAAGAAATGCAATTATACCATGTAGAAAAGGACTAGCTTGATTTTATTAACCCTTAATTAGCGGCGAGCAACATAAGTCGAGTTAAATAAAGCTGGACTATGTGGCGGCGCTCGACATAGGTCGAGTGGCAATTTCAGCACGTAATGTGGCTGAGAGAGAGAGACAAGTGGTGGCAGGAGACTAGCGAGCGTATGACTGCTCCAGACCACCGCGGCGAACCTACGGACACAAATCTCAGCTCCCTCCTCCCTCTCTCACTCGCTACATACTCAATTATGTACCGAAAGTACCGAATTACCTGCTTTTTGCACTCGCGTTGCACGGTTATTGCAAGAAAACTATCCATCATACAAGGATCGTTATGGTGTCATTCGAAAGCTCTGTTTATGCCCTTTCAGGGATAGGTACTTGTTTTACGTTCTGGGTCTTATTTAGGCATGAAAATGATCACGTAAACAGCCCTATTTTGGCTAAAAACACCCCGCTGTGCGGTACATATAAATAAACCGCATAGGCCGCTCGTAAGGTGTTAACACAAAGAAAATGAATAGGCCTATAAGATAATTTACAGTCATCACACCAATGCTTCATGATTGCGTTACTTCTGACAATAACAACTGCAGAGTTCAGTGCACTTCCAGTTGGCCTTTCTGCATGCACATCTTGCAGCACATCCTTTTCGACTCTTGCAGCCACATTTGACTAGTTCACTGCAGGCCTTACAGGCCACAGGTAATGTCGTCCACACAGGAACCCACGACTGGCTGTCCTCACCCAGAGTCCATCCCCAGCCTTCTGGACTCGGTGCATGTTGTACACTATGCTCACTGGTACACCATATTCCACACTGATAAGCAACTCGCTTACAATGCTGCAGCAGAGCATCCTGGGTTGGGGGGAGGGCCTCCATTGTCTTACCCTTCAGGCAAAACAGCTCCTTTCTGGCATCATCCACATGTTCTAGGTCGCTGGCCTTGTCATACAGAATGACAGTGAAGCGTTCCAGCAGCTGGGAATGTTGATCACCAAATGATACATCTGTGCATGGATTACGTGCCATGTATGTAAAGGCTTCTGTCACATCTTGATAGCAAAGCCATGCCTCCCATGCCGACTTCTTGCCTCTCCCAAAGAATGCAGACGTGGTATCGCATCCTGTGAAACTGTGGAAGACAGGGAGGGCAACAGACTTTTCTGTACCCAAGACTTCACAGATAGCATTGATGTGATGATATGTAAAGTGCCTGCCTGTACCAAAGGCAACCCAAATTTTCACATCTTCGCATAAGGTGATCAAGTGATGAAACTTGCCAATAAGGATCACCACTACACCGGTGTCAAGAGTGCGCACCAGACAGTTGGTACAGCCATTCAGAAGGGCATCCTGTAAGTGGATCAGCAGCCTAGTATCCGCTTCTTCATGGTCACACTGTGCCATGTATCGATCAGTTCCTCGGAGGAGAGTAGTGGGACCAGATGTGATGATGATTTCCTTGTCTTTAGGGCAATCAACAGTGGCAAGTTTGTTGGAAAGGAATGCAAACAGTTCCCGTTTGTTGGTTGGGTCACGCAAAAAGTCGGCCCAGTTTCCTGGAAGTTTGTTTTTACCTGAAACTTTTCTCCGAATACCCTTTCCCGCTTTTCTCTAGTGGACTCTTTGATGCTGCTAGGGATGTATTCGTCCCATACGACATCAACTCGTTTTGAGTTTCCTAGTTGTTTTATGATGTGTGGAACAAAGACATGATCAGCATACTCATCAAATGTTATAACGTTGTTAGTGGGGAGCAAGTGCACCACAGCAGCTCCATCAAGAAGCCTCACATCAATGTAATCGGGAGGATCATTCTGGGTGTCATTGGCCAGAATTTTTAGCAGATCAGATTTCTTTCCAAAGGTCAGTTTTCCACCATCTGATAGTGAAGGGGGAAAGGGGTGGTTCTCATGGCTGAAGAATTTGCTGATGTCACTCATTCTGTGCTGCATTACGATGTACAGGTGAGAAAACAGAGCCACATCATTCTTGAGTAAAGTGATCTTCCCTGCTTGTTTTGTTTTGGCTCTTGGCTGCGGACACCTGAAGAGAGGAAGGGCATTCTTATTAATCGGATCATGAATGGAGCATGTGTGATCAGTTATCACTTGTTTGAAATACTTGTCATATTTATTCTTTCCTAGAGATTGAATTGTTCGCACTGTGTTCACCACAGACTCATCCAGAATATTCTGTGTGTCTAGAGCCAGTAACTCATCACTGTCATCAAGGAAAGGGTTTCCCAGTTCTTTGATGACCTGAGTCAGACTCACAGCCTGCTCCTTACAACTTATCTGTGTGGACAGTCCCTCTTCATGATGATAACCACACTGTGGATTTTTTTCTGGGAAGTATTCCTGTTCAAACTCCTTTAGCAGCCTTGCTTGTTCAGGCCCTGAGACCATCCATTTCCTGAAGGCTGAAGGATTATCAGTCAAACCAACTGCACCCACAGAATCTTTAACCACTTTGTTATTTTGATCATGGGCTTGATCGATCGGGATAGCCGAGAATCTGTTGGTGGTTTTGTGGATAACCCAGTGACTGTGCTCCTCAAACTCTTTGAGAATGGGTGCTGGTAGACTCTCCATGTCTCGGATGTGTATTGGGAGCCACCGGGCATAATTGTGGTGGTCTAAAGCAAAAAACCATGGAGCCAAAGCCTTGAGGCATTCAACATACAGTGAAAAATTCCCCTCTCGTTGTGATCTAATGAAGATGAGGCCCAGGAGTTCCATGTTGAGAACAGTGTCCCAGTTCTGAAATGTTGGACTTTTCTGTATAATTTCCTGCCTCCATGCTTTCATAGCTTCATCACTGTGTTCTCCTTCGGTGTACATGAAAGCGTCCTCCTGGAGTTTTGCAAGAGCCAACGCAGTCACCTGGTGTGCATGTCTTGTTTTGGTGAGGTGGGTGGCCTTCAAAAAAGAGTTAGCAGTTCCTGATGATGCAATGTATGCTTGTGTCAGTTCATTGGTCCATCCAGATCCCTCCAAGTAGTCACCATATGTTTTCCACATCGCCATCTCTATGTGGAGTCCACCCAACATTGCTATGATCTTTTCTTCTCCATGCGTGTCAGGCCAGTTCCACTGGGTAAATTTGGCAAGTGCATAGAGTGGTGCATCAAAGGCGATAACTGGTATTTGTCCAGGATTGAGACATTTTGTTGCCCACTGCAAAACATTCATTCCATGCTTGATCATAGCTGCTGTAGCTGCTTTCTCATAGAAAAGGGGCAAGAGCTGTGTAAGGGTGGTGTGAAGATCTACTGATATATCTTGCATGGAGGCATGGAATGCTGACCAGGCTACAGTGTCACCCTGTTCAACTGCATCTTTCTCCAGTAGTTGACAAGCATGCTTCAGCCAGCTCTCCTCCTTCAATTGTGCACTTGCCAGTTGTCCCTGTTTTGGTGCTGTTAAATTTGACAGTTCTGGAACTGACACATTTGCTGTCTCCAGAGCTACAGCTGGTACAGTGGTAAAGCTGTCTGGCAACTGGTGATTCTTCTTGGTATCAGCCAAGCGCAGTTTGATATCCTTCTGCCTCTCCCCCAAGTTAGACAAAGTTGGAAATTGAAACAGGCTGATGCCCGTGCCATGAAATGAATCCTTAACAGTTGTACTTGAAGGATTATGGTCCAAGTTGTCAAGCGCACCAACAGTAAAAAGTCCATGTCGCAGTTGAGCAGGAACGACAGCTCCTTTGTTCTTAAAGTCGTCACAGACAGCAGTCCCAATCTGGTTCTCAAATTGAAGAACTCTGTCATAACATACACTGAGGCCCAAGTCATGTAATTGTGTGATGAGCTTTTTAGACCTGGTGTCTGTGTGAATCTTCATTCCAATGTACAATGGCAATGGTGGTTCCCTATCCAAGCAATGGCGAGATGTTGAAAAAGAAGAAGGTGCATGTGTCTTGAAATTGTACAGAATGGTCTGAGAGACTGTGAGGTTTGCCTGTGAATCTGTGAAATCTTGGTCTTTAACCCTTAATTAGCGGCTCACCACATAAGTCGAGTTAAATAAAGCTGGACTATGTGGCGGCGCTCGACATAGGTCGAGTGGCAATTTCAGCACGTAATGTTGCTGAGAGAGAGAGACAAGTGGTGGCAGGAGACTAGCGAGCGTATGACTGCTCCAGACCACCGCGGCGAACCTACTGACACGAATCTCAGCTCCCTCCTCCCTCTCTCACTCGCTACATACTGAATTATATGGGGAAAGTACCGAATTACCTGCTTTTTGCACTCGCGTTGCACGGTTATTGCAAGAAAACTAGCCATCATAAAAGGATCGTTATGGTGTCATTCGAAAGCTCTGTTTATGCCCTTTCAGGGATAGGTACTTGTTTTACGTTCTGGGTCTTATTTAGGCATGAAAATGATCACGTAAACAGCCCTATTTTGGCTAAAAACACCCCGCTGGGCGGTACATATAAATAAACCGCATAGGCCGCTCGTAAGGTGTTAAGGTCAGCACCAATCAATAGCATTAGTCAAGTTGCCAAAATGTTGACCCTGCAATGTTAATTACTGTAAACTTGTTTTGAGGAAATGTATTATATATGGTTAGGAGAGCAAAATTAGCTTGGTTGCTACTTGTGCAACCTTTAGCATTTCTCAGAATTCAAGATGGCGCCCTCTGCCATCTTGAATTTTGGCCAGTTTTCACCTTTGGATCTTGATGACATAGGGGGTCGTGTAATACCTCTTTTTAGGGGTTTTCCAGGATGCGGAATCCATTTCCGAGGTTAATTTGTGGATATAGGGTGAGTATCAAGGTCAAACCAGAGGTCAGAGATCAAATTTTGCCTAAAATCTGGAAAATCACCAATATTGACCGATTGTATGTGGTTCATTGTCTTTCTATTCCAGCATTTTACTAGGTTGGGTAGATAGGTAGATATAATATGTTTGCTATGTCTACATGTAGGTATATCCCAGGAATCATTATATATTTTGTATTAAATTTTGTTTAGCAGGTTGAGCAATGGGTCAGAGTTCATTGAAGACCAATATTCACCATGCATGCACTCCCCACGCTGTGCGATCAGTGGTTTAACAACTTTTCTTCTCATTTCAGATTGTGACAAACCAGTGTAATCAGCATTGATACCCCCAGGCTGTCACACTCATCATGTCTGCTGGAGGGGAGAAGTGCCTGTTTAGTCCATGTAATGCCAGTGGAGCGCTGCAAACATTCAAGACCGTCGCTGTGCAGAAGATCATCGCTACAAGCAAAGTGAAGCAGGATGAACTGTACAGAACTCTCTCTGGAAGTAATATTCTAGCTCACAAGTCATGTTACTGTAGCTATACTTCGAGAAGTAGAAACAATGAACAGCCGAAGAGAAAGTCTACACTGATTGACAATGGTGTTTCCAAAAGATTGTTGAAGTCTCAATGTAGTGACTTTGTTTTCAAGCGAGACTGTTTGCTGTGTGGGAAAGAGTGTAAGCCGAAAGACAGCAAGAACCCACACAGCTGGGTGCAGGTCAGACAGTGTAAAACTGTAGATAGAAGTGGTGATATCACGTTCAAGCAACACTTGGAGGACATCTGTGATGAGAGACAGGACCAGTGGGCTAATGAGGTAGTTGTTCGACTCAGTGGGGTCATTGATCTGCATGCTTCTGACGCACAATACCATGTCTGCTGTTATGATAAATTTCGAGTTGTCCCAATGTCCTGCCCCTCCATGACGGCGCCTGTGGAAGAGGCGCTGAGGTCCGTGGTCACGACGATGGCTGAAAACATGACAGAGACGTGGACGACAGCGGAGCTGTACTCCATGTACATCGCTGCTTCGGGCACTGTGACAAGAAGACAGTTTGTGTCCAACATCACAGATTACTTCGGCACCAACCTGCTTGTACTCCACATCGAGGATTGTGAAAGCGTAGTTGGATTTAATGCCAGACTCGGACAGTTTATCAAAATTGCCAAGAAAAGCAGCAGCGACGATGACGAGCTGGAGAAGATGGTGAGGAAGATTCGTGGCGAGGTCAGGGCGACACATAGGCCTGGAGATTACAACCTCAGTGACTATGTTCGTCACAAGATCATTGAAAACACCAGTGCTACTCTTCTTAAACTAGTATCTAGCCTTGTATCTGGAGGCAACATCACAAAGCCATCCCTGACCCTAGCTCAGTGCATTCAACAGCACATTTGCGGTGCCGGCAGAAACCAGACTACACTCGGGCTCGCTGTGAAACTACATCACAACCATGGTAGTTCAGAGCTCATAAAGATTCTCAATGAGCATGGTATCACAAGCACATATGATGAAGTGCTGTGCTTCCGCAAGTCAGTGGCCAAGTTCGTGTTGGACAACAAATTAGATTACCACAAGAAACTTGGCTTAAGCACAGAGATCGGCCCTATCTTCAGCTGGGCTGACAACTACGATTTGTACATTGCGAGCCCAAATTGGAATGAAGAGCACCCACGCCATGGTCATGGAGTTCACCCAGCATCCTGCTGGTATCATCAACACAGGAAACATTGGCGTGATGCAGCTGACTATTCCTTGACTCAAGAAACATGTCCTCTGTGCGATTCACCCACCAGAGTATACAGCTGGAGCACTATAAGGGGCCTTCCAAGGTGAATCCACCCCTGCTTCCGATGAAAGCTCTGTCCGCTGAAGAGTTGCAGGTTCAGTCCGCATCAGTCATGTTCAGTCAGGAGCGAGATGCGGCATGGTTGTCACAAGTCCACGGGAACGATAAGCCAGTTGAGTGGACAGGCTTCAATGATCAACAAGACCGATTGGTGGCAGGTTCTGCCCAGAAGCCCAAGACACTGGTCGTGTTCGGACCGATGATCGACTCACCGCCTGCTCACCCCGACACTGTAATAACTACGCTTGTGTATCTTGAGAGGACTCTCAATAGTTTTGGGATGCAGTACACTCACCTCACAGTTGACCTCCAATTGTATCAGACTGCATGCCTAGTTCAATGGAACGACCCTCTGCGCTGGACCGGCGTCATACTTCACCCAGGTATGATGCACACTCTCATGAGTTTCCTGGGCTGTATAGGAAAACTGATGAAGGCATCTGGTGTGGACATTCTCATCAGTGCAGCGTTTGCTGGCATCACCAGCATTGTCAACGGAAAGGCCTGGACCAATGCTCTACGGGCATACCGTCTCATCATTGCCGTGTTGCTGCAGAATTTCTTCTCGAATGGCGCCAAGACTTATGAGGAGCAGAGTGTCTACCTGGAGTCAGTCAGACAACACCCGACCGGGAGGCTAAGGGTGGACTGCCTTGTCAAACCGACATTGTTGTCGCTTATGTTCCTGCGCGGAGAGAGGAACGGTGAATTCCTACTCCAACTGCACTGTCTCAAGGAGATGCTGCCATACTTCTTCGCAGCAGGTCATCAGAACTATGCCCGCTATCTGAGCTGGTATGTGCGACAGATGGAGAACCTTCCCCAGCATGCTAAAGAGGACCTACTGGCAGGTGCGCAAGTGTGTCGGCACTCAGATGGTGGAACCGCAGTGCCTGCAGATCAGTTCGGAGAGCAGACATACATCAAACAAGGGAAGGGTTCTGGAGGTATGAAGGGCATTTCAACGAGCGCTGAGCAAGTGGCTGTGTGGGTGAATAGTTTCAGTGTGTCCGCCCACCTTGACATTGCCATGGAACATATGTACAATGAATCTGAGGAGGAACAGAAGCCACACGGTGGAGTAGATGGGGAAGAGAAGAGTAAGCACAAGGAGGAAGGAGAGAGAAGAAGGAGACTGGACGAGGCCGATCGGAGGAAGATTGCGGTGGAGCTGGAGAAGTAGTCACCATTTCAATGACCAGGAACCAGGTCTTTATAACATATGCAATGGACAAGTGGCAACAGACACAGTGAATGTTCAGAACGCATTGACCATCGGGAGTGAGTAGAGCAGGCACTTCTCTGCTTCGCTGAGCAGTGAATTCCACAAGACAATAAAGAAGAAGGTCAAAACAATGGAGTCTCTCAAGAAGGCAGTCACTATCAAAGGGAAGGCCGTCTACGACATCGAAACTCTGTTCAGTCGGCTGTTAGTCGTGAGGCAGCAGCGCAGCATTGATATAGCCACTGTCTTCCAGTTTGAACTGAGTCGGGTCCCTCCAGCCCTTATCGACGAGTACGGCTGCTTGAGGAAGGGTGACAAGGCAGTGCTCGTCAAATCTCTTGGCGTCTTTGTCACGATTCAATCTGCTCCAGATATGGTGCTGGTTGATGGCGGTCAGCTTCTGTACCACGTTGTATGGCCAGTCTCCGGGACTACAGGAGACCTGGCTGCAAGTTTCGGCACTAGACTGGCCCACTACTCTCCTGTCTCCAAGAAAATAGTTCTGTTCGACAGATATGACCAAGAAGCTCCCAGTGCAAAGGACCACGAGCGAACAAGAAGAGGAAGAGCCAAGGAAGTTCGGCTAACCGCAAATACTCCCCTTCCATGTCGAGAAGCTATTCTTCACAATTCCAAGAACAAGAATCTGCTCAACAACATTCTATGCGGCTATCTACTTCCACACAATATTCAACTCATCAACAAGCTGGAATGTGTCGTTACCCATGACGAGGCAGGCATAACCCTCTGCAGCTACATGCTGAAAGCAGTGGAAGAAGGCGCCGAGACCATCCGCATCCTCAGTGATGACACTGATGTCTTTGTTCTCTTGGTGTACTGGACATCGAGGATGCGAGTTTCTGCCAAGATTGAAATGGAAAAATGGAATGGGGATGTCTTGGACATCAACGAAACTGTTTGGCGGTTAGGCCCGAGAAAGTGCAGCCAACTTCTTGGTGTCCATGCACTGTCAGGCTGCGATACAGTATCATACCCCTTTGGGAAGGGAAAGCTGTCAGCACTCAAACTCCTAGAGATAGATATACCAGGTCTCGATGAAGTGCTCGGACAGCTAAGCGTGACCCACACTCAGTTGCAGGAGACAGCATGCACCTTCTTCTTACCACTCTACAGACAGAAGAGCTGTACAACAATGAATGACACACGTGCTCACTTCTACCGTGCCCGTAAGAAGCCTCCAGCACTGAAGAAACCGCCACCGACTGATGCGAACTTGCAGCTGCACGTGCTCCGAGCTCATCTTCAGATGCTACTGTGTAAGGCAGCGGACCAACGTGATCCACCTGTAGAAGCTAGAAATATTGCCAACTTTGGTTGGAACATCGAAAGCTCCACCATCACACCGGCCGTCTCAACAGCGCCAGTTGCTCCCCAAGCACTCCTGGATGTAGTTAGCTGTAGCTGCACTGCAGAGGGCAAGGCTTGCAGTGGCACACGATGCAGCTGCAGCAGTGCAGGCCTTTCATGCACGGACTACTGTAAGTGCGAGGGAGGAGACATTTGCTGTAGTCCTTTCACCAGGAAGCACATGGATATAGAAGACGAAGAAGGGGAGCTAGATGTGGATAATGAATAAACAAACATATTGTTCATATAGGTTAAGTGCACACACAACATATATACAGAGTGTACACATGCCTTAATCATATTGCAACATACACACATGTACTTTCAGGGCAATACTATCATTGTTTAATATCCCATGATAATATACCGTACTCTGTAGTATCGGCAGCGTTGCACCAAATATATCCGGCACCGCTGCACATGTTTTCATCAGTAACATCCGGTCGGCACTCAGCTTAACAAGTGCCTCCCAGCTCCCTGTATATCTTTGGCTAATATGAACCTATAAACTTATCTCTGGACTTTTATTCTACATCCTTGTGCAAGAAAGGATTATCAAGGTTGTTGTAGCTTCACATGACAACCATACATGGCGCAGTGTGTTAATACAGCCAGGAGATACGAGCCAAGACCGGATTCTCAGCCAGCCATCTTGCAAGACCTCACCTCTCCAGCCCTGGATATATTATTGTGCAGTGCTTTATAGTGCAGTGCCTTTATTATATGTCCCATGTCATTTGTGTCCATTCCCAACTTGCTGCGAGGGTTATAGCCGCCGAAACATTGCTGGACAAGAGCGAGGAGTAGCATACCCTCTCCCTCTAACATCTCCAGCAACACTGAAGCTCTCACCCCTCAGTGGGCCCTCAGTGCCCTCCAGCTGTGCCGGTACATGCGCGCACACGGACACACGCACATCGCTGCCAAGTCAACACGGTGGTGCCACGCACTCACGCACTCACTCACTCACTCACTCTAGCACAGATAATTTCTCGCACTATTAAATAAACTGTTCCAGTTGTACTGCACATTTTCATCGTTCCTGCAAGACTACAGTGTGTCAGCTATCAACCAATTATGGAGGGAGATGAGCAGATTCATGGGGAGCCCAGAGACACCCCACACGACCATACTGGGGAGGGAGATAATGGTGGAGCTACTGGTGGAGATAGTGGTGGAGATAATGATGGAGATACTGTTGGAGTTGCTGGTAAGGGGTACCAGTCAGTTCATTCCACTCCAACCTCTCCTCCTCTCACCACCCCTCATTTTACTCCACCTCCCCAACCTCCCCCCACTTTACCTCCCCTACACTATAGGCGGATGCCACCCCTGTCACCACACCCTGCAAGTCTACAACCTACTACAAGTGCAGACCTCCTTCAGCTCATACAGTATATGGAGCAATGCAGACAACGGGACGACTATACCAGAAGACAGGAGGAGGAACGCAGACAACAGGAGGATGACTACAGGAGATAGGAGGAGGAAACAAGACGACGCAAGGAGGAGGACTACAGGAGACAGATGGACGATGCCAAGTTCTCCGCCCTTGTCCAGGCTCTGGCCCACATTACCCCACCTGCTGCCGCACCTACACCTACCTCAACGGGGACAACACCCAATTCCACAACATCCTCCACCCCTACAGCTCCACCTCCACCACAGAAGGCTATCACCCAGAACCCGCCGCCCCTTCGCGCTGATGCCACCTTCCAGGTTTTCAGAGAATGGAGGCATCGGTGGGACGATTACTCTATTATGGTAGACTTATCTAAATTACCGAGGGAGAAACAACTGATCCAGATGCGGATGTGCTTAACCATGGAGACACAGCGGCTTTTGGAGCACACCTTAAGCATACCCCCTGACACCGACAAGACCATTGATGCAGTCCTCGATGCACTTCAGGAGCACATCAAGAATTCTCGCAATGAAGCTCTCCGTCGCAGGGACCTGTTCAGTTGCAAGCAAAAACAGGGCGAGTCATTCAACAACTTCTACGTCCGCCTCTGCCACATCGCCGAAGAAATTGACGTCTGCCCAGGGAACTCTTCAGCCTGCAGGGAGACCCAACTCAAGATGGTCATTCTGATGGGCATACACGACGAAGAACTTGTTCAGAAGCTGCTTTCCCTCGATGCCACCCCTTCATTACAGGACATCGTCAACACTTGCCGTTCCTACGAGGCCACTCGAAGCGCTACGTCAGCCATACGTGCCCCACCGTCCCAGGTTAATGCCGTGTCAGCGTACAAGCAGAACAAGCAAGTTAAGCAACGCGACAAGTTCTCCACATCGCAACAGTCCTTGGCGTCGGCTGCCGCTTGCCAGCGTTGTGCTCGCCGGCACGACAAGAACAAGTGACCGGCTGAAGACTACACCTGCACTAACTGCGGCCGTCGTGGTCATAAGCCTAGGACTCCTGCTTGCCCTGCAGCCACCGCCCAGTGTCGTCGCTGCAACCATATGGGCCACTACGACAAATGCTGCAGATCTTCCAAGACGCCCGCCACACAGGACAACAATGCTTCCTCCCACGACAAGTCTACAGCAAAGAAGACCACAAGTTGCCGACGTGTGGGATCACCTGTTCAGGCACCCACACTGACATCCGTGAGTCTCACCTACAGCGGCGCCACTAGAAAACTCCACATGCTTCCTGACACAGATGCAGACATCACAGTGATCGGCCGACGACACCTCGACATACTTCGGATTCCTCTCAGCAGCCTACGACCTCCGCCTCCGACAACAACGCTCAACGCGGATGGCTCTGCAATGGCTCCTGCTTTGGGGACATTTCATGCACAACTCACCATCAGCAAACGTTCCTGTTCTGCCACAATCCAAGTCCGCGAGGGTGTTCAGACGCCGCTTCTGTCCAAACGCCGCTGTCAAGAATTGGCCATCATCTCAGCGAAATTCCCCAAGCCAATTCTACAGGTTAAACACATCTACAGGTGTAAGGAGCTACCCTTCACAGCCACCACTAGAAAACCTGCACAAGCCAAGGAGCTCTTTCTTCGAGAGTTCAAGGACGTGTTGGTCTCCAAGGAGGATCTCCAGATAGCTCCACTCAAGCCTATGAAGGGTCCCCCAATGCTGATCCACCTCAAGGACGATGCCGTGCCTTTTGCCATCTACACCCCGCGGCAGATCCCCTTTGCTTTCAGGGACAAAGTTAAGCAGGAGCTGGACTCGCTAGTGGCACAAGGTATCATCAAACCGGTCGGCGATGAACCTTCAGAGTGGTGCCACCCCCTTGTCGTCGTCGCCAAGCCCAACGCCGAAGTTCGCCTCACCGTAGACCTCACCAAGCTCAACTGCCAAGTTTCCCGCCCAGCCCACCCCTCACCGACGCCTTTCGAAGCGATCCGCAGTGTGGCCCCGCAGGCGAAATTCTTCACGACGGCAGACACCCTGAGTGGATATTGGCAAGTGGAACTTGCGGAGGAGGACCAGCATCTCACAACTTTCATCACTCCTTATGGCCGTTTCCAACACTGTAGAGGTCCAATGGGTTTCGCTGCGACAGGTGACGCCTTCTGCCTTCGCGGTGATAGGGCCCTCCAAGGGGTGCAAAATTGTGCCAAGGTTGTCGACGATGTGCTGCTCTACGACGAGGACTTCAACACACATCTTCAGCGTATCCATGAAGTGCTCATACGGTGCCGCGACAGTGGGATCACACTCAACAAGGACAAGTTCGTGGTCGCCGCACCCAGTGTGAACTTCTGTGGGTACACGCTCTCAGGTGAGGGCATCTCGGCTTACCCTGGCAAAGTCGGAGCGATCAAGGACTTCCCGACACCAGCCAACATCACCGACCTTCGCTCCTTCATGTGTTTGGTGAACCAGCTGGCGGAGTTCACCCCCGACATCGCCACTGCCGCTCAGCCCCTGCGCCCCCTGATGAGTCCGAAGAGGTCGTTTATGTGGACCGCTGACCATGATGAGGCTTTCCGCCGGGTCAAGGCTGCCCTGCTCAGTCCACCCGTCCTGGCCCCATTCGACCCTTCCCTACCAGTGATTCTACAAACTGATGCGTCCCGCCTTAACGGTATTGGATACGCCCTCCTACAGGATCATGGCAACAACCGTCTCCGCTTAGTTCAGTGTGGCTCGAGGTTCCTAAGCGACCCCGAGTCCCGCTATGCCACCATTGAGCTGGAGATGCTAGCCGTGGTCTGGGCCATGTCCAAGTGCAAGTTCTACCTCATCGGCCTGCAACACTTCACCCTCATGACGGACCATCGCCCCCTCATCCCCATCTTCAACAACTACACCCTTGATGCGGTTGAAAATCCCCGCCTCCAACGTCTGAAGGAGAAAGTCGCACCTTACCTCTTCACAGCCGTCTGGCGCTCTGGCAGGTTGCTCTGCATCCCTGATGCGTTGTCACGGGCCCCTGTCAGCCACCCGACGCCAGAGGATGAGTTAGCATGTGCCGACGCCACGGTTCACCTCAGGTCCCTCGTGACTGTCAACGCCGCCGCCACCGACGTCAACTCTCCTTCACAGGACACAGACAGGATTCTCCAGGAACTCCGAGACGCAGCCAGAGCGGATACTGTGTACATCCGCCTGCGTGAGTGCGTTACTTCGGGTTTCCCCACCAACCGCTACGACCTGCACAACTCTCTACTCCCATTCTGGAAACTCCGAGACTACCTGTCAGCAGATGGTGAACTCGTCCTGTACGGAGCGAGGGTTGTGGTTCCTGAAGCCCTCCGCCGCTGCACCTTGGCTCACCTGCATGATAGTCACAGAGGCGTGGAGGCCACTAAGCGTAGGGCGCGACAGGCTGTCTTTTGGCCTGGCATCAACTCGGACATCGCCAATACGGTTCAAGCTTGTGAGCCGCGTCAGGTCTTACAGCCTAGTCAGCAGCAGGAACCCATGATCAACGACGACAACCCAACTAGGCCTTTCGAGTCTGTTTCAGCCGACTTCTTCGCTGTGGCGGGGAAATCCTTCCTCGTCGTAACAGACCGACTCTCAGGCTGGCCCGTTGTCGTACCCTGCAAAGGCGATACTACCGCTTCAAACACCATCAGGATCTTCTGCCGGTACTTCAGGGAAGTTGGTGTACCCCTCCGCCTACGTACAGATGGAGGCCCACAGTTTACTAGCCGTGAGTTCCGGGACTTCATGGAGCGTTGGGGAGTCAATCACTTGGACTCTTCCCCACACTACCCACAATCCAACGGTCATGCCGAGTCTGCCGTCAAGTCCGTCAAACACCTCATACTGAAGACGGCTCCCTCAGGCAACATCGACTGTGAAGACTTTGACCGTGGACTGTTGGAGCTCCGCAACACCCCGAACTTCACAGGCCGCTCCCCGGCACAAATCTTGTATGGCCACCCACTACGGTCTTGTGTCCCTGCTCATCCCCAGTCCTTTGCAGCAGAGTGGCAAGCCAAGGCCGAGGACTGTGACCGCCGTGCAGCCGCCCACACTGCGCTGGTGCAGAGAAACTATGACCAGCACGCACGCCCCCTTCCCAGGTTGAGAGTCGGCACCACAGTGCGGATCCAAGACCCGACTTCTCACCGCTGGGACAAGGTTGGGGTCGTCATGGGCTGCGGCAGGTCCAGGGATTATGAGGTTCGTCTCCTCAGTGGTAAGATATATTGGCGGAACCGTCGCTTCCTCCGCCCAGTGAATTCCCCTGGTGTTGAACCCCTCCCCCATAACCCTGAGATCCCTGTGTCTTGCACGGACCCAGAATGAGAGTCCTTTACTTCCCCCATGGCTCCACGTAGGTCTGAAAGGCTCCTAGAAAAAGAGTCAGCTCGACAACGTCTTGCGAGCTTGAAGGGGGAGGGAGGTGTTGATATAGGTTAAGTGCACACACAACATATATACAGAGTGTACACATGCCTTAATCATATTGCAACATACACACATGTACTTTCAGGGCAATACTATCATTGTTTAATATCCCATGATAATATACCGTACTCTGTAGTATCGGCAGCGTTGCACCAAATATATCCGGCACCGCTGCACATGTTTTCATCAGTAACATCCGGTCGGCACTCAGCTTAACAAGTGCCTCCCAGCTCCCTGTATATCTTTGGCTAATAAGAACCTATAAACTTATCTCTGGACTTTTATTCTACATCCTTGTGCAAGAAAGGATTATCAAGGTTGTTGTAGCTTCACATGACAACCATACACATATGATTCACTTCTTATATATATATATATATATATATATATATATATTTGCATATTGTAGTGGCTGACAAATAAATTCATATTCAAACCACATAAATGTGATTTTTCCAGATTTTAGGCAAAATTTGATCTTTGACCTCTGGTTTGACCTTGATACTCACCCTGTATCCACAAATTAACCCCAGAAATGGACTCCCCGTCCTGGAAAACCCCTAACAAGAGGTATTACACGACCCTCTATGTCATCAAGATCAAAAGTTGAAAATTGGCCAAAATTCAAGATGTCGGAGGGCGCCATCTTGAATTCTGAGAAATGCTAAAGGTTGCACAAGTAGCAACCAAGCTAATTTTGCTCTCCTAACCATATATAATACATTTCCCCAAAAAAGTTTACAGTAATTAACATTGCAGGGTTTACTATAGGAAGTATAGGGGCGGCAACTAGACTACATGGACACAAGGATCTTGAGAGTAGATGGCACTGACTCTTCCTGACAACCAGAAGGAAATTTGCCATCGAAGTGGAAACCTTTATTGCTGACAATCTCCTTGCGCACTAGCAGCCAGCAGTAATGCATCACCTTCATAATCACATGCCATGGCCTGTTTCAACATATCTTGCATGCCTTGTTCAAAAACCAGAATCTTATTTTTGCTATCACTTTGTTCTTGAGCTTGCGGGAAGTATGCTAGAAGTTTTACCTTGAAGTGGGTTCGGTTAGTCTCAGTTTCAACACCAAGGTTCCGCAGTCGCTTTTCATACAGCTGATACAATTCCGAAAATTTGAAGTAGAAGGTCCCAGCTTCCACACAGTTTTCTACATGAGTAAATAGCTCCACAAGTGCTCTTGCTTTCATCCTCTTTTCTTCAGAATGAACTCCAGATGCTTTCCCTTGTTGCCGGATCAGTGATCGATGGCGATTCCGTAGTGTTGTTAAGCACTCCAGATGATATTTAGCTTCAAGTGCTATGAGATCGCCATCTTCCAATCTAGCCATTAATTGTGTTTCCTGCAGTTCTGTAGCAATCTTTCTTATATTCTCATCAGCTCCAAATGTTCTAAACTCATGGAGGTGTCCATCCTTTCCACAACAAATTATACAGGCCATTTTGTCCATCGACTGACGCCGTGGTCGTTTCTCTCCATAGGTGTTGCTCCCTGTCTCGCTTTTTAGTAGCTCTTTCCAGTTTGTCTTTACTGAACTTTACATTGCAGGATTTGTGCCATACACCCCGCTTTTGGACCAGTTCATCTGTAGTTATCTCTTCTCCAAACTTCAGTACTACTGGCAATGCACCTAGGCCTCTAAAAGCATCAACGTTATTTAAGAACTTGCTGTATGCTCCGGACTTGTCCCCGCTCCCTTGTACATTGAGTGGGCATTGCACAGGCTCTGTAGTCTTTTCTTGACAGATCAAGCACAGGCTCCAATCCATATTGCTAGTTCAACCTGAAAATAGAAAAGAAAAATATTAGGATTATGTTATACCGTAATTATGTTATGTTAATTTCTGACCAAATAACCATTCAACTTTATTATAAATGGTATGAATGTATTCCTTGACCTCGAAATTGTATGTTTGGACACCAAGATCGTGATCCTAAGTGGCTTAGCAGCTGAGATATTGATAGATATAGGTTCTTCTATGATGGCGATCATAAAAATCCAAGATGGCTGCCATAATGTATCAGGAGGAAGTGGTGCCTATCAAAAATGGGAAGCTAAGGCACTATGTAGAATGTGGACAAAATTTGGCGCTTTTGTCCGGAATGTCCACATCCATGTAAAATCTTGCCCTAAGCTTCCCTACTATTGTAATTGCTTGAAAGTTTGATTGCAAGCATTGTATAGCGTATTATTTTCAGGCGTTCGGTAAATTTGTCACGATAACCAGGGTGTACGGTACATTTCTCAAGATAATACAAGCAACAACGAAGCTTGGCGAAGATTGTGGTCTACAATATACCTTTTTATAATTGCATGTGACCTTGTAATTGCTTGAAATTTTGATTGCAAGCATTTTATAGCGTATTATTTTCAGGCGTTCGGTATATTTCTTACGGTAATACAAACAACGAAAGATTGAATATTTGTGCTTGGCATTATATGATTGTGGGGAACATATGTACCGTATATATTATTTTATCATATATATGATATATATGTAAAATAGTTATATTATCACGACACTCTCTCTCTCTCTCTCTCTCTCTCTCTCTCTCTCTCTCTCTCTTCCTCTCTGGGTCTACCTATACATTTATAATTGCATGTGACCTTGAAATTGCTTGAGAGTTTGATTGCAAGCATTTTATAGCGTATTATTTTCAGGCGTTCGGTAAATTTCTCACGATAACCAGGGTGTACGGTACATTTCTCACGATAGAGAGAGAGAGAGAGAGAGACAGACAGACAGACAGGAGTGAGAGAGAGAGAAAGAAAGAGAGAGAGAGAGAGAGAGAGAGAGAGAATACAGAGAATGCAGAAATAAGGAGAAATAAGAGAAAAATAAGACCGATTACCGAAGGAATAGTAGACGCGCGGGAGGCCGAAGTCAGGGCAAAGCGAACGCATCCGAACGCACCTGGGAAATAGACCAAAAAGTACCTCCTCTTCCTCACCTCTTCCCACCCTCCACACTCACTCATAACATCCATAATAGACTTATATGGGGAGACAAAGAGTTGCTCTTTCCAAAAATTACCGTTTCGTTTGCATTGGAGCCATAGTAACAGCGCTAGGGCGAGTGAAAGTGAGCGAATATTTCGGGATTATGCCCGCTGGGCGGCACGGTGTAAAATACCTTTCCACCCGCTAAATAAGGGTTAAATAACTTAGTAGCCTACATAATCAGTATGCTATGGCGTGGAAATACATTCCTTATACAGTAGCATATATATATATATATATAATATTATATATATATATATATATATATATATACTGTATATACATATATATATATATACACGTTACCCTGTGGGCACCTCTATTGTGAACATTATATATATATACAGTATATATATTAAACTAGATAAGTTTTAATATTTCTAATGACAATGTGATAGGTGATATCCGAACCTTAAACCAATAAAATACCATATGAAACAAACATAATCGTACATATATAGTAAACACAAGCAAGGGAAGAAATGCTGTTATTGACTATTTTGAAAATACAATACGTAAACCACGCCCTGTAATTGGCTAAACCGCTTGAGACGAGTCCAGTCAGTCTTCCCTATGCCTTACTTCTCACGTTTATCATTTGAATATCTTGCTTGTGTTTACTTCATGATATAAACGTCATTATTGTGTTTCCTGTAATATTTAATAGCTCCTTAGATTCGGATAGCTCTGTAATTTATTAAGTAATCATTAAAATTACCTAAACATTTCCAGTTTAATGAATAAATAAGGAATAATACAGATAATAAATAAATTATGATGGTGCTGATAAGATAGCCAATCAGGAGCGCGCTGCTGCTTCCACTGACTTTCACTTTTACCAACAGACTTGGATTCGCTTGTTTTAGGTAATAGCGAGCAATAATAGTCACACTTACCTTGGTTTGTAAATATGCTCAGCTTTATCATAGGGATTGTGATGTATTAATAGCATGACGGGAAGCTAGAACGGCCGAATTAAGACCAATTAATTTCGAAGTGATAACGAAAGAGTGTAGGATACGTGAGCTAGTGCCATTACAATCTGTGCTACGAGCAACTCTGTTCCTACACTACCCTTGTATTAGGTGTCCTAGGAATCGTCGGTAGTGGTGACAAAAGTCACCCATATGGCAAAAATTCGGGCATGTGTAACCACCCCTTAAATTACTCTGTAATCCTTCGGACTTGAGCTCGACTTCAAAAGAAAGTTTCGACTTGAGCCCGACTTACTGGAGTCGCGTCTTAAGCCACGACTTTGAATATGGCAAAGTCATGCTTGGTAAGTCTGACTTGAGTAAGTCCAACATCCAGACTTGAGTCGGTCTTAAGACCGATTTTCAAGTCGGTGTCAAGCCTCGTTCTAGAATTCGGGCCTAAGTGTCTCTGCGTGTTATAAGTTGTGGCTGTTGTTGTGAAGGTAAGATAAAATGTGCGAGTATTCTATTTCCCTTATTTATAGATCTGTGCCTAACGTCTTTTTTGACCACCTCATACCCGTGTTAAGATTTATATAACTTTGATCCGTATAGTGATTCCATTAGTACGAGATATTGTCAAGATAATTTGTATTTAAACTTTCAGAACCTTAATTGTGCGTACGTTACATAATCTTTCTTACACATGTTACTTAGTGAATACTCTCAGATTTTATTCATATGTGTTATTATTCTTTGTGTATCCAAGTCGAAATGAAGTGTATAACGTGAGCTATTTTCCTTCTTAAATTCAATATACCTAAAACCTATGCTCAATTTCAGGATCATATTATCCGTATAATTATTATATAAATATTATTTTTCGTGTCTCGTGTGAGAGATTATTCGCATTAACTCTTAGATAGTTAAATTCAGATTTAAACTATCTTTCCCCATAGCTTTAAGAGAAGTTCATATCTTCTTAATCTGATTTACTGTCGTATTAAATACAAATAATATTTACAGCTACATCATTCCATCTCACCTGTACCCCCAAGAGCGGTACCTTTGTGGTCACACCTAACCTCGACCTATTTTGTTTACCCACCACATGCTACCACGTGTAGCTATCAAACTCGTCTGTTGCCAGAATTGGCATTTACTATACCTCACGTTAGACACTTGACCCGCATAATTATTATTGTCAATGTGGATTGTTAGTGTATATATTTTCCATAATTGCGTATTTCCTCTCTTTAGTTATTATGTATGTGACAAACTATATTTCACATGGGAGTAAATGTTATTCAACTCTCTCCAGTCACATTATATATTAACTTGCTATTCGATATAATAGTGGAGTTAATACCCCATAACTTGTGCTAAATGTCCATTTAATAAATATGGGTGTAATCTATACTGTGTGTTTATTGTGTTGTTGATTGTCTGATTGAGTAAATACTTATCATATTCATGAATTTAGATGTGTTCCTGTCGAGTATATTCCAAATCTAAATATCCGAAACCAGGATTGATAAATATACAATACTGAAGCGAGTTGGATTACAACCCGGCATAACAAATGCATTTCTTAGAATAACGAACTAAGTACTGTGATGGCCAATACCTCAACGGAGTCAGTGATCTACATGACAGTGGTGGCCAGACATCTCTTTCATAATTATTCTAATGGTGTTTGGGTGGGAGAGGAAACACGTTTTCCCTTCCTTGAGAAAGAATAACTATGGGTATATCTAACAAGAGCGAAGACACACTCTTTCATAAGTTAAACTATGGGTATTTACTAAAAATATTTGGTTAAGTTCAAAACCATTTATTTAGTTAGAATATTATAAACAGATAAATGTTTTACTGGTTCCTCACAATAAACTAGACAATTACTCGACTTGTAACGATATACAGTGCGGATGTTCTCAAGAGAGTCCTGTAAGCAGTATATTCTACAGAATAATTGATTTACACATACACTGTGCAAATACAATATAGTAATATTATAATATTAAACACAAAAGCTACGGACAAAAATAATGAATAATGAATGGGACAGAACTCAAGTCATGACTGTTGCATGAGGCGAGCTAGAATGGAAAGAAGCCACACATTTATGTCTATGTCTACGCGCCTTTTCTGTACAAAGTTCCTATTAACTATGCATTTATACTGGCACGGCAGCGAGAGGTTTTGCAACATGCTTATTCCTCCAGAAACGATATGACCTTGTGTGTTTGGGTGGGATCAATATGCAGGTGTGTGGCTCGTGTGGGGTGAGTATGGACGTATTGTGTGTATGTGTGTTGTTGTGTGAACATATAGTTTGTGTATGTGTAGTTGTGAGCACGTGTAAGTGGCGTGGCGATACTGAGAAAGCAAGATAAAAACATTAAGAGAACATGTTACTGTAACTCAAGTATTAAAGTTTTGTCTTTTTTCTTTTTTCTATGTGATTGAGGGAGGCAAAAGGCAGAACTGCCTATAGCGAGTGCCTCCCCCATAGTTGAAAGAATGACAGGGCCAAAATCAAGGGACGATCGAGCCAAAATGCCTGGACACACAGAGTTTGAAGCAATTTAAGTCATAGGAAGAGGGAAAGACTGATTCTGGGAGAGAGTTCCAGAGCTCAGCTGTTGAGTAGAAGAAAGACTGAAAGTAACGTTTTACTCTAGGGTTGGAGAGTTGCACAGAGTAGGGGTGGGATTGAGTTGCAAGTCGGGTACCACGTGCCCTACGTAAAGGAGATGGTATACACTGGGAAAGCTCTGAGGAACACTGATTATTATAGTAGCGATAGAATAGCGAGAGAGATGCAACATTGCGGCGGAGAGAGAGAGATTGCAGAGAGTCGGTGAGTGGACAGGAGTTAATGATAATGAAAGGCCTTCCTTTCAACTTTGTCTAGGAGAGCGGTGTGAGAGGAACCTCCCCACACATGTGAACAATACTCAATACAAGGACGCACTTGTAAAAATGTGTTATAATAGTGTGAGGTGAGAGAAACAGTGTAAGGGCACATGTTACTGTTAATTAATCAGTATACATTTTATGTTCAAACCCAACCTTCCCTAACCGGACCCAATGGTGTTGGTTAAGTTGGCACTGGTTAAAATATAATAATTGAAATGGTCAACTGGTTAACCACCTGAGGATATACAACGCATTTTGTCCACCTTATTATGGTTATCAGTAGACGATGTTATGCATTTTAGAAAGGTTATCGACAAATTAAAGGGGTAAATACTATCTCAATTAAGTTTTTAGCTCCCACAAGTTCGCCCTAAGCTGTATGAAGTCGTCTAATGATAGCTGTTAACTGATAACATGTTAACATGCGTCATGATCCTCAAAGGTTTAAGTTGTCAGGTTATTGTTTACTGTTAGTCATGATAGGGTCACATATATATTAGGTTAGTAGAGAATATTTATCTTAATCGAGGATACGTGAGGGTAGGTTTGCATATTATACGGTCGAATAAGCTGGATAGGATATGGTAGGTTAAGTTTAATTAGGTCAGGTTCGGTTTTGTTTTGTTAGGATAGGTTAGGTAATTAACCCTTAACTGGAGGTGCGCAACATATGTCGAGTGAAATAAATTTGGACTATGTGGCGGTGCACGACAGCTGTCGAGTGCCATTTTCAGCACGTAATGTTGCTGAGAGAGAGAGCTGAGCGGTGGGACGAGCGTAGTAACCTTATGACCGCTCCCCACGACCACCGTGGACCTACTGAACTGTATCCCACCCTGCTCCCCCCTTTCTCACTCGCTACACAGGGAATTATGTACGGAAATTACCTTATTTTAGGGTTTTTGCACTCGTGTTGCACGATCGTTGCAAGAGAACCAGCGGTCGTACAAGGATGGTTCAGGTGTCATTGGAAAGCTCTGTTTACGCCCTTTCAGGGATAGATACTTGTTTTACACTCTGGGTCTTGTTTATGCATGAAAATTAGCACGGAAACAACCCTATTTAGGGTAAAAAAAAAAAACGCTGTGCGGTACGGTGTAAAATACACACCACCCGCTCTTAAGGCGTTAAACAATAGGCTAGACTAATAGGCTAGGTTAAGCTAGGCCATGTCAGGTATTAGGCTTGATTAGGTAAAGACACATGGGGGAGAAGTTATAAACTCCATGCTTTTAGGCAATGATGAGGCGGCGATGCAAGGCTTAGTAAAGTGGGTTCCCGTTTTAGACAATCTCGCGGTGCAAGAGCCACCACAATGAAGAAGCGGAAATGTAGGTAGGTTATCTTTGTTAATTTTGGCTCTGCAAACAACTTTGGTCTTAGCATTCAATGTCGTGGAGGCAGTCGTTTAGGAGGAGTACTGGGTCAATGGTTCCGGAGACGACAATTTTGGGGGGTGCAAGAGCCACCAGAGTCGATAGCGATAATCCAGTTAATTCACTTTGTTCAATTTGGCTCTGTGAACAACTTTAGTCTTAGTGCCTAGTGTCGTGAAGGCCCCCGTTTAGTAGGAGGAATGCGCAAATGATTCCAGAGATGAAAAAAACTCAATTCAGCAAATCACAGCCCTCTTCCTAGCAGAATCAGGAACATAAACTCAAAACTTTTGACTCTCACTGTACAACTATCGACAGTAATACAAGGAATAAGATGATCTCTCGAAAATTAGGTGTCGATCAGGCCGGATTATGGCTGATGGTCTATAGTTATGACTTGGTGGTGGACATTGCAGAGGAAGGTGGGATGACCAAAAATCGAAGTAATTGGGAATGACGTGGTGAGCTGATTGCCCGGCAGTAGTGGAGGAAGGGACTGTGTATGAAGTCGTGAGTATAATTTATAGTGTAAAATTCTTGGTAGGAGAGGAAACTAGGGATGAAGATTAATTCTATCAAAGCGGTAGACCACCATCCAAGTTTTATAGACCGGTGTTAAGAGTCCAGAGCATCATCCATATAGTTCAGCAGGGAGAAACTATTTATATATTCCTAACATGTATAATGTATTGAAGTACAGTATAAAGGAGTCGGACAATAATGTGAATAGTAAATGGAGATATTTAAACAGATATGAGGTGAGCGACAAAACAGACACATACTGTAACTAGAAGGTAATCAAGACATACCTCGAATGGTTGTAATGGTAAAGCAATGTTTAATTTCCCAAGCTTGACAACTTTCAATTACATATCGTAACATATGATGTACATTAATAATATGATGCCTAAAATTGTCATTACCCGATAGATATCGTTAAAACTAATTCATATGCGCATATTTTACGTTTAATATGAAGATATTAAGAAAGAACAGCAATAAAACAAGTATATATTGGTTTGTGAAAAAGGCAAATTATTGCCGACCCTCCAGTCATGAGGTGAGAGGTGCACGAGACATACACCCTCCCTCTTCGAGGCCTGAAGCCAGACTGATATCTCTCTCTTGCTGTCTTTCTCTTGCCACGCTCTCTCTATGCATCCCTGATGACCTTGAAACCGGGTGGGAGATATTGACGCAGTAAATAAACCGAAAAACAAGGGAATAAGATGAAAAATAGGTGTGATAATTGAAGGATGGAGTGGGGGGGGAGGGGGGGGGGTTGACACATGTGGAGGAGTGACAGAAGGTATGGAGGCGAATTATCTAATTTAATCACATATTCCTTTGTTTTGAGTCATTTGGGGTCTTTTAAATGGCTTTTTTTAGGCCTTGGATTTTAAGAGTCCCTTTGCGTTTGCCCAGTAAAATCTCTTAAGTCTCTCCTCGCCATTCTCGGGTTAAATACTTTAAATTGGAGGTAAAGCAATAGACTTAAGACATCATGTTCATATAAATCACAATATGATCACAGAACAAAGAGCATATTATGAAGGGTAAGAGTGGAAGACTGTATAGAACATTTATATATATGTTGAATATTTCACAAGATTACACTGAAATGTATCGAATGGTGAACATTATTATAATTATATATAACATGTGATTTATCATAACAGATGACCCAGTTTGACAAAGTTAGTGTGTAGATATTGCTATGCCATGGATCTCCTTATACAGTGATATACTTGTGAACATACTGTAAGGGAAACATGAAGACGAACACAGAGACAGTAGCCAATTTCAGTGTGTAATGTGTTCCTATAGTGTAGTGAACACAAGACATTATACACAATTTTTAAGTACACCGTCACTGCAACGAGAACAAAACAATATCTATACATTCATCTATAAAAGGGTAATAAGGGAACTCATCAATATTTACTCTCGTTGCAATATATAAAGACCTTGGTGCGGACACTGACAAACAAATATGCAAACGCCGAATCTCGTAATAAATTAAGGCATACAAGGTTAAAAGATGTAGCTGTTTCTGCACTTAATATTTTATTATTCAGGTTTTTCAATATTTCTAATCAATCTTCTTTGAGGTTCAGTAAGAAGGTAAATATGGTTTGCAAAGTTTGTTGTGGTCCGACGTTTCGCTAGACAACTAGCATTTTCAAGGAATGATTAAACTACTCAATACTACAGGTATATATACATTATCTATCTATCTATCTATTGCCTGACGCCGTGATCCCCGAAGGGGTGGAAACGAACGAACCGCCCCCATGCACCTCTGTCCCCAGTCAGTCGACGCCCCTCCCCCCAACGCCTTCGTTCATGTACTTCCTCACTCCATCCTTCCACCTCTCATTCGGTCTACCTCTCCCTCTCTGTCCCTCCACCTCGCTCTCGTACACCCTCTTAGTCATTCTCTCGCTTTCCATATGTTCCATATGGCCGAACCATCTCAAGTTGTTCCTTTTCACACTTTCCAGCACATCTACCTCCACACCACACCTCCTTCTTACTTCCTCATTAGTCTGTCTATCCCTCCATGTAACTCCGCATGCACTTCTTAAGTAATTCATTTCCACTGCTCTTACTCTTGGTCTGAGTCTCTCAACCAACGTCCATGCTTCGCTTCCGTAAGTCAGTGTCGGGATTACCACACTGTCATGCAAGGACTTCTTCACTTCCATACTGACCACCCTATTTCTTGTTACTGCTTTCAGTGTTCCTACAACCCTCTTCCCCTGTTGTACCCTCTCCCGCACTTCTTCATCCATAGTCCCATCTTTACTCAACACACTGCCCAGATACTTAAAAGAGTTGACGATCTCCATAGCCTGACCGTTCAGCTTCACCTCACACTCTGTGACTTCACCCCTTTCGAAGACCATAACCTTGCTCTTCCCCGCATTTACCTTCAAATTCTTTTTTCGCACACTGTTCCAAACTCATTTACCAGACCCTGCAACTCCCATTCATTATCACTCATCAGAACTGTATCATCCGTAAACAGCATTATACAGTACATAATTGGAGATCAGGGGGGTGAAGAGTGGGTGGGGCTACTGCACGTTTGGTTGCCTGCCATTGGTTGTGGGTAGCCTTCTCACAAGTCGCTCACTGTATCTGGTCCAGGGTTGGCTGAGGGGGGGGTGAAGTCAACTCTGATTGGCTACTGGAAGTCGAGGAGGTATTGGGTTGCGCTCTGGACTGCGTACGCGATGAGGGCATGGGAGGAAGGTGGAGGGTGGGGGCTGTGGCAGGGTAGTGGCGTTTGGCTAACGGTAAAATTTGGAGGTCCTGGATTTGGTTATTTATGTTAGGGCTTAAGGCAGAAGCATCAGAAGCGGCCAAGACCAGGGGGTCACACCAAAACAAACTCCTTAATAAATACCACTTCCAAGCAGCCAAACAATTGAGAGAGAACCCCGACATCATCATCCGACGCGCCGACAAAGCCTCCTGCCTTGTGATCCATACCAAGGAGGAATACCTACAAAAAATGGATAGCATCTTGAGTGACCAGAATAAGTTCAAAAGGATCACCCGCAACCTGACAGATGGAATAAAACGGAAAGCCAACACCACCATCACTGCCATCAACGCCAAAGAAGGAGGGGTTCACCTTAAAAAACGTATTGGTGAATTCTCCCCAGGATATGCCTATGGCACCATAGAAACTCCTAAACCTGGAAACCACTTCCGCCCCATCATCTCCCAGATCCTCGCTGCCACTTACCAGATCGCCAAGGCCCTGAACAACCTCCTCACCCCCTACGTGCCCTGCCGATATAACTTGAACTCTGCCATCGACTTCATAGAAATCTTACGAGACGCCCTCCTGATTAACGACCACACCATCACCTCCCTCGACGTAGAAAACCTGTTCACTAAGGTGCCCGTGGACAGGACCATAAACAGGATTCTACGGCGGATATACAACTGCCCTGACAAATCCAACCTGGACATCCCAGAGAAGGCCCTGAAGACACTGCTGGAATTATGTACAAAGGAGGCTCCCTTCCTCTGCCCCCGTGGTAACATGTATCAGCAGATAGACGTTGTGGCGATGGGCAGCCTCCTGGGAGTCCTGTTCGCCAACTTCTTCATGGGAGCAATCGAAAAGGAACTCCTAGCTGCTCAACGGCCCACTATCTGCTGTAGATATGTTAACAACATTTTTGTGCAGGTGGAGGAGCTCTGCGAACTTCAGGAATTCCAGCAGCGCTTCATGGTCACCTCCGGACTCAGTTTCACCTACGAAAAATCCACCAACGGACAACTACCATTCCTCGACCTTCTTGTATCCCTGAACGACCTTGGCTTCAAAACCACGGTATATACCAAACCCACTAACAGCAGCCAATGCCTCAATGGTGACAGTGAATGCCCCCGTCGATACCTCCTTTTCACTATCTCAGCCTACGTCAGGAGAGCCCTCTCCTACTGCACC
The DNA here is from genome assembly GCA_032716605.1 of Paralithodes platypus. Taxonomy (NCBI): domain Eukaryota; kingdom Metazoa; phylum Arthropoda; class Malacostraca; order Decapoda; family Lithodidae; genus Paralithodes; species Paralithodes platypus. Next base: position 12,304,460 of record CM064580.1, on the reverse strand, counting down.
AACTGGGGAGACACCCACCAGGAACTAGAAAGACTTTGCCAATTGCTGGTTAATAATGGGTACCGTACTCCAATTCCGATGTCTCCAGTACCATTAACCACCACCTAAAAAAATGGTATAATTAAAATTCCCCCAACAGCAACCCGTTAGACAACATCAAGATTTTCTACCGAAATTACATGTCCTCTGATCACAAAACCGACGAAACCATCATGAGATAAATCATCAACAAACATGTCATACCCACCAACCCTGACAACAAAATTAAAATAATAATTTACTACAAATCCCCCAAAACCTCCAACCTTGTACTCCGAAACAGACCTACCTCCACCAAGTGCCCGATAAATGACGATCATGTGGTATACCAGCACATCTGTAACAATGGGGAATGTGGGCCCCATTCCTATATTGGTATGACACAGACTCGTCTATCCTGTCGGCTTACTCTCCACCTCCAGTCAGGATTAATAAAAGACCACTACCTTTCCCCCCACCACCCTTCCTTAACCCGCAATGACTTAGCCTGTTGAGTACCAGGGATGTCCTTTTCATCATATTCCTGCAACTATTTGACAATGTATATTAAGCTTAGGAAGGACCTCTAGTAATACAAAGGCTTCAAACTATCTCAACCAACCCTTTTAAGCGGTTTATTTATATGTACCGCACAGCGGGGTGTTTTTAGCCAAAATAGGGCTGTTTACGTGATCATTTTCATGCCTAAATAAGACCCAGAACGTAAAACAAGTACCTATCCCTGAAAGGGCATAAACAGAGCTTTCGAATGACACCATAACGATCCTTGTATGATGGATAGTTTTCTTGCAATAACCGTGCAACGCGAGTGCAAAAAGCAGGTAATTCGGTAGTTTCGGTACATAATTGAGTATGTAGCGAGTGAGAGAGGGAGGAGGGAGCTGAGATTTGTGTCAGTAGGTTCGCCGCGGTGGTCTGGAGCAGTCATACGCTCGCTAGTCTCCTGCCACCACTTGTCTCTCTCTCAGCCACATTACGTGCTGAAATTGCCACTCGACCTATGTCGAGCGCCGCCACATAGTCCAGCTTTATTTAACTCGACTTATGTTGCTCGCCGCTAATTAAGGGTTAAGTACCACATATTCTTAAGCTGCATAATATTGTCTTAATATAGCTAGAATATAATATAACACACATCGCTGGTACTTAATGGGTTAAATAAACACCTCAATTATTGATAAAGAAAATTACCCCACAAGACTCTCTATACTTGAAGCACTCTATATTCAAGCCTTAAGCTCTAACATAAATAACCAAACCCTGGACCTCAAAATTTTACTGTCTGCCAAACGCCACTACCCCGCCACAGCCCGCACCCTCCACCTTCCTCCCACGCCCTCATCGCATACGCAGTCCACAGCGCAACCCCATACCTCCTCGACTTCCAGCAGCCAATCAGCGTTGATTTCACCCACCCCCAGCCAACCCCGGACCAGATAAAGTGAGCGACTTGCGAGAAGGCTACCCGCAACCAATGGCAGGCAACTGAACGCTCAGTAGCCCCGCCCACTCTTCACCCCCCTGATCTCCAATTATGTACTGTATATATACCTGTATTATTGAGTAGTTTAATCATTCCTTGAAAATGCTAGTTGTCTAGCGAAACGTCGGACCACCATCAACTTTGCAAACCTTATTCACCTTCTTACTGAACCTCCAAGAAGATTGATTAGAAATATTGAAACCCTGAATAATAATATATTAAATGCAGAAACAGCCAGAGGTGGGCGCGCTCCGGTGGGACCGGTAATGCGGCAGCGCTCCGCGCTCATCAGACATAAGGTAATGCGGCAGCGCTTATGCGCTCCTTTTGTCAGCAGACCCGATGCGCTTCCCGCTCCTGCACTCCGCGCTCCCAAAAATAGGTATATAAAAAAAAAAAAAAAAAAAAAAGCTTCTAGAAGTTATTTAATTATTTACCTTTGTCCTTCACTTTGTCCTTTGTCTTTCACTTCACTAAATTCCAAGAATTCAAAACATTAAACAAAACTCAAGTCATGGTGTCTTTCTGAAGTTTAACTGTTTAAGTTTCTCACTTTCTCAGTTTCTGTTATTCTTTATGTCATATCAATGAATCACATGTCAATGGTATGATATGATTGATATCATTGCAAATGTCAATGATATGATATGATTGATATCATTGTGAGTTTGTGACATTGTGACTGTCCATTGATATCTATGATATGACATAAAGAATTACAGAAACTGTCCAAACTGAGAAACTTAAACAGTTAAACTTATCAAGCTAACATTCTAACAAGCCTAACAAATTGTATTGGACCCGTCCAAGCTGTCCACAGACACTCAGACAGTAAGACAGGCTCGGGCTATACCACTGCCAGACTTACCCTTAGGCCCCTTCGTAAGCTGTAACTTGCCCGTAAGGTCTACTTTGCGTTAGCAAAAGCCCACAAAAAATAAATAACAAGTTAACAACTGTAACACTGTCAGTCTGTCACTATCATAGTATCACTGTATCATAGTTCACTAACACCGTGAGTAACACCGTACGAACGGTACGATGACTGTACACGATAATGACGTTCTTGTACCTGTTGTTGACAGGAAAAATCACCACCGGAGCGCCAGAGAGGAGCGCGAATTTCTAGCTGCGCTCCCCGCCTGCACTCCGATTTCAGAATTTTGCCGCTCCTCGCTCCGCGCTCCTCTATATTGGTAATGCGCTCGGATTGCAGAGCGCAGAGCGCCAAATCGGCGCGCCAATGCCCACCTCTGGAAACAGCTACACCTTTTAACCTTGTATGCCATAAAAAAAAATATATATATTTACTGTATATACAGTATATATATATAAATATATATATATATATATATATATATATATATATATATATATATTGTAAATCTTGTTCCTAAAAGAATTGAGTCTGAAGTAACACAGTAACAGATAGTTCCATATGTACTTTATACTTTTATATTTATTATTGTGTAATACTTGTACACATTATTTTTTAGTGTTGATCTCTCTATGAGAAAAGCACATTTAGAATTAGTGTAAAAATAAAGTAGGTGCAATTTTCGCATTACCAAAAAAAAAAAAAAAATCATACGCAACTCTGCGACCTAGAATTCTGCAAGTAGTATTGAATCTCTTAGGTGAAATCGGTTTATATGCAATTTATATATATATTGTATATATATTAAATGTTTTTATACTCACAGCCGGACTTGAACCACCGACAGTCAGAACAAGTGCCTATACTTTAATCGACTATACTACAGCGTGATAGAGGATACTTGTGTGTAGTGGATTAACCCGTACAGCCCCAGCGACGCGCCTGACGCGTCGGCGATGTATGTAACGCACAGCCCCAGAGACACGCCTGGCGCGTCACCCTAATTGCGCCGACCGTAACCTCAGGTGTAGCCACTCAAGAGGGCTCAGATTTGTATGGGAACTGTGTACGTATCCCACGCAACCGTGCCGATGGTTGAAAACTCTCAAAGTCCACGTGCGTGCGCGTGAGCGCGCAATAACCTGTTTTTTTGGGGTAATTGCCTTCAATTTTTTACTCTTATAAAATACGTTTTCGGGGGCTCTGTAGGACCATTCTTTAAGCTTTTTGAGCGGTTTTTCGTGGTTTTTCCTTCATTCCTAACCCTTTCGCTATTGTTTCTTGAATAAAACCATTTTTTGAAAACCGGCCGGGTTCTGGTGAACAAACATTACAAAACTAGCCGGGGCTGGACGGGTTAAAGCATAGGCACTCGTCCTGACTGTTGGTGGTTCATGTCCGCCTGGGAGTATATATGTATATACAGTATATAATTACATTTATGATCACATTGAATCTTAACTATTCAAATATTTATATATAATAAGGTCAGCGTAACACTATTTCGTTGCATTTTGAATATTTATTACAAATAGTGATCATATAGGCCTACTGTGACCTTGACCTTTGACATAAAATAAAATACATATATTTGGATGGTCGTCGCATTGACCAACTGAATTTGCCTGTATAACTTGGTGACAATACATTAAACAGTCTAGGAGGAGTTTAGGGAAAATTACAAATACTCTTGTTTTGACCTTGACTTCTGACCTTAACAATTACAATATGTATGTGAAATTTGATACATATATAATATTTAATTAATAAGCCATAACACAGCCAGTTTTCCAAAACTTGAGTAAACTTTCTTTTAATAAATAATAAAAGATGACCTTTGACCTTGACCTTTATGTAAGAGTACATTTGTGTTTGCATTGACATTGCCCATGAAAATCAAATAAGCATGCGTAATTTCATTAAAACCCATTAAATAGTTTCATATATATCAATAGAATAGTTGACCTTGACCTTTGACCATTATCTTGACCTTTATATGTCTCGACATTTATTTTTTTACTTTTCACTTAAAGTGCAATTATCTCACCAAATGTTGTGAAGTTTGCATGGAGAGTAAAGAAAATAGCATATTGACCTTTTATTTGACCTTGACCTGTGACCTTGACCTTTCATATGGAATTGTATAGATTCTTGCATAACCTGGGCCTAGGTATTCCGAATAAACATGGTAAGCCTAGTGAAAATCTAACAGTTAGTATAAGAAATACTAGTAGAAACATTATTTTGGCCTTTGACCTTGATCTTTGACCTTACCCTTTAGAATATGTATCTAAAATGTGGGCAATACGATTTCAAAGGTTACCAGTAACTTGTATAGTGAAAATGAAGACATTTGAGTATAAAGTAAAACAAATAGTAAAAGTTGACCTTTGACCTTGACCTGTGACCTGGACCTTATCTAAGAGTGCTTTTTTTTATTGACATTGCCCCGGAAAATCAAATAAGTATGCCTAATTTCATTAAAACCCATCAGTTAGTTTCATATATATTAATAGATTAGTTGACCTTGACCTTTGACCTTTATATTGACCTTTATGATATGTGTGTCCAAATGTATTATTTTCCTTTTCATTTAAAGTGCAACTATCTCACCATATTTTGTGAAGTTTCCATGAAAAGTAAAGAAAATAGCATATTGACCTTTTATTTGCCCTTGACCTGTGACCTTGACCTATATTATGGAATTGTATAGTTTCTTGTATGACCTTCGCCTAGGTATTCCGAATAAACATGGTAAGCCTAGTGAGAATCTAACAGTTAGTATAAGAAATACTAGTGAAAAACATATTTTGAACTTTGACCTTGACCTTTGACCTTACCCTTAAGAAGATTTACCTAACATTTTGTCAATATGATATATAGATTACCAGTAACTTGTATAGTGAAAATTAAGACATTTGAGTAAGAACTAAACAATATGAAATATTGACCTTATTTTTAACCTTGAACTTTAACCTTAACCTTTAAGTTAAATGGAATATTTATTTTTGACTGACCTTCGCATTGACCAAATGAATATACATGTGAAATTTGGTGAAAATCCATCAAACGGTCTAGGAGGAGTTTCCGGACAGAAAGACAGACAGACGGACGACGACGACAACGACGATGGACGACAACGACGACGACAGACAGGCTGGCTGGTGGTGCACAGTATATGGGCGGGATCTGTGTGCACGATACCACTCTGCTTCGCAGAGTTGATAAAACCATTGTACTGTTTGAATTTTGTTTGATTGTATGAATGACCTTGTTCTTGTATTGTGTATGTGTATTGCCATAGATTACAGTAGATCTAGATTGGACACGAAACTGAAACTTTGCAGTAAGGGACCCAATATCGGAGAACGAACCCCCAAGTTCGAACCTTGAAACCACAACAATGTTATATTTTCGCGGTTTCAAGGTTCGAACTTGGGGCTTTGTTATGCGATTTTGGGTCCCTTACTGCAAAGTTCCATTGTCGTGTCCAGTCCAGATCTACTGCAGTCTATGGTATTGCATATCTAGTTTCTTCCTGTCTAGTAAACCTACACAAACTGTTTTGTCTAGCATAACAAAGGGGTTGGTTGGACATGTTTTAGCTTGAAGGAAATTTGGGAAGGAGTTTTGTTAACCTAGAGATCAAACTGAAACACATTGCTCGAATGTGGCAAAAGCAAGCCAATGTTTTCAATAATAATGGACCAATACTATCATAATAACCACCGAGACGTCGAACCAAATAGAGTTAAGAGAGGGCCTGCCGTTATATACAGATTTTAGAAGAAACATACAGCGACAGAAAAGCAACAATAAAGGTCAACAAGGAAAGTGCGAGCATACCAATTGATAAAGGGGTTGTTGTTGTTGTTGTTCCCTGAGCTGCCTGGCCGAACAGCCCCGTGTCCCTAAGGAATGCCATGGCCACGGTCGGGCTTTTCCACAGAGCTCTCAAGGAGTGTAGACTGTGTTGTTGGTGTAAGTGGTTGTGTGAAATGCAGTCTTCCATGATGTGTTTAATAGTATGGGGTGCTGTGTTACATCCTGGGCAGGAGTCTATGACAGAGTCATCCAGTCTCTTCTGATAGCTCAGAAGAGCTGGATGGTGTGGCGCATCTCAGCCTGGCCAGGTGGACTCTGTCCTCGCGAGGAAGGGAGAATTCAGAATGATGGATTTCGGGAGGTCGTGCCTGCAGCTGCGTGTTGTCTATTAGTGAGTAGGTGGAACGGCGAGAGATATAAGTATGGATGTGCTTCTGGAAGCTGGTTTGGGGTGGGCAGGGAGGGAGAGAAGATAGTATTTGTGTGTGATTGTGTGTGCTGGGTGTTGTTTTAATATTTCTTAGTGTCTGTGGATGTGTTGCCATGTAGTGTAGTCGGCGGTGTTGGTTCATGGAGGCTGCTGCCAGGAATTGAGGTCCTCTCATGTCCAGATGGTCTTTGACTTTGAGGACTTTGGCTTCTTGATGTAGGTGATCTGTAGGTGAAGTAGCTGTGCAGCCTGTGATTATTTTTAGTGCTTTATTTTGAATAGTCGGTAAGGTCTTATGATGTGTTTCAGCTAGGTTAGAAGCCCAGGCCGGGTTTGCGTATTCCATCACTGATCTTATGTATTGTTTGTAAACTGTGGTGGTGGTTTCTTTGTTGTGTCCAAATTGTGTGTGGGCAAGTGATGTGAGGGTGTTAAGTCTGGGTGTCAGTTTCTTTTTAACGTTTGTGGTGTGCTGTTTGAGTATCATATGTTACTCCTAGGATTTTGGGTGATTGTGTGTGTGTTAGGGGTATGTTATTTATGGTGAATTGCGGGGAGTATGCGTGATCTCTTGTCCAGCTTGTGAGGAGGGTTGCAGTGGATTTTGCTGGGGCTAAATTAAGTCTGTTTGTAGTGCACCAGTCATGTAGTGTGATGAAATAGGGTTAAAGGAGACTTGTTGCTCTGGCTGGGTCTTGGTGTGTGCATGTGAGTGTTATGTCGTCTGCGTAGGAGGCTATGTTTATTCGGGGTATATTGGGTGTATTTATATCATGCATGTACAGATTAAAGACTACGGGCGACAGGACATGTCCTTGCGGGACTTCGTTTGGGATATTTCTGATGCTAGATGACTGGCCGGCAAAAGATACGTGTGCACATCTGCCTGCTAGGAAGTTGCCCAGCCACCTTTTTGTGTTGTTGTGCATGTTTGTGTTGTACATTTTGTTTGTTAGGTTGTGGCAGGTGATGGCATTAAAGGCTTTACTAATGTCGAGTGTGGCAAGTAGTGATCTGTGTGGTCTGGCTGAGTTGATGCCGTCAAAAGCTCTTTGCGTAAAGTCTGTAAGTAGAGTGTTTGTGGAGTACAGTGGTCTGAAGCCATGTTGTGTTGGAGCTAGGGGTAAGGCGTGTGTAATTAGTTGAAGTACAAGGAGTTCTGTGACGTTGGAGGGGGTGCAGAGGAGTATGATAGGGCGTGTGAGGTCTTTGTTGGGTTTGGGGAAAGTGGTGATGATACCATGCTTCCAGATGTCTGGTATTGTGTTGTGTGAATAACTGTAGATTGATATGTTAGTGAGTGCTTGTATGCCTTGTGGTCCCTGGTGTCTGAAGTGTATGTTGCTTATGTTGTCTAGGCCACAGGTGGGTGAGTGCTTGAGATTGTTGATGATGTGCTTTGTCTGGTAGTTAGTGAAGGGTGCATAGTCAGGGTCTGTGGGAAACTGTCTTTTACATCAGATTCCACGTCGGTCGTCTTTATGGGGTTTTAGGTGGCTGATATGAGATAAGTGATTAATGAGAGTGTTTGCTTGTTGTTTACATGAAGGAATAGAGTCGTTGTTGTGATTGCAGCATGTGATTGTGTTGTGTTGCTGGAAAGTGTGATGCTGTTTACTGTTTTGTAGAGCTTTATGGAATTTGTTTTGTGTTCAAGTGTTTGTAGGAAGTTATACCAGTATAGTGTTTATTGTTCTTGTATTTTGTAGTTGATCTGGGTGTTGAGTGCTTGGATTTGTTGTGTGATGTCTTGTGTGTGAGGTGCTGGGGAGTGTTTCATCGTGTTGCGTTGTCTGATGATGTTTTGAATTTCTGGTGAGAAGTTGGGGTTGTGTCTTTTTCTGTAACCTCTTGGAATGTGTTTCTTGTCAGCATTTTGGATAGTTGTGTTGAATGTGTGGACAGCATTGTTGATGTTAGTGATGGTTGCGCTGCTTAGGGTTTCAAAGTGTTGTTCTGTCTCATTTGTGAAAGCTTCCCAGTAGGCTCTTTTATAATTAGTGTAAGTGCTAGCTGGGGTGAGTCTGGTTTTGGTGGTGATAATGATCGGGAGGTGGTCGGAGCTTAAGGTTTTAACCTACTTCCAGGATGTTGTGGGGGTGAGTTCTGGGGAGCAAAAGGTGATATCTGGAGATGATGGGTCGTAGAGGGCTTGGTGGGTAGTATGGGTATAATGATTGATGTTGCTGAGGATGTAAAGGTTATCTGATTGGTGTTGTAGGACCAGCCCTCTGTCTGTGTCGGGGTTGTCGACAAACCAGGCCGACGTCTTGGCGTTGAAGTCACCACCCAGGATGATGTGTGGGGTGTTTGTGATATGTTGTAGTTGTGGTCTGTATTCAATGGGTACTGTGGGGGATGTTTGGGGAGGGATGTATGTGTTTATGATGGTTATGTTGGATTGGTTGCCAGTGTGTATTTTAATGGATTATATTTCTGTTGTGTTATCATATTGGGGGAGAAGGGATTTGGTATGTGCACTGGTGACTATATAATATATATATTATGTCTTTGTGTACCAGGGTGATGAGGCCACCGCCTACGGCCCGGTCTTGTCTAATGGTATTGAACTCTTGAAATGTAGGTATTTTTTGTGTTGTGCGGTGTTTTATTTCTTTTATAATGGCAATGTGTATGTTGTGTTGTTTGATGAAGTGTGAGAGTTCGTGTTTCTTTGTGTTGATGCCATCAATATTTAGTTGGAGAATGTTAATGTTGTGTGTGCGGTGTATGTTGGCCGCTGCTGCACGAGGATGGGATGGGGGTGAGGGAGGGGGTGATTGTGGGGGTGGGTGTTGTTACGTCCTGGGATATATAAACACTGGGCTCTTTCTATTGGACTAGGTATGTGGCAACAAGCAACAACGGAAAACGCTAGATCCAACCCTTATCTATAAACCCATACCAAGTTAGATGGTGAGTTATCTGCTCAACAGGTGGCGTTGTGTGTGTGTAAGTGTGAGAGTCCGAGTGTAGGTGGTGAGACAGTGAAGCACGGGAACGAGGTAGCTTCAGAGATGTGGTCGTTTCGGGCCATGAGTGAGCACCGTGCCTCATGTGAAGGCAAGATGGCAGGTGCTCGTTGTACTCTACGTGCTTCACATGTCTCACTCCCTAGACTGGAACAAGACCTCACGGGCTTCACTGTTCATTGTAAAGCGGTGAATGTTAAGGCTCTCAGCCTATGCCCGAGAGGAAGTAAGTTGGAATATAGAAAAAAAAAAAAAAAAAAAAAAACAGGCAACAAACCACCCTAAACCGTCAAGAGTCCTGCCTGGACAACAAGGTATCCTATGACTCGGTTACAGGGTGCACGCACTATAGCCTGCTGATAGTCAAGCAGGCTATATAAAAGATCACACAATTAAGTTGACTTAAAGCTTCAAGGAAAAGATAGATAACAGAATTAAATTGCAGAAACAATTTAATAACAAACTAGAAGAAAGTACATTTAACGTTACGTTAATTAATACAACTAATCACCCCTGCGTGAAAGAAGGTGAAAGCAAACAGTCCTCAAAACATTGTACAGGTAGACAAGATGCGGGTTTCTTAACTGCATGCGGCTACTGTAGGATCTGATGCTTAGCAAAGAAAATACGTTACGGATTTAGAGAACTCTTAACTCATAAGCAGGAATAAATACTAGTGATAGGCCATACAGTGTATAATGGCATAGGTATAATTAAATAAAGGCAGCAACTCGCAACATAACCACATACAGGTGTGCTTCTCACTCTTAGTCAGGCAAGCCTGCTCGGACAGAGTCTCTAAGCCACACTCTGACTCACAATGCTCACAAAAATGGTAAACTGTGGCACAATAACAAGCATACAGAAATGATAAACCCCTAGCTGTTAATCTGGCAGAGGTCTAGCCGGAAGGATATAGGCTTCGGATACCCGGGCTGAGCCACCTGCCCTAGCCTAGGGACGTTCCCAGGTCTGTGCGCCAAATTACTCTAATTGAAAGGGTGCTCTCTTGAGAGACTCATATCGCAAGTATCTGACTCTCTCCTGGCGACCCTAAAACAAAAGCAAGATGTGCTAGCGCAGTGCTGAGTGGACTAGGCAAGGGCCCTCACACAACACAACACTAGACACACAGGGACACAGACAAGAAAATGCCCCCAGACTCCCACGGGTATCCTAGTAAAGTCGTGCGGGTCCACAGGACTCGCACCAGCAGACTTTACTTAAATGATCGCAAAAAGCCTCCCCTCCGGTCTAGCCCCTGCTAACCTGACACAAGAACACACTAGCAAGCATGAAACCACCAAATATGAGACAACAAAAAAGCTTCCTAGGTCTCATTAACAATTACATCTCTGCATAAGGCCCAAAATCCTATCTAGTTATCTGAGAGCTCGTCGTTAATACAATAATAGATATAAGGTCTATCAAGGGGATGGGATAATTAAATAGATTGGTGAAGTAGTGGAAGGAAGGTATACAAAGTACGAGAGAAAGTTTCTAAGTGGGGTTGAGAGGGATAGATATCAAGGGGGTCCGAAGGGTACGACAGTGAGGTGAGTTCTGAGTCTTGAATCTGTCTGGACCCCACCCTAGGCATGCAAAATACATCCCATGCTTGGCAACACTCAACACAGTTGCCGGGTCAAAATCCTCTACCCCATGCGTGAGTCGAAACTAAGCCTAACGTTGCGATCAAATGCATATGGCAACGTTTTCAGGCTCGTCCCAAGCTGGCAAGCGAAGCAACGTCCCAAGCCGGTCTCTCTCTCTCCCGCTCGTCTCCTCCCACTCTCACTAGACTTACATCTTATATATTATAATGAAACAATCAACTATCGAGAATAAAATATACTAAGATGCGTTGGTTAAGAATAAGGGCAGCTTCAAGCTGTGAAACAACATAAGAATATCCCAGACATTAGTTACGTTGTCGTAGGATATATACTAAGGAAAAGCCTGCCGGCCGGCTGCCGCCAGCCGGTTTCTAAACGGCTGGGCAGCCGACGCGCGCGCATGCCCGCACATGGCTACTATGCAGAAGCGTCACACCTCCCCCAAGATATAAGACCCTGGACTAAGTTCTTCATATCTAACAGAAAGCTTCTCATAGTACCACACACTGTTGCGACACAAGGCACTATATATACAAAAAATAAAGACTGTTGCGCTCCACCGAGCAAGTTCAACTAACTTAGCGACAATAAGCGAAAACATTCAACTTAGATACTGCTACAACATCTTATACAAAATTCTACACGTTATAAAAATAAAGAGTTTTTATAAGGTTTTGCTTTTTTAATTTGTTTTTTTCGGCTGAACTACAGTGACAGCCTATTTTCCTCCACACTCAACCCTCAATCCTGTGGCAGTCTAACCAACATAATCCACCCTTGATAGACAATCCGCTATCACGTTATCAGAACCGGCAATATGGCGTATGTCCAGATTATACTCCTGAAGCATGAGTGACCACCTGGTCAGCCTCATATTCCGGTTATGAAACTGATTCAAGAATTTCAGAGGGTGATGATCGGTATAAACTACTACGACTGGTCCGAAAGCAGGAACATATACATCGAAGTGCCTGAGCGCCAGCACTATCGCCAGGAGTTCTTTTTCAATTACAGAGTAATTCCTTTGTGCACTATTGAATTTTTTACTGTAAAAACTCACTGGATGTTCGATACCTTCATCATCTGTCTGTAACAAGACAGCCCCAGCCCCTACGCCACTGGCATCAGTCGCCAGCTGAAAAGGTCTGCTGAAGTCCGGGGCCCTGAGTATGGGGTGGGTACATAACAGGTGTTTCACCAAGGAAAACGCCTCTGCACACTCAGGAGACCACCGGAACTTCTTGTCCTTAGATAATAAGTCGGTTCAAGGTGCAAGTACAGTCGAATTGCCTTTGATGAAGCGACGATAATAGCCTATCATACCTAGAAACCGCATGATTTGTTTCTTAGTCGTAGGCTGGGGAAACTGATCGATGGCTTTGATCTTTGTCTGTGGAGGGCACACCTGACCCCTCCCCACCTCGAACCCCAGGTACAAAACTGTGGCTTTGACAAAATCGCACTTACCCAGGTTTACCACCAAACCTGCTTCATTCAGCTTATTAAAAAGCTGTCCGATGTGAGCACAGTGACTGTTAAAATCATCGTCGTATATTATGACATCATCTAGGTACACCGTACAGTTGGGAATGTCGGCTACAATGTCGTTCATTAATTTCTGAAACGTTGCAGGGGCATTTTTCAGCCCGTATGGCATAACATGGCAACGATATGTGGCACCGTCCACCACAAACCCACACACCTCTCGCGCTCGCTCAGACAAGGGCACTTGCCAATAACCCTTAACAAGGTCTATCTTAGTGAGGAACTTGGCTTTTCCTATCTTATCCACACTGTCGTCCACGCGAGGGAGAGGGTAGGCATTTGTGGGGGTTAAACCATTCAACCTGCGGAAATCTATACAAAACCGAACCTTGCCATCTGGTTTGGGCTGCAGTGTGACTGGGGAAGTCCACCTTACTGCACTCTCAGAAATCAGCCCACGTTTCAGCATATAATCCAGCTCTTCCCTAAGTGCTGGTAATTTAATAGGGGGAACACGGTATGGCACTGATTTAAAGGGCGGGTGGTCCCCTACATCGACATCATGCACCGCTTGAGTAGTGAGGCCAGGATGCTCCGCGAAAACAGCTGGGTTTGCATCAAACAAGTGCTGCACAGCTACACGCTGTTGCTCAGGCAGGTGCAATATCAACTCGTGAGCCACTTGTCTAGAATTCCCCGCCCACTGATCCGCGGAAACATGACAATCCCAATTATCCTCCCCCGCAGCTTGACTGTCCCTTCCTCCTTCTCCACCACGATCACTGCAGATCAACACCGGGACAGTGAGAGGCTCGGAGGGGCGCCTCACATACTCTTTCATCAGATTTACATGGCAAAGTTGGTTCTTTTTCTTACGATCAGGAGTAGCTACTAAATAGTCGAGATCAGAAACCTTCCTTACAACCCGATACGGACCAGAATACTTGGCAGACAAGGGGTGTCCCACCAGAGGCAGTAGTATCAGTACCTCCTGATCTACTTCAAACTCCCTCAGCTTCACCTTCTGGTCGTATCTGTCCTTCATCTGAGCTTGTGAACTCTTAAGGTTCCGACCTGCTACCTCCAAGCTCTTTAGCATTCTCTCACGGCTTTCAACTACATACTTTAGAAGCGAGCATGGCTTTGTGACTCCCTCCCAGATCTCCTTGACTATGTGGAGGGGCCCCCTGACCCTGTGTCCAAAAAACCAACTCGTTCGGGCTAAATCCCAAGCTCTCCCCAGGTACTTCTCTCACAGCAAATAATACATATGGGAGACCTAGATCCCAGTCCTTCCCATTTTCCATGCAATAATACCGCAACATACTCTTGAGAGTGGAGTGCCACCTTTCCAAAACTCCCTGACTCTTGGGATGGTAGGCAGATGACACCACAGACTCTATCCCATTTTGCTGCATGGTCTGCTTAAACAGAGCAGAAGTAAAATTGGATCCCTGATCAGACTGGATCTCCTGAGGGTAGCCATAACGAGAGAAATAGACAAGTAGGTTTTTGACAACAGTCTTAGCCATCCCGTTGCGCATGGGGTAAGCATCTGGATACTGTGTTGCTACATCCATTACAGTTAGTAAACATTTATTGCCGGCACTAGTGGGGGGCAATGGGCCAACCATATCGATAACTACTTTGCTGAAGGGCGGCCCAATGACAGGGATGGGTTGTAACGGGGCTCTCGGGATGACCTGATTGGGTTTCCCAACAACTTTACAAGTGTGACACTGTGACACCCATGACACGACACTCGCCTTTAACCCAGGCCACCAGAAAAGCTTGCTCAGAGCTGCTCCGTCTTATGTGCCCCCAGGTGCCCTGCCAAAGGCACATCATGAGCTACTCTCAATAAGCTCTCACGGCACACCCTCGGTACTACTAACTGGTCCACTAATCCTGACCCGCCATCCCACTTTTTCTTGGGATCCTGATGGCTCCTAAATAAGATCCCCTCGGACAAGAAAAAATCACCAGGCTGCGCATCCCCATCGCTTTCCAGTTCGACAGCACCATTACCACACGCCCTGACTTCAGGATCTTCCAGCTGCAAGGAACATACTGTATATCAGCAGGTGCGAGATTATCCAAGTTCATCTTAAATAATTTGTTTCCACCTCCAATGTCCCGCTGAGCCATCCTTTCCTTACGCTGCGCATAACGATGCTGTCGCAGAGTCTCTTCCTGCCCTGCACCTGCACTAGCGGTGACAGGCCCCGGGGCCTCTCCAGACTCTAACATAGGTGCCAATAATGAGTCACCAAGAAACACTGCCGGCTCAAAACTCTCCAATTGACCAACACTTCCCGTTTTCTTGTGACCTTTCCTCCACGGTTTGATAGACTGAGGTGGTGGCTGCAAGGCTCCGGATGTCTGAGAACGCGTCACAACACATGCCATGGTTTGTACGCTACACTTCTCAACCCACTCCTGTTCCTCCCTACTAACGTCGGCCGCCTTCTCGGCAACGACCTAGGGTGAAACCTTAGAAGCAGGCACCGCAAAGTCGTTGCCGAAGAGGAGGTCGACGCCCCCAACAGGCATGTTCTCTACAATTCCGACATCCAGCTCCTTCGCCACACCACCCACCTCCAGCTCCATCCGCACCAGCGGGTAGGACTTCGTAGCATTGATCCCCTGAACTACCACCACCCGAGCAGCGTTAATCGGCCTACCAGTATAGTTCTTTAACAAGGTCTGCGAATCCCCCGTATCACGCAATAGCTTAACTCCTCGCCTTTCGCCAGCCCACCTCACAAAACCATGCCCTCTATGACCCCCAAAGACGTGGCGGACAGGGTTCGAGCCTTCCGGACTCTTGAACACAGGCTGTGTCCCAACCTCTGACGAACTACCCTTGGCAAACTCAGAAGATATAGGCGACACCCCTATGCTGTGGACCAATGACACCAACCTTGTTTGGTGGCTTGTTCGGACAAGCATTTGCAAAGTGACCCTCCTTGTGACATGCAAAGCACTCTTTACTCTTTGGTTTCCCTTGGGAGTGGGAGGTACCATTGGACTTCTTATACGGGACGGTATTTGGTTTATGTTCAGTTTTATTGTCAGTGCTAGATGGTTTTGTGTATTTATGTGTATCAAAAATTCTTGGGAGGGGGAGGGGTACGATCCTTTGCACCCGACTCACTCCTAGCTGCTGCTTCGCACCCTCGAATTAATGACAGTCGGCGGTCAGCCATTTCTGCTGCCTCCTGGAGAGTTCTAGGATTTTTTTCCTTTATATTTAATGTTAAGTCCCTGCCTGTGCACTTAAAGAACTGCTCCAAGAGAACCAGCTCAATCAACTCCTCAAAAGTAGCTGCCCTCTCGGAATGCAGCCAATGTTGTAGTGCATCAGACAAGTCCCGGGCGTGTTCTAGGAAGGTACTATCCTTGCCCTTAGTAACACCCCGAAACTTCAAGCGGTAAGTTTCTGGTTGTAACTCATAGGCCCGTAGCACAGCCTTCTTTAGCTCATCATAAACTACACAGGACTCTAAAGGTAGTGCATCATACGCTTTTAGCCCCTTTCCTAGGAGTCTTGATGAAACTAATGCTGCCCACTTTTCCTGAGGCCACTGGTGTTCCTGACACTTCTTCTCAAATCGCATAAAAAACTCAGCCACACATAATTCATCGAACACAGGAACTAGTTTAAGCAGGTGCGACAATGATTGGGCCCGATGTCTGTTACCTCCCCCAATATTTCGCCCTGTTACCTCCACTCGAGATCTCTCCAGCTCCCTGTCAGCCCGATACCTAGTAGACTCTGCCTGCAGTTCAGCCTCTCGTATAGCAACCTCAGCCTGCACACTCGCCTGTCTCTCGGCAGCCTCAACCTGAGCTCTAGCAGCCTCAACCTGAGCTCTAGCAACCTCAACCTTGGCCATCTCAAGCCGAAACAACAAATCTGGAGTCAACCCTTGAGGAGGGGAAGGTGCATTTAATGGAGAGGGTCCCTGTGATTGAATTCCACGCTGCCATTGACCATCAACTTGGGGGTATGTACTAAATTCAGGCACCCTGACGTTTGATACGGGGGTAGAGTGGAGGGGGGGCTGGGGTCCAGGGCCCCCAGTCGCCTCTCCACCCAGGTCTCTCCCTTCTAAACCCAATATCAAAATCCTCAGCTGATCTTTCCTCATGCCACTTAAACCCTGGTGACCCTGAAGACCTGCCACACATTTTAAGCCATACTTATTCAGCTTCAACACCCTGGCAGCGGTAAGGGGCACCTCTAAAAATCTTCTAGCACCCTCCTTGCTATCGACTAGCCACTCCACAGGTCTTTCTCCCTCCGAGCCCGTATCGTGACCTGACCCATCACTGTGTTCTGATGTATTAGACATGCTTGTGTACTGCAGTAATTATCACGGTTATAGAATGTGCCTTATCTCCTATGCAAGTATGTATATACTAATGTCATTTAAAGTCTTTAATGTGTTATATTGGTTGCTCCAAAATAAAACTCTATGTCCACTGTATTCCTCTAATCATAAGGAATCTCAAAAACAAATGACCACTATATTCCTCTGTTCAGTAAATCCTATGCAAGGTCGCCATTTGTTACGTCCTGGGATATATAAACACTGGGCTCTTTCTATTGGACTAGGTATGTGGCAACAAGCAACAACGGAAAACGCTAGATCCAACCCTTATCTATAAACCCAGGCAACAAACCACCCTAAACCGTCAAGAGTCCTGCCTGGACAACAAGGTATCCTATGACTCGGTTACAGGGTGCTCGCACTATAGCCTGCTGATAGTCAAGCAGGCTATATAAAAGATCACACAATTAAGTTGACTTAAAGCTTCAAGGAAAAGATAGATAACATAATTAAATTGCAGAAACAATTTAATAACAAACTAGAAGAAAGTACATTTAACATTACGTTATTAATACAACTAATCACCCCTGCGTGAAAGAAGGTGAAAGCAAACAGTCCTCAAAACATCGTACAGGTAGACAAGATGCGGGTTTCTAAACTGCATGCGGCTACTGTAGGATCTGATGCTTAGCAAAGAAAATACGTTACGGATTTAGAGAACTCTTAACTCATAAGCGGAATAAATACTAGTGATAGGCCGTACAGTGTATAATGGCATAGGTATAATTAAATAAAGGCAGCAACTCGCAACATAACCACATACAGGTGTGCTTCTCACTCTTAGTCAGGCAAGCCTGCTCGGACAGAGTCTCTAAACCACACCCTGACACACAATGCTCACAAAAACGGTAAACTGTGGCACAATAACAAGCATACAGAGATGATAAACCCCTAGCTGTTAATCTGCCAGGTGGCAGAGGTCTAGCCGGAAGGATATAGGCTTCCGATACCCGGGCTGAGCCACCTGCCCTAGCCTAGGGACGTTCCCAGGTCTGTGCGCCAAATTACTGTAATTGAAAGGGTGCTCTCTTGAGAGACTCAGATCGCAAGTATCTGACTCTCTCCTGGCGACCCTAAAACAAAAGCAAGATGTGCTAGCGCAGTGCTGAGTGGACTAGGCAAGGGCCCTCACACAACACAACACTAGACACACAGGGACACAGACAAGGAAATGCCCCCAGACTCCCACGGGTATCCTAGTAAAGTCGTGCGGGTCCACAGGACTCGCACCAGCAGACTTTACTTAAAGGATCGCAAAAAGCCTCCCCTCCGGTCTAGCCCCTGCTAACCTGACACAAGAACACACTAGCAAGCATGAAACCACCAAATATGAGACAACAAAAAAGCTTCCTAGGTCTCATTAACAATTACATCTCTGCATAAGGCCCAAAATCCTATCTAGTTATCTGAGAGCTCGTCGTTAATACAATAATAGATATAAGGTCTATTAAGGGGATGGGATTAATTATCCCATCCCCTTAATAGATTGGTGAAGTAGTAGAAGGAAGGTATACAAAGTACGAAAGAAAGTTTCTAAGTGGGGTTGAGAGGGATAGATATCAAGGGGGTCCGAAGGGTACGACAGTGAGGTGAGCTCTGAGTCTTGAATCTGTCTGGACCCCACCCTAGGCATGCAAAATACATCCCATGCTTGGCAACACTCAACACAGTTGCCGGGTCAAAATCCTCTACCCCGTGCGTGAGTCGAAACTAAGCCTAACGTTGCGATCAAATGCATATGGCAACGTTTTCAGGCTCGTCCCAAGCTGGCAAGCGAAGCAACGTCCCAAGCCGGTCTCTCTCTCTCCTGCTCGTCTCCTCCCACTCTCACTAGACTTACATCTTATATATTATAATGAAACAATCAACTATCGAGAAAAAAATATACTAAGATGCGTTGGTTAAGAATAAGGGCAGCTTCAAACTGTGAAACAACATAAGAATATCCCAGACATTAGTTACGTTGTCGTAGGATATATACTAAGGAAAAGCCTGCCGGCTGCCGCCAGCCGGTTTCTAAACGGCTGGGCAGCCGACGCGCGCGCATGCCCGCACGTGGCTACTATGCAGAAGCGTCACAGTGTGGGGAGGATTTAGGTGGTGGTGGGGGTGGGGATTGGTTTGCAGGAGATGAGGGTAGGAATGGGTTAGGTTGGGGTGTGGTGTGTGGAGTTGAGGATGTGGATGGTATGGGAAGGTTAGGTGGGTTGGGGAGAAAAGGTGGACGGGTAATAGGGGAGGGAGTGGATGGTATGGGAAGGATAGAAGGGTTGGGGAGGAGAGGTGGACGGGTTTTTAGGGAAGGGATTTGACTGGGAAGGGAGGGGCATGCAGAACAGATTCAGGTGTGTGTGTGTAGTGTTTGTTGGAGGCATATCATATATATAACATTTCACAAATATTGTAATACTTAAGGTCAGAGGTCAGGGTCAAAACAAGAAAGTGTTGTGCAGGTGAAATGGGTCCAGTTCCCACATGAATTGCAGAGAACTGAACCCTTAGTTTGGCGACTCGAAGTGATGGGTTTTGAGCAAGTTGAACATGTGTATGTGTAGGTGGGTCCTGAGTTGCTCTCAATGTCTCCGGCTAGAAGGAGTCTTCGAGAAATGACAGCCGGAGAGTCATTTCTTGGTGTAGGAAAAACATTTTAATGTGTGTGTGTGGTGTGAGAGGTGTGGTAGTTGCTCGGTGCGACTGAAGCCGCTCCAAGGACTCGTGCCCCCAGGGAGGGGACAGGGTATGGTTGTGACGGTTTGGCTCCCGGTTACTGCTCCCCACGGTCGGCAGCCGGCTGTCCTCCGCTGGTCGGTGATCTTGTCCCCGGCCGGGAGGGTCGGCAGCCATCCATGTTCGGCAGCTCCTGGAGGTGGTCCCACGGCGTAGACGCCACTTCAGGACCTATAAAGGGGTAATACAGGGTGATATAATTTCACCCAAACTGTTTACAGCATGTTTGGAAGACATATTTAGAAATCTTAATTGTTAACGGATAATACCTACACAACCTTACAGTTGCTGATGACGTCGTTCATTTCAGTGACTCAGGGGAAGAGTTACAACAGATTTTGGAAGATTTAAACAGAGAAAGCCTTCAGGTCGGACTAAAAATAAATTAATGAATTAAAGAAGACCAATATTATGTTAAATCATCTTGTGCAACCATAACAAATAAAGAAAGAAGGTGCAATGATAGAAGCAGTTGAAAAATACAAATACCTAGGCCAGGTTATACAGTATAGGCAAACCCAGATAACTCTAGATATATCAAGCAAAGGATTGGCATTTGGTAAACATAGCTCCATTATGAAAAACAAGCTACCCCTTTCAATAAAAAGGTAAAGTATACAACCAATGTGGCCTCCCTGTACTTATATATGGATCAGAAACTTGGAGTATAACAGAGTGTATAGCGCATAAACGTAGGAGTGCCCAAAGAGGAATGGAGAGGATAAAGTCAGTCATAATTTGGAGAGATAAGAAGAGAGCATCTTGGTTAAGAGAACAAACAAAATCAAAATATATTCTCAGAATTATAAAAAACATAGGAGATAGTCCTGGGCAGGTCATATATTTAGAAGACATGATAACAGATGGACAACTTGAGCAAAATAATGGGAACCTAGAGATAGAGCTAGAGGAAGGGGTAAACAGAGAACCAGATGGTGGGATGATATCCTAAAGTGTGCTGGGTTGGATGCAACAGACTAACATATGACCGGTTAGAATGCAAACGTCTGGTAGAGGCTTTTGTCCTGCAGTGGACTAACTCAAACTGAAAATGATGATGATGATGATATAATTCCAAACACTAAACTGTATATCCTGTACCAGAATTGCTGAATGTTTATTATGGGCATGAACATATATGAGTGAATAGAGAGACTAATTTCGGCAGTGGTACCAACCTGGAGGAACTTGAGCGATCTCTAATATTACGGAATTTCTAGGTGGACCCAAGTTAAGGTCAGGTCAATACAGCTGTTGATTGGTCCATTGTCAAACAGTTAGTAGACACTTAATGGTGTTAGAATGATAGATAGAGGGAGAGAGAGTGTGTGTGTATGTGTGTGTGTGTGTGTGAAGGAGAGTGAGATGGAGAGGTTATCTGTATATGTGAGACAGATAGAGAGTGAGTGTGTGAAATTTTATTTGTTTTGTATAGCTTGATTTATCATTGCCAAATATGTACACACATAATATACAATAGTACATAATACATATATATGAATGATTGACATATATAGCTAGCTAAGCAAAGCTCAATGTAGCTAGCATTATATACGTCAGTAAATACTTAATGCTAAGTAATATTACACGGTTATACAGATTATAACAGGCACATAATAACACAGTATAATTATAACCTGCTTTTTCATGTAATTAGCACGAGTCAAATTAGTATTTTTTTATTTCCAGTAGCATTTACAAATAGGCATGCAAGTAGCTTTATGAAAACTATTGATGGAGAAATTAGATAGACAGTAGTTTACAGAAAATCATCGCTATTTAATATTGGTAAAAAAAGTGTTGTTTAATAGACTGTGTTAATACACATATAGAAACAGCATGTCTGAATGGTTCGTTCAAGGTGTTCTATAATTTAGCACCTCTATAGCTAAGACAGCGTTGGGCATGTGATGTTCTGCTATATGGGAGTCGTTGTAACTCCTGGGCTCCTCTGGTGTTAAAGATAAGGACCATAGCATGACATACCATCCTCCAAACACATATGACCATTTCAAAATGTATACACAAAGTTTACTGCCTGAACAAACAAGATATCATTTAATAATAGTACACCATATTCCTAGAATATTAGACCTGTATGAGCATTATAAGATTAGATTGGAACCTGGTATGCCACATACAAAATGTACACACCATTACACCACCAACACAAACGTTCAGCATTTGACCACAAACAATAACCATTTGTCGACTACTGGATATCAATATAATCATGTGCTGGACCCAACTACACTGTGTTCCTCTTATTATCACCAAGCTTCAAATGTCTAGATATATTAGGAATTCCAGGATTTGTTACTGACTGAATGCATTGTATTCGTTATTACATAATGTTTATATTACGAGTGACTGGGTTGTAAGCATGTACAGATGTAAGACAACTCTTGTACTGCACTCACAAGTTACAGATGCGTCATGATACATAACAATATAAACTTTAATATGAAGACTCATATTTAACAAACTAAATATAACTGACAACCGTTTATAATGTAACTGATTTATATATATAAATATGTTATCGCTCATACCAACCTACATTTTCGACAACCGGTCAGCCAACAAATTAACGGTAGAACGTAAGCGTATCAATTAAACATCAGCTAAATATAATATAGCGACCAATTAAGCCAGCTGCTGGACACGGGACCAACATGAATGGATTGTACACAAACAGTACAGATTTAACGCAGTAAATATGTAACACAGCCTTGATAATGAGAGGTCAGCGATTGTGGACGAGACTTTTCCAGTCGAAGAAGCAGATAACAGGGAAACATATCTGTCCAACTTCCTTGGTTTATTGAACATTTCTTTGCTTGCCCTTTAACTCTCTCGAGTTCACTGTCTCTAAGTTCATTTAGTATTTTGTCATGAATTTGGTTTTGCCTTTTATATAATCATAGTATGAGTGTTTTCCTACTATTTGTTCTTTTTTGTTATTATTAATTATCATAATCAATAATCATAATTATATTGTATATACATGACGGAATGTGAGCAAGGAAGAAAGGATATGGAGGAGATGATTGAGATGGATAGGGTTAATCGAGGTAAGGGAGGGGAGAGGGGGGGGGGGGTCGGATTGTGTATATCCAAATACATATGTAATGCTAGTATACTGTATATCTGGTTCAGTATGTCAGCACCATTCCTTCACAGATTTGTATCTCCTCTACATTTTGTTCAGTTACTCCACTTTGCTCGGTGGTGTCAGGCAATAAATCCTTTCCTTATATTTTAAATCGCAATAGTGTTTTATCCAAGCGTTCTCTGTTACAATAGTTTTATTTTCACTGTGTTTCCCCTCCCCCTTTTTATCACCAAACTTCCACTTTTATAGATATCTTTTGTTTATTCTAGTTTCGAGAGTTTGTTTGTTCCTCTTTCCTGGAGAATTTATATATACACTAAACAATTTTTAACCCCCAAGTTTTATATTCGCAGTTGGAAAGTGTGTACGTGCTTAGCTTGAAATGCAGGATTCGAAACTGCATAATACATCGTAGGTTTGTCCACCATTCTTTAACTGTCTTCGCAGCGCAATGGATAAATGCACTGAATTTCGGTATGAGCATCCTAGGTTCGAATCCCTGGACTGCCACGCCACATGTATTTGTTGATTTCATTAATTGAGTATAGGAGTAAAGTCGGTTGGTGGAGGGAACATAATAATTCATACAGGTTCAGGGGTAGTTTATAGAGAGGCCTTCCTGAGGGTTAAGGCCCCATTAATTACTCATTCCATTCATCTATTCATAGCCTATGATAGCGCAGATGGAAAGTGTGTACATGCTTAGATTGATATGCAGGATTCGAAACTACATAATAAATCGTAGGCTTGTCCACCATCCTTTAACTGTCTTCGTAGCGCAATGGATAAATGCACTGAATTTCGGTGTGAGCATCCTAGGTTCGAATCCCTGGACTGCCAATTTTTTTTTTTTTTTTTTTCTATGTGATTGAGGGAGGCAAAAGGCAGAACTGCCTATAGCGAGTGCCTACCTCATAGTTGAAAGAGTGACAGGGCCAAAAACAAGGGACGTTCGAGCCAAAATGCCTGGACACACGGAGTTTGAAGCAATTGAAGTCATAGGAAGAGGGAAAGACTGATTCTGGGAGAGAGTTCCAGTGCTCAGCTGTTGAGTAGAAGAAAGACTGAGAGTAACGTTTCACTCTCGGGTTGGAGAGTTGCACAGAGTAGGGGTGGCATTGTATGTATTTGTTGATGTCATTAATTGAGTTTAGGAGTAAAGTCGGTTGGTGGAAGGAACATAATAATACCCATTGGGTGTTATATTATCAAAATATAATTCACTATTAATGTTTGTTTAGATTATGTTATTCAGGTCAGGAGTATCTGGAAGGTTTTATTTAAACGTTATATATAAGTTTCACCTGTAATTCTATATTTATGTCATTTACATATGAGTACTATTAAATATTGCTGTGGATATGTTTTTGTTTATTAATCAGAGTCTGTCAGCTATATATCTTGCAACTGATTATTTTATCTTCAAACAACGTTAGTGTGTTTGTTTAGATTTCGTGTGTCGTATTAACAATTCTCAATTTTGTTTGTATTATGTCTACCTTATATTTTCTAGTTCATGCTTTACATTCATAATGCACTTATTGTAAAACATTACAACACATCAATATTCCATACTCTTCATTAATACACTTACTCATTGTATAACATTAGAACACCTCCACATTCTATATTCTTCATAAATACACACAAACATTATTAGTGACGATTATTATCGGAGCTTCAATTACTCAAGTGCTTCAAAGAGCTTACTAGTTCAAGAATTTGCAGTGTTCTATAAATGCTTAAGAAATTGTGTATCTAATTCTTAGTGTAATTGATCTCACCAATATATTCTATTATCAAATAAATAACTTCAATGCAGAATACTTAATCCACCAATGCAGATGATAGTTCACTCTCTAAAGGCTCAGCCAGAACATTATTGTAATATTATATATTATTATATTTATTATGGTTGGCTAAATACACAATTTATATTACAATTTCAATGTAAATACATTCTTGAGTCAGTTGGTATACTACAGAACTGTATTAATAACTGTAGCAGATCCCAGGCCCCACACTGCATGACCTACAAACCAGGTGGTGTTGGAACAGTCTTAATGTGTACATGGGGGTTGTCAGAGGTTGGAGGGATGCATGTTGAGTATGTTGGTTAGGTTTGCTAATGAATGGTTGGGAGGATATTGAGAGGAATCTGGTATTATTAAGTGGCATGGACGGAGTGAGAATTGTGATGTAGTTTTTGGACACCAAATAATAAACAAATAAACAAAACATATATAACCTAATTTGAAACCACATCCGTTAACAACCAGTAAAACTTCCGTTATGCTTGCCTTAAATGTATATACATGAAAACAACTCTATGAACATCAGAAGCTTTATTTAAAATATGTCATATCCGAGACCCTAATTATAAATGTCTTCCTAGGCAGATTTCTGAATGAAGCGAGTCTGACCCTTCACCACCTCCACCGTCCATTACTGTCATTAATAAGGTCAATCAACGTACAGTACGTGTCCCTACAAATGCTTCTGCTCTGGAGTGCCTTGATGTCAGTAATGAAGTGAGTCTGACCCTTCACCACCTCCACCATCCATTACTGTCACAAATAAGGTCAATAAACGTACAGTACGTGTCCCTAAGGTCAATCAACGTACAGTACGTGTCCCTATAAATGCTTCTGCTCTGGAGTGCCTTGATGTCAGTAATGAAGTGAGTCTGACCCTTCACCACCTCTACCATCCATTACTGTCACTAATAAGGTCAATCAACGTACAGTATGTGTCCCTATACATGGTTCTGCTCTGGAATGCTTTGATGTCAGTAATGAAGTGAGTCTGAGTTACATTGATTAATGTTTTTGGCTACATGGTTAATGGTTACAAAGTATTTCAGTTGAGCTATTCTACCTATATACATTTGTCCATTTGAGTGGGTTTTAACAGCGATGAGAATGCAGTAATTGTCTTAAAGTATACTTAAGTAACTTAAAGTATAATCTTGGCTTACTGTACCTAATGTAGCCTACAGTACTTGTAGTTTTAGTGTTTTAGTCATCATTATCAATATTAATTTTATTATTTTAATAAATTGTAAGTGGAATTTTAAGTAGTTCTGCATTAATACATAAGCCAATATCAATTTGTCTAACTTCACTGAGCGTGATTGTTGTTTATGATTAGCTTGTTGTAAAGAAATTGTTATATTAAATGTTGGTGTTGCCATGCAATTGATTTGGATAAGTTGAGCAGTTGATATTATTACATGTAGAGATCAAGGAACATTTACTTGTTGATGATTAATTACAAAACCATGATAACAGGTTACAGTTTATCGCAGTACTAATGGAGTTCGGCAAAACTTGATTGATTGTAATTTTCCTCTTTATACCTGCCAATATCTTACAGTATATATCATGGCATACACATATGTATATACGCATATAATATATATTACTATGTCCGATATGTGTAATCAAGTATATACGCAGATACATGTTTAATGTAAACAAATTTCAGATATTGCAAATAGGTTAAAGAAACAATAAATATGAATACTACATAAATGAAGAGAAGATAACAAAATGTAACACAAATAAAAGACTTGGGAGTGCTGATAAACGAAACCTTAAAATCTTCCAATCAATGCACAGCGGCTGCAAACAACGCAAACAGGGCACTAGGTTTCATCAGAAGAAAGTTCCACTATCACAGCAAACACATAGTTTTGCCCTTATACAAAGTATGGTGAGACTGCACCTCGAATACGATGTGCAGCTTTGGTCACCTCACCTCATAAAGGATGTTAACAAATTGGAATCTGTGCAAAGGCGAGCTACTAAACTAATCCCTTCATTGAGAAACAAATCATATGATGAAAGACTGAGAGAACTTGATCTATTTTCACTTAAGAAACGAAGGATGAGAGGCCAATTGATAGAGTGTTTTAAAATTCTAAAAGGATTCAGTAACATTAACCTAGCTAAGTTATTCAAAAAATCCGAAGACACATCTACAAGAGGGAACAATTTTAAATTATTAGGTCGGAGAGCGAATCTAGATACAGCAAACATTTCTTCATTCACGGTGTAATTGATGGGTGGAACGAGCTTCCAAATAAAGTAATAGACAGCTCCTCTATAGATACATTCAAGAAAAATCTAGACTCATACCACAGAAAAATTGGTATGGAGTAGGCAGTAATTATCACCGTTATTATTTGTTCAGCTGAAGAGAGTATTAGACAAGAAAAAACAGTGAATAAACAAATAAATAATAATAATTATAAAAATCATCATTAAATATGTACATACTACTAAGGGTGATGGGTTGGATGATTCCAATTAACCCCAAAATGTACATGCTGCTAAGGCGAAGGGTTGCTTAAAATTTAATTTTGTTCCTTTCTTTTTGTTTTCCTTTCTTTTTGTTTTCCTTTCTTTTTTCCAATCTTTCCTGTAAATTCCTTCTGGGGATTTCGAAGCCCAGCAAGGTTAATAACTTCCAACTTTTTCATGTACGGTAATTGCCGGGGGCACGGAGGGTGGGGAGAGAGCCTTCTTCTTTTCTATCCTTTCCTTTTCTATCGGATATGTCATATCTACTAGAATTAAGTCCTGACCACCTCGTTTGGATCGTAAGGTCTGTGTGGCCAGTGTATCTATGTAAACCTCTCTCTCTCTCTCTCTCTCTCTCTCTCTCTCTCCATATCGGCTTGCGGCTGCCGGTCTAGCTTCTGTGTGTTCTATTAAGAGGTAGTTAGTCTGGACCCCCTTCTCCCTCATGTAAACCTCTCTCTCTCTCTCTCTCTCTCTCTCTCTCTCTCCATATCAGCTTGCGGCTGCTGGTCTAGCTTCTGTGTGTTCTATTAAGAGGTAGTTAGTCTGGACCCCCTTCTCCCTCATGTGTAGCATATTAGTTTTGACATTTTAATACGTTCGTTCTGTTAGTTCGGTGATTCTGAGACTTTTCGCCTAATTTTTATGTCAATATTAAGATCTTTCGTGTCATATAGGTGTCGATTTTTCCATGCTCCCAATAGCGAGCCTGTAATTTTGGAAGAACCGGAACATTTGTCAACCGAAAATTGTACAAATCTTGAAAGGGGGTCTAAGGTTTGTGTTTTGTTTTTACGATTGATGGAGGTCAAACGAGAAACTAAAAAAAAAAAAGTATATATACAGACCAAAAAGCAAGCCCTACCCCCTTAACAAATGACTACCGTAATCTATGTTTTTGTCTTTGTAAATGGTATGTAATTGAGCGAATAGAAAACCAAAGTTATTGACAAAAATACGTATACTGATAAACACGTGGATATGAAATGATTGACTCATTATATTTATAATATTATAGATTGATTGGTAAATTGGTTTACCCATTCAGGACCAGAGACGTCCTTTTCATCCTAGTCTGGCAACTTGTAGACGATGTTATTCAGCTTAGGAAGGACCTCTAGCAAAAATAAGACTTCAAACTATCTCAGCCAACTTCCTGAACTACAATGGATCCTTCTTAAGCTGCATAATATCGTGTAAATATAGCTAGAATATTACATACCACACGTCGCTGGTTAACACAGAGTGAGAGCCTTACTACAACTGTAAACACAATGTCCCAATCTACTCCTCCTCTCTCCAATAGTTTCTACTGTCACATCAATCACAATCAGAGAAAGAGCCCAGCTGTCTCCTGCTGGTCTACCACCATTGGTTCTCTCTCGTCTCCTTTATGGACTATATATATATATATATATATATATATATATTTTTTTTTTTTTATTTTTTTTTTTTGTAACCAGCCCTGACACCATCACATTAATATTAAGCTGACATACAAACTAAAATGCACTCTTAGAACACATACTGTATATGGGCATACATTAATTTTCTAAAATAAAATATACTTTCGATCTCACATATTAACTTATATATTTTCCGACATTCCCGTGAAAACAGGTTGAACATCCACAAAATGCAAACTGGCAAGAGGATACTGTAAATGTCAGGTCAGGATCATCGTTTGCTATAGTAGTACAGTAATACAATAAAATAATAGGATGTCCAAAAACAAGCTGTTTTATTTTTATTTTTGTTTGCAATATTATATATTCCAACTACTCTCTCTCAAGCATAGGCTGAGAACCTGTACCCGTGAACCAAAGTTTCACCACCCCCAGGACAAATATTAAGGCTAAGTCAAGGTTGCAGATACAACAGACGTTCGGACAAGCTGGTGTACCAGGCTTGGCAACGAGACCAAGGTTCGCTTTTCATGAGCTCCAAGTCTCAAAACATTTGTGAGTCACCTACGTTTTCCACCGACAGGCTTATTCATTTTCTTTGCCATACCTGTCCTCTGTCCCTTATTTAACCATTTCATGCTCCGGCATCACACTTTACATCTGTTATCTGGCTATTTTTACATGATTTTATTCAGATTAGGAAAGGTTTATGAAAGTCAGAGGGTCAATTGAGTTAGTCTGTAGCCTTTTAAGATCCCCAGATCCTTCCCAAGCTGTAAAAATTCGTATGGTGATAGTCAGGAGAAGCTGCTGAAAGGCATCTAGATCCTAAAAGGGTTAAAAGACTGCTTTCATATAGTTCTTTATGCTAAGCTCCCATGTTCCATTTTAACCATGCTTCACATTGCCATAAAGTCCTAGTTAACATGGTGCTTGTTCTTTTATAATAAATAATAAGTCTCACAAACGGATTATAATTATCTGAGCGAAAGATTGTTTTAGTTTTCTTTTTATGCATGTGATAGAGCGATCTATTTCATGGTCATAGACTGTAACGCATAATTTATTAATATTAAAATAAGACATAAT
This sequence comes from Paralithodes platypus, assembly GCA_032716605.1. Lineage (NCBI taxonomy): Eukaryota > Metazoa > Arthropoda > Malacostraca > Decapoda > Lithodidae > Paralithodes > Paralithodes platypus. The sequence goes on along the minus strand of CM064580.1, from coordinate 12,274,695 downwards.
AAGCCGTCAACTATATCTTGGGCACTAAATATAATGGAACAAGTAGGTGTTAGAAACATATTCTATTTCATATGTGGTTTATTGTTTATTTTATCAAGCCCTTGTTTAACACCTTAAGAGCAGCCTAGGCGGTATATAATATGTAGCCACCAGCGGGGTGTTTTTACCCAAAATAGGGCTGTTTACGTGATCATTTTCATGCCTAAATAAGACCCAGAGCGTAAAACAAGTATCTATCCCTGAAAGGGCATAAACAGAGCTTTCCAATGACACCACAACGATCCTTATATGACCGCTAGTTTTCTTGCAACAACTGCGCAACACGAGTGCAAAAACCATGTAATTCGGTACTTTCCCCATACATTTCACTATGTAGCGAGTGTGAGAGGGTGGAGGAGGGTGGGATTCATGTCAGTTTGTCCGCCGCGGTGGTCTGGAGCAGTCATACGCTCGCTACTCTCCTGCCACCACTTGTCTCTCTCTCTCAGCAACATTACATGCTGAAATTGCCGCACGACCTATGTCGCGCGCCGCCACATACTCCAAATTTATTTAACTCGACTTATGTTGCGGGCCGCCAATAGAGGGTTAAAGCATCTGCTATACATATTACCAATTACATTGTTATAAAGTTTATTTGTGCAGAGAGATAATGGAATACAGTGTCCTTTTAATATGGCAACATATGCATTTAGGTTGTAACATTCAATGTCTCCGCAGCTTAATAACTTGTCCATCCCCCTTCTGCATCAATTACCTCCTGCAGACGAGCCGGTAACGAGTCTACTAGCTTGCTGCAAATGTTTGGGCGTCGTCTCACGCCCTCCCATACTTCTCTGGCCTTTGCTTCTACGCATTCCTTGGTCATCTCTGGAACATTCCATTCCTGAACCATTATCCCCCAAAGATTTTCGATGGGGTTGCAGTCACATCCCTTTGGAGGCCAATCTACCAACTGGATTTCCGGGTGCTGTGCGAACCACTGTGTGACTGCTCGGCTGGTGTGAATGGGAGACCGATCCTGCACCAATGTGATGATATCGGGCTCTGGAAGGGCGTATGCGCGAATAGATGGCAGTAAAGAGGTTTCCAATATATTAATGTATTCCTCACTGTTAAGGTTACCATCAATTTTAACCAGTTCTCCAGGACCTCCCCACCACATCCAACCATGAAACGACACGGTGACTCTGCCACTCCTTCCCTTCTCGTTTATATGCCTGGCCTCATACCGAGTGTTTCGTGCTCGCCAACACTGCCGCCCGTTCCGTGTCATAGAGGAGAAGCATTTTTCATCCGTGAAAATAACATTTTGCCAGAAGCCACGGCCACGCTGAATATGCTGTTGAGCGAATCGTAGTCTTGCTCTCCTGTTGGCTTCTGTCAGCACCTCCTTTATGGCTGGAACATGGCAGTTCAGTCCCGCCTCACGCATCCGGCGTCTCGCCGTTATAGGGTGACAGTTGAGGCCCAGGTCTCTTGTCAGAGCTACCGATGATGATTTGGGTGCCTGGATGACAGCAGTGAGGATGCGCTCACAGTCTTCTTGGGAAGTGACATGAGGGCGGCCAGATCTCGATCTTGTTTAACATGCCCCTCACCTGCAGGGATTAAACAAATATTAATCAGTTTAAATATAATAAGTAATATTGTATTATAGTTGTAAAATGACCCTCAGGATCCTGACGCCTTTTGGCATCTTCTTCTGCCAATTGTTTGACGTTTTTATACAGTTAAGGAAGGATCTGAGGGAATTATACGGGTAAAGCGTATCACCATTCACTCTGACCTCCGTATCCCATCCCTAATCCGAATAAAATAGTCTAATAATAACCAGGAAAGAAAAACAGAAAGGCGTCCTCGGATCCTAAGAGCGTTAACAATCGCTTTACACTTTGATAAAAATTGTTCGTGACTGTAGAAAAGGATAGCTGGCTTTGGTTAGTTAACCCTTTCACGTTCCGAGGACGCCTTTCTCTTCTCTATGCTGGGTAGTATTGGACTATTTTATTCAGATTAGAAAGGGGATGTGGGAGTCAGATGGTGGATGGTGATACTCTTTACCCCTTCAAGTCCCTCAGATACTTCCAATAAAAACGGCTAATGACAGCCAGAAGACATCGTCAAATGGCGTAAGGATCGTGAAAGGGTTAATATGTAAAGAGGATTTAGCGGGAAGTGCCGTTTTTACAGTCTGTCACAGAAATTTACAGAGGCTGCCTGACACGTCCCCACCTATAGCTTGGCGAGGTTAGGCTGGGATATAGGATACTCCTTAAAATTAATCGCATTCGGTTTTCCAGTAAATTTTGCCTAATAAATCAAACCATCCTAATCTAATGTTATCGAACAGTCATCTTGTATAGAAAACAAAGGAACACTCTTGGTGGAGTGCCCACGTCGACGGTCGTTTGAGACTATTCCTCTCCCACTTAACGAAGTGGAAATATTCCCCAAACAATAATTTGTTATGGAATCAGCAGGTTCCTGGGGAAGTTTAAACCTAATTAATCATCTAGATGTAAAAACAGAACATTAAACAACATTAATGAAACAATTTTATTTTCCCCAGTTCACGCGAGTAGAAAGGTTAGCCAAGATTCGTAGAAGGTGAGAGGGGGGAGGGGAGAAGGGGGTGTAGGAGAGACAGGAGCGGGAGGCGGGAGGGAAAGGAGGGTTTGGGGGGGGGTGGGGGTTGAAGGGTGGATGAGAGGGGGTGGGGCGTGGAAGGGAGGATGAGAGGGGGAGGGGTGTATGGGAGACGGGAGGGGGTTTAGAAGCCGGAAGGAATGGAACACAAAGAATTACGAAAGATATTCAAACTATAACAGACTTATTGCACCTTACGGGGCAGTTTGAGTGCCTACACTACCTAGGCTAAGCTGCGCATTCATGCTAATACTGTATATTATATTTTACACTGAGAAGTCTCTTAAGGTATTTATTGGATAATCCAGCATTCAGCTATTTCCGAATTCCATTGAAATGACAATTTTAGTTGTCACTGAAATGACATTTAACTAATTTCTTATTAAATAATATTACGTGCTATTACTCGAATCATGCTCACCTTCGAACCTCCTTACCCATCGCCTGACAGTGTTCTTACTGATCCCCATGAGCCGGCCTATTTCACTAATTGTGGTTCCAGCTTGATAGTGGCCCACTATCAGGGATCTTCTTGTTATCACCTCCGGGCGATTGGCTTGAGTGTTAGGTGGGCGTTGCCACGCACGGCCTTGGCGAACGTCCATTTCTGATAAGAGAACACACAGTGTTTATTAACGGAGATCTGTCTCTTTGGGTGTTAAGCAACAAGTGACAACACTTATTAACCGAGGATCGGTTTTGTGGCACTGTTTGGAGGAATAAGTAGCCATCCAAATCACGCAATCACAGAAAAGGGAGGGAATTCCCCTGGAAATAATTAAATAATGACTATCTTTAATGTGTCCAAAAAGAGTAGACAATTTTATGCAAGTGCAGTTATGTGACACAGGGAGACAACTTTTCATACGAAAAATTCCAAGCCACTCACCTCAAGCACAGATGAATTTCCTACTACATCAACTGACCGATCAGCGGCTTTCTATATGGTGGTGGGGATTCATATTTATTCATTGTTGCTGAGACTTCAGTTAGTGGAATGTGAACCTCACTTAAGCTCCGCTACGAGTCTTTTCGATCGTCCAGCCTATCTTCAACCTTGACTTCGTCTTACTGCCTGTTCAGGGGGTGCCGAAACTTTGATTCACGGGTTTACATTCTACCGCTCAACACGGTCTAGGGAGTGAGACATGCGAAACACTCACTCACGGCTCAAAGCATCCCCATTTCTGAAGCTGCCTCGCCTCTGTGCTTCACTGTCTCTCACCCTAGACTCGGACCCTTACTCTCAGAACGCCACCTAATGAGCAATTAACTCACTGTAGCATATTTTGAATATGGGAATATTCATACACTGCTATTTAATCAGGGAACAATGAGGGTATTTTTTAGGCATTTCGGTGGGCTTTGTGGTAATGCACTGATGCTAGGTACAGTACAGCACAAATTCCATCCCAATAATATCTTCCCATTGACATATCGGGATTCACACCTGAGTCCATTGGATTACCAGTCCAATGGCAAGACCACTCCACCACACCTTCCCTTACATGAAAGGATTGATAATTTTTAACCCACGTTCCAGGAGATTATTGTGTTTGTGTATGTGTGTGTGAGTGTTTGTGTGTGTGTGTGTGTGTATGTGTGTGTGTAAAAATAACACTAAAGGATTCCTCTATATACGGTACATCTAATTTAAGAAGCTTTACCGGGCCAAATCTCTCTCTCTCTCTTTTGTGTGATTTTCAGGCATATTGTGATTATATCGTCATGGCGCCGCAACGAACCTGCATGAGTTGTTCCGGTAAATTTGGCCCTACCATGTTTGTTGATACTCAAGTCCAAATTTGTAGATTTTGCCAGCTCCGAGAGAAGATTGCGGATGAATTGAATGCAGCTCACCGCAAGATCGATGCCCTGACTACGAAGCTTGAATCCCTTCAAGAATTTGCCACACTCAACGTAGGAGTGCCCTCGCCCAAGAAACCACTACGATGTCAACCGCCATTCCAGTGCATACAGTACCGGTACCGGTACCCACACCAGCAGCTACCTTAGATGTTGCAGGAAATAATAATGACTCTACTCTCACTCCCCCCCAGGACAATTTTCAGTTAGTGAGAAACAATGTGCATCCCAGTACCAGTACCAGGAAGGTCATCCCGACAACATGCCAAAACCTCTTCATAATTCTGGCTATTGACGAGGAAGAGGAAACGGAAGAAGTTCGGCTTGTGGGCGACTCCATGGTCCGTGGCCAACTAACCGAGTACTGCGCCAGGGCACCCAGGACCAGAAAGCGATTCTGTATCCCAGGTGGCGGCGTGGACGACATTGTTGCGGCTGTGGAAGAGGTTTCCAGGCTCGCCCCCGCAAGCACTACGTACGTCATCCACGTTAGATCTAATGATGTCCAACGGACGCGGTCAGAGGAACTACTTTGCAAGTACCGGCGGCTGATCAGGTCCTTCAAGGAAAAATCTAATAGAATCTTAATTTCAGGAATTGTTCCCCGGATTGATGTAGAAAACCGATTCTACAACATAGCTACCAGTACAAATCGCCGACTAGCCAAACTCTGCAGGGAGGAGGACATCGGCTTTGTCGACACGTGGGATCATTTTTACTATGATAAATCTTTGTTTTCAGGAGATGGTGTACATCTAAATGAAGTAGGAGCTGTACGTCTTGGTCGTCTGCTGAACGATGCAGTCAAGGATTTCCGTTCCAAAAACGGGGTCAACCAGACCCCAGACAGGGTAGTGTAAGTCAAATACGAACTGAAAATTCAGACAATGCACAATCAGGAACATCCAACTCTCATACTCTTAAGGTGTTTTATGTAAATGCTCGTAGCATACGCAATCAATTTTCAGATCTAGAGGAAATCGTGTTTACAGAACATTATGATATAATCGGCATTACAGAATCTTGGTTAAATACGGAAGACAGAGACTTTTTAGCCGAATATACGCTTCCTGGTTATACAATGTTTGAGAAAAGTCGGATCAATAGAAATGGAGGAGGAGTTCTGTTTTTTATAAAGGAAAGTCTTAATCCCGTCTTAATGTCAAAACCTCAAATTGCGAATATAGACATATCTTACGTACTATTAACACCTTACGAGCGGCCTATGCGGTTTATTTATGTGTACCGCACAGCGGGTTTTTTTTAGCCAAAATAGGGCTGTTTACGTGATCATTTTCATGCCTAAATAAGACCCAGAACGTAAAACAAGTACCTATCCCTGAAAGGGCATAAAACAGAGCTTTCGAATGACACCATAACGATCCTTGTATGATGGATAGTTTTCTTGCAATAACCGTGCAACGCGAGTGCAAAAAGCAGGTAATTCGGTACTTTCAGTACATAATTGAGTATGTAGCGAGTGAGAGAGGGAGGAGGGAGCTGAGATTTGTGTCAGTAGGTTCGCCGCGGTGGTCTGGAGCAGTCATACGCTCGCTAGTCTCCTGCCACCACTTGTCTCTCTCTCTCAGCCACATTACGTGCTGAAATTGCCACTCGAGTTATGTCGAGCGCCGCCACATAGTCCAGCTTTTTTTAACTCGACTTATGTTGCTCGCCGCTAAATAAGGGTTAAATAATAAACGAGGAACTAAAATAACACTAGCTTTATTATACAGACCCCCATCTCAATCAGTGCAAACTGACAGTGAAATTTATGAACAAATTGCAGAAATAACTAACATACAAGATACGGTCATTCTTGGCGATTTCAACTTACCCGTGACTAAATGGGGCGATATTCTGACTTCAAACTCTGGACACGACCTCTATGCAAACTTGCAAGAGAGTTCACTTTTTCAATTTGTACAATATCCGACCCGTGGTAATAATGTGCTTGACCTTGTACTCGCAACAAAAGAAGAATTAATAGAGAATTTGAATGTTGGTGATGAATTCAGTAACAGCGACCATCGTACGATAACTTTCATTTTAAAGTTTACTAGTAACAAATCAAATAGCAGCATTGAGAAAGTCCCTAATTTCAAGAAAGCAAATTTTCATAAACTTATATCAAAGCTTAAGGGGACCGACCGGTTAATTACAAACTTCCAGGTCTTAATTTCAATTTAAATGAAATTTGGCACAGGTGTATAGGCCCTATGACCATAACACTAGATAACAAAAAAAAAAAAAAAAATAAATAAAAATGCAATTTAGGTAAACAAATGTTGAAAATCATAGCACTGCAGAAAATGATAAACTCTTACAGAAATCCCCATAGCACATATTTTATGTGATCAAAAAACTCACAAAAGGTGTATCTGTAGTTTCTATAAATTTGTTTTTATATATTTTGTGTATTTGTTCGATTTAGGTGATTACGGACTCAGGCAAATATATTTATAGAAAATTACAACTTTGACGACATATTGTGAACAAAAAAATTACTAGAGTAAATTGGCTTTATAGGCCTTTTAGTGTTTTGTTTTTAATTACCTTTCCAATGGTATATACACCATTCCTATAGGTCTAACAATAACTGTAGAATAACATCCGATAGTGCGGCAAAATAGGTTCTGAGAAAAACAGGTGAAAGTCGGTAATTAGGTGAACATTTTTACTTTTGTTTTTTAGATTTACAATATTTTATGCAGGAACTTGGCAAAGTAGAAGATAAAGCGTATGGGAGGTTGTAGAGTAGCTTACGCTCTTTCGATTTATATAGGTATGCTCCTCGTACGACCAGTAGTTACAGAGAATGTTAATTTCAAAGTTCGCTATATAACGTTTTTAGAATTACAGGAAAAGTTTGGAAAACATAAAAAAAAAAACGATTTCCAATGGGTTTTCACTAATAACATTTCACTGGCTTATGAAGGGATGTTGACTCTTGTTGAGTAAACACCTATTGGTATTTTCAGGATTTCGAGTTTTTAAAGCCTAAATTAACCAGTCGGTCCCCTTAAACTATCGAAACTCTCAGAAGCTTGATTGCCTTAACACCTTAAGAGCGGCCTAGGCGGTAATTTCTATGTAGCGCCCAGCGTTTTTTTTTACCATAAATGGGGTTGTTTCCGTGCTCTTTTTCATGCAAAAACAAGACCCAGAGCGTAATACAAGTATGTATACCTGAAAGGGCGTAAATTGAGCTTTCCAATGACACCCGAACCATCCTTCTACGATCACTGGTGTGTCTTGCAACGATCGTGCAACCGAAGGGCAAAATCGCTAAAATACGGTCATTTTCTGACATTATTACGTGTGAAACGAGTGAGAGAGGGTGGAGGAGGGTGCAATAAATCTCAGTAGGTCCACGGCGGCTGTGGCGAGCAGTCAGGAGGTAATCTATGCTCCTCCCACCGCTCCGCTCTCTCTCAGAGCACATTACGTGCTCAAAATTGCACTCGACAATTGTCGTGACCCGCATATGGGCACGTTTTCTTTAACTCGACATATGCCATGTGCCGCCAGTTAAGGGTTAAAGTAACGGAAGTTTACATAGGAGGAAAGTAGCGACATGTCAGCAGTAGGCTACTCCGACAATATACCCGATACCGTATCTGTATGTGTACACTGTAGGTAACACAACTTTTTTTATTATATTTTTTTCGTTTGTGAATTGGTAACTAAAAACAAGAATTCACCTGAACAAATGCAAAAGACGAACAGAAGGACATTAATGAAGATGAAATGGCTTGTTTGTGTGCTTATTGGCTAGCTGTATTCCATACGGCACTGTGATTGGCTTTTGCAAACCTTTGACTTAAACAGAGTTTTAATCGTAAAGCGCCAAGCTATGATAGTTTAAAGGGTCCCGCCATACGAAAGGTATTCGGTTCTATTCTGACGAAAATCATCATATTTCCATATGTATTATTATTATTTATCCATAAGTGCCAATTTGGCTTTTAACTTGAATATATGAACATTTAAGAGCAATACAAGAAGTGCGAATAGCATTTTGGGGTGAAAAAGACGTATTATTGCCGTATTGACGTATTATGGTCGTATCCTGAGGCGAGAGCTGGGGCGGCGAATATCCTTCCCCTCCCGAGCTCGAGAGCGACACTGACGGCTCTGAGTAAAAGTCTCTTTGTTGCAAGGATCTCTAGCTGCCTCGCCTGTTTTACAGAGACCGCTTAAGGGAATTTAGCGCCAAAAATTATGCGATAAAAGGGGGAATAAGAGGAAAAATAGCTGATAATTGAGGAGGGGGTAATATGGGGGGAAGGGGGGTTGGGACACATATGTAGGAGTGGTATCAAGTAATGGAGGTGAATTATCTCACCTAATCACAATGTTTTGGATCTATTGAGGACAGTCGCAGTACACCACAAAAAACTTCTATTATTAACTGTCGCCATTTATGGGTTAATTAAGCAGTGGAGTAGTAATCAACAGACATATTATTCAGCGGTAGTAGTAATTCAATAGGTGGATATGGTGAAATGGTGATTCTATATAAGTCTCAATATATGGACTCATTCTGAATCCATGTTGATAAGGTGCCCAAGGAGTGAAGCAGGACACCTTTAGCTGCGTGAGTGGTGTCTGGGAGTCTTTACATCTAAGTGCACCCGAGTGGATCTGGCAGCTGTGGGGAATGTTTCATATGGTTGGCCACTCTGTAATATGACCTACATCAAAGTGTACTACTCGAGTGGCTCTGGCAGCTGTGGGGAATGTCTCATATGGTTGGCCACACTGTAATATGACCTACATCAAAGTGTACCCGAGTAGCTCTGGCAGCTGTGGGGAATGTCTCATATGGTTGGCCACACTGTAATATGACCTACATCAAAGTGTACTCGAGTGGCTCTGGCAGCTGTTGGGAATGTATCATATGGTTGGCTGCACTGTAATATGATCTGCTTACTGGGATATCAAGTGGGTTGTACAGTCGGGTCGGGTTTTGTAGACGTTCTTGGAGAAATAAGGTGTAACTGTCAAGGCAATTTAACAGAAGGAAGAATATTATTTTAGTAGTAGCAAATTTCCTGGAAGTCACATATAAATACATACATTCATTAGTTTAACGTTCATTTCATTATGCAGCAATGGCTCAGAAAGGTTGGTGCTAGTAAACAGTATACTAGTCTCTTTATATAGCAGTTTCTAGACAGAGCACAGCATTATAACAAAATCCCAATTTGCAGCATTTCAATAGTTTTAGGTATAGCTATGTAATTACCTGTCCACATTTTTCTATTGTTTGTACAAGTGTCTCCACTGTCGGTATGTCTGGGACCTTATTCTTGTTCCTCCAAAGTTTGTCTAAATTTCTACACCACTCACTTGACACATTCATATGATTTAATGTTTTACCTAACTAGAAGCTGTGCAACATAATTGCTGGGCAGCTAGCTAACGTTACAAGCAAATCAAACTTTAAAAATATACACAATTCCTAAATATTTATTGAGTTTTCGTGTGATATTGGAGACCTTACCTGCGAACAATTTAGTGGGTTTACGAGTGGTTGAAACACACCATGACGGGAATATGAACATGAAAGGAGTTTTAAGGCGGTGAAATTGATCCATTTTATCTGCCTGTTACCCAAAAGACTCGGGATGAGAATATATAAAAGGAATTAAAATGTAAAACTTGCAAACTAAACAAACCAAAATTGGGACAAGGACAATATAATGGTTTACAGTATGTCATTTGCCGATTTTAACATCTCTAGATATCTTCAATCTGTCATTCCATTAAATTATATAATAAACTTAGATATTTAAGCAGCAGATATTTCTTAGCAGAGTACGATAATTATCATATATATTTCACCAATAAAACTGTTCATTCAAGCTATTGATGACTTAGTATTGACAACATCAAAATAATTGTCACCCAGCAGGGAAGACTATCCAATATGTACACAATGGTCCAATTAATATGATATATATATATATATATATTGTTATGTTTTTGGACGAGGTGAAATGACACAAACAATAGGCTAAATATGAAATTCAAGACTGATGTCAGAACACTCTCAAAAATATCCAGGTACAAGGAAACTAGAATTGAAATTCTTAGTTTAATTAAATCAAATGTTATAATGTAACAATAAAATCAAAGTCTCTTCAGGACGAGTAATAAAAATATATAATGCACTAAGATTTGGCAAAGTAATAACAAGGATGATTATAAAAAAATATGCAAGTAAAAAATGAATAAGTATACAGTATATCTTTACAGAAGCAATGCAAGGTTTAAATAGCTATATCACATAAGAATTAATATTTTCTCAAGTTCACTGGAAATGGTTAATATATGTTTAATAACTTAAGGAAATGCACAATACGTTAATACAAGCAATACAAGTAATAAATACAACCATTTAACCCACTGAGCCCCAGCGACGCAAACAGTGCGTCGGCAATGTATGTAAAGCTAAACCCCAGTGACGCAGACGTCTTCGTCAGCGTCACTCCAGTCCCAATTACTCCGGTCCTATGGCACCTAGAGGGCTCAGATTTGTATGGAAACTGTGTAAGTATCCCAGTCACCCAAGCCGATGGTTGAAAACTCTCAAAGTCCAACCGTGTGCGCGTGAGCGCGCAAAAACATGTTTTTTGGGGGAAATTGCCTTCAATTTTTTACTCTTGTAAAACCCGTTTTCGGGGGCTCCGTAGGACCATTTTTGGAGCTTTTTGATCGGTTTTTCGTGGTTTTTCCTTCATTCCTAACCCATTCGCTATTGTTTCTGGAAAAAAAAAATCAGAATCAGCCGGTCCTAGATGGTACATTTATAAATATTTAGCTGGTACTCAGCGGGTTAAAAGTGAAATAAGCACTAAAATATCACTTGAGAACATATTCGTTCTGAAAATACAATAATATGGGATAACTAAATTAATCTGATCAAATTCACAAACTTGGAACGTAATCACAAATGATTTCAATACTTTACACTTATACTATTAATAAATGCAATTAAAAGGAAATAACCAAATAATTTGAATTTACAGAAAACTCAATGATAATTATAAATAATTATTAACTGATCACTAGATTAACTTATAATTAATACACAAAAATATCACTGAGAATAATAAATAGGCTATAATCTAATGATACACTTATATACTCAACTCCCTAATCACAGGTAAGGAGGCAGATGCTTAATCGCTTGATGGTAGCCAGGAGAGATCTGTCACTTCACTAAGTATAAGAGTCACTATGTACAAGCAAGAGAGAGAGAACAGGCGTGGCGAGTCAGCTGGTCTGAGAGTCTAGACTGCATATACGCAAAGGGTATATATATCCCACCAGAGAAACTGGAATATTCTACTGCACTCGTGAATGAAATGACGCAAGGCTGGGAGAGACAGGCTAGGGCCTGACAGGTCTAGAACTCTCGAGAATCAAACACATGACTGGGATACTAAACTATTATACTAATCTGGCTTATATAATCAATTTTAATTCTGGATTACATAACGATTTAAATATATATATATATATATATATGTGTGTGTATGTGTGTGTGTACCGTACCATTGCTAGAATCAGAAGTTGCTGGGGAAAGTTTAGAGAGCTATTGCCTAAGAGAGGACTCCCACTTCACCTTATAGGGAAGGTGTATGCCTAGTGTGTTAGGAGTGTGATGACTTAAGCCTCGGAGACGTGACTGGCTAAAGTGGAGGATATTTATAGAATGGAACGGAATGATAAAAGAATGGTGAGAGGGATATGTGAGAATAAGCTCATGGATGAAGTATCGAGTGCGGAACTAGGAAGGCGTCTGGGCATTGGGAGCATCATAGAAGTGATAAGCATGAGCAGATTTGCTTGGTTTGGACATATGGAGAGAGTGAGGGATCAGAGCTGGGTGAACAAATGCTGGACTGTAAATGTGGGAGGAAATGCACGTATATCAGGTGCTTCGGTTTGATCACAAAATAAACAACTTGGCGACAGAGGCAGCCCAAAACAGGGTCGTTTAGAGTGCCGCCAGATAGGGCATGAAAATTAAACCACGCTGTCTGTGGATGGAATGGTATTTAAGCTTGTGTGTTTGTATTTATGTAAGTGAGTGAGCTCCTGCAGTGTTCTTTATGTAAAACAAATCCATTGATGTTCAGATCAAATCAGCTATGTATTATAAATACACAATACCTATTAACCCGGGAGCTGCGGGGAGACTCATAAGAGTTCCCCCGGCGGACTGCGGGGAGACTCTTAAGAGCAGAGCTTTTGAACGCGTACCAAAACCGCACGTTTATAGCCAGCCGGCTGAAAATTGGTGTGGGTATAGTACTACATGTCAACTCTCGACACCACCCCGCCAAACGCTCGCCCCGCACTCGTGCAAGCACCACCGCGCCAGTAACCCACAGGAGCCCACACGTCCCTCACGCTCGCTCCCTGATGACACAACCAGCCCTCCTTCTGGTGGTGTTAGCCGCCGTGGAAGGCAGAGGGTGGCTGCTAAAGACCCTAGCTACCAGTACGACACGCCCTACAGCTCGGAGGACGAAACACCTGCACCCAAAGCACGAAAAACACGTGCAAGCACAAGAAAGGTACAGAGGTCATTGGTGTTTCGGGACACTGCCACCACGACCCAGGCCACTACAACAACCACTACCACCACCACTGCCACCACTGCCACCCCTGCCACCGGTACCAGCGACGCAGGAGGCCACCCTAGGGCTGCAGAACCTGCGGGGGCAGGACAAATTAAAGGCACGGGCGTAGGGTAGAGAACCCGTACGCCAGCCACAGTGCCCCTACCACCACCACCACCACCAGCCGACCCTGGCCCAGCTGCCCCTGCCGCCCCTGCTGCCCCTTCTGCCCCTGCCGCCCCTGCCCAAGGAACAGGGAAGGGGAAGGGGAAGGGGAAGGGGAAAGGGAGAGGGAAAGCGACTGCTGGCCCTGCTGGCCCTGGTGTCCCTGCCGGCCCTGCTGCCCCTGCTGCCCCTGCCGCCCATGCCGCCCCTGCCCAAGCAACAGAGAGAAGGGCGACAGGCACCACCATCATCTTGCCATCAAGGCCACGCACCACTGCTGCCCCTGCCGCCGCCCCTGCCGCCACCCCTGCCACCGCCTCTGCTGTCCCTGTCCATAAGACTCCCGCACGTGCAAAAGTGACCCGGAAAACTCTGACACCATCAAAGTATGCCGCCCTGCTGTTTGATGGTGATTCGCAGGACATTGGCAGCCCAGGTTTCGACGACGAAGCCCTAGCACGGGACCAAGGGTGGGGTGATTTGGGAGTGGACAGTGGGAGTGAGTCCGACGTCGGTGACGAAAATGAGGAAGGGCATCGTCTGTCAAGTGAAGAGGAGGGTGATGATGATGAAGTGCTGTATCGCGACCATGGAAGGGATATTTCAGACGATGAAGCAGACGCAGACGACATTCCGATCCCTGAGCTGCCTTCGTTCGATTGGTCTGACGGGGTCAATTTTGTACCTGACGTGCCCCAGTTCAATCCTGGGACGTCAGGAACAACTGACGACTGGCCCTGTGACGATCAAGCGAACGAAAGCGACTTCTTCCTCGCTTTTTTCGACATGGAGGTAATGACGTACATCGTTGCCCAAACAAACGCCTACTACAGGTGGGTGTTTGGCAGATTGGACGTCCTTTCTCCAAAAGCGAGAATACGAGGCTGGGTGGATACGACTGTGGAAGAATTTATGACGTTCTTTGCCTTGTTGTTCCTCATGCCTCTGATCAAGAAGCATGTGTTGCAACACTATTGGAAGCACGACCCTCTCATCGCCACCCCAACTTTCAATAAGTTCATGACTCGTGACAGATTTTTGTTGCTGCTAAGATTTATGCACTTTGCAGACAACGAAAATCCTAACAGGATTGACAGGATATGGAAAGTTCGGGATGTGTTCACCATGTTGTTGGAGAGGTATAGGAAATACTTTTACCCCTTCCTCAATTTGGTGATTGATGAGTCGCTCGTGCTCTTCAAAGGACGTCTTGTTTTCAAGCAGTATATCCCCTTGAAAAGGCATAGGTTCGGAATCAAGCTCTTCGTTTTGTGTGACTGCGAAACTGGAATAGTGCTTGACATGATCGTGTACACAGGCACTGACATTGACATACCGAAAGCCGCTGCCAATGACCCCATGGGCATGTCAGGTGCCATCGTCAGGAAAATGTTGGCACCTTACCTGGGCAAAGGCCACATCATCTACACTGACAACTGGTATACTTCTCCTGCTCTCTGCCAGTTTCTTCATGACAACCAAACGGGGTCATGTGGGACTGTCAGAAAGACAAGAAAGTTTATGCCAAAGTTCACAGGTAATGTCATTCCTCTCACAGATGCCTCCTCCAGTGACACACCTTCAGAAGACGACCTGGCCCAGGAACACCGCGAGAGGCATGTGCGAAGAAGGCGACGAAAGGGGCAGAAATACAAGCAGCTCGAGAAGTGTGGGAAACTGATAGCCCTGAAGTGGAAGGATAAGCGAGACGTCCACCTGCTTTCCACCGTCCACACAGGTGCCCAGATGGATTCTGGGAAAATCCACTACCGAACCAGGAAGACAATCTACAAGCCCGACATGGTAGTGGACTACACTAAGAACATGCGCCTGGTGGACAAGTCTGACTGTCAGCTGTCAGGCGTTGAGTGTCTGAGGAAGACTGTGAAGTGGTATCACAAGCTCTTCCTCCACCTAGTTGATATAACGATGCTGAACGCCTACAACTTGTGGTTGGTGAAAAAGGATATGGCCCCAAACCAGAAGCTGAAATTCCGGGAGTTCGTCTACAACGTCTCATACCAACTCCTGGAGAAGTATGGCACCACCACTCACAGACGTACGGCTCGGCGTGGGGATCACGTTCCTGACCGCATCTGGCTGGGTGTCGAAAGACACTACCCCATCAACACTGAGATGCTTGGCACTCGTCACAGGTAGGCGCAGTGCACCGTCTGCAGCTCCAGTGTCAGGAAACCCCATGTCACCAAAAGAGTCACCTCAATGTGTGCCGAGTGCAAAGTTCCACTCTGCCAGGGTGACTGCTTCAGGGACTACCACACCTTCAAGAATTATTGAGTGTCGCCCTGCCCTGCCCTGCCCTGGACTCGCCCCGTGCCCTGCCCTGGACTCGCCCCCTGCCCTGCCCTGTCCTGGACTCGCGCCCTACCTTACCTGACCTGACCTAATTGATCACGCTACCTCATAATGTAACATATATATTATGTAATGTATAAGTTCCAAAGATGTCCCTGTGATATAGCTTTTACATTATATAATTGTATGTTTCATTATTTAGTTTATAAGTTTCAAAGATTTACATGTAATATGCCTTATTTTTTTAGTATATCAATATATATGTTTGTTATTAGCCAAAGTAATGTGTATATAATTATTTTCTTACCTCAAATGAATTGTACAAAAATAAATATGTTTCAATAAATCCTGTCAAACCTACTAAGATAATAAAAAAAACAATAAAAAAAAAAAAAATCATGTCATTGTATTCTTACAATATGATATATTCTATGAATATTTCATATTGTTTGAATACAATGGCATGATCTTGTAAAAAAAAAAATTATCAACATTTTTCTAGACAATATAAAACCTTCCCCATAATCCCCTCCTGGATTCGATCACACAACCCTACCACACTTTGAGTTTTCCAGTCCGCGACCTTACCAACCATGCCACAGGAGCTCATACCAAATATCACTCAAAACTTCGTGTCTACAATCGAAATGACAATATACAAAAAAAAATGAATTATCCCACCAATTTACGTTTGTAAATTGATGGGATTATCAATTATATCATGCCAAGGTTTATAAAAGTTTGTCTCTGTCAAGAATTAGTAATTATATAACTTTATTCTGTCAAAAATTGCCCAAACACTCAGCAAAATTGCCCCTCTCAGTGCGACTCCACTCATTTTCACACGGTCAAGCGGTGACCCTTGCCGCTCCTTTATGCCCCAGCTACACCAGCAACAGCAGCTCTGTCTGTGAACAAAATTGGTATAAATACAATAATGGATAAAATACTCTTCACAAATACATTTGTATTGTATAATATTGTAAATAAAAAATAATAATAACTGTGTGGGTGTCGAAAATTGCTCAACCAGCTTTCTTATGTCTCGCCTACGCGCGTATATTGGATTATACATAGTCATGACTGTCATACAAATAATTGCAGTAGGTCTCGAATATACATTTAGATTGCATATTACTTGGAAATAAATAAGTAAACGTTTCTCTGGTGGCAATCTACCCTTTCGCAAGTGTAAGGAGACACCATTCTATATTTAGCCCTTTATCACAAACGGCAATCTGCCTGTGTTTACTCACCACCGTCGCTGGTGGTCTATAATATAGTACTTTATTTACAGTCAATGGCCTACATGTTTCTGTGGTACTTCACATGTGTCTAAAATGCAATGTCTGCTTGCATAAAAATGCAATTCTGAAGTCCATTTATACGTACGACATACTCATGTCTCAGTTTCTATCTCTCTCTCTCCATTCCTGACTCATGTTATTGTAGACCTGTTGGTGGCAACGAACACCAGACATCTGGTAGACATAAGGTTCAAAATACCAAGACATCAATACGCCTCGGGCGCCTCCACAATTATCACAAAGCTGGTTATCTATCTAGAGATCTGCCTGACTTCCATCTCTCCACGACTCACTCACTCACTCACTGCACCCCTACATGCCTCCCTGCCCCCCCCCCACCAACCCACCCTTTCAGGCTTCCGTCTGCTAGAAACACATTCACAATTTGCTTAAATATCGCATCAATTGGGCTATATGCGGTATATTCCTTGTTATATGGGACGCCTACATATGTACACGTCTTTATTATAGCATGACAGTGCTCTAAATACAAGATTTACGTGATATTTATGGCGTAACACCCCCTCTCCCCCTTTCATTCCCAGCACAACTCACTCACACCTTGGTTCACGCATAGAAACTCATTGATAATGTGCGTAAATATCGCATGAATTGGTCTATATGCGGTATATATTTTGATATATGGCACGTATACATACGTACAAGTCTGTATTATAGCATGACAGTGCTCTACGTACAAGATATACGTGATATGTATGGCGTAAACCACACTCTCAGCTCATAAATTGCCGCCAAACCTCCAACACATCTTCATTCCCGCCTAAAAATTCTCTTATAATTCCCTTATATATTGCAATTTTTGGTCACTATGAGGCATATTCATTGTTATATGGGTGGCCTACACATGTATACATACTCTAAATAGCCTAAAAGGGCTCAAAAAGGAGATATACGTGATAATACGCGGTAACCCACCCCCTCCTCCCTCTCCTTCTATCCCCTGGGCGCGTGAAAATTCGGCAGGGAAATCTCGCCGCTCGATGACAATCTAGCCGCGCGGTGCCATTCGCTCCACATTTTTCAACTACGGACCGTTCCCCCACCCCCCCCAGACATTTTTTGGGGGGTCAAATATATATGGGCCGATGCACGCAAACATTCCCTACACGATGATGTACTTTTTATCGAAATTGGCAATAGGTCCCAAAATCATCATAGGTGCGCACAGTCTTACCCTGTAGGAAACCCCCTGTGCGCCGCAGAGAGGTTAATTATTATATAGTTGATTTGATCTTAGCATCAATCTTAATGGATATATTTAGTATCATAAAGAAATTGCAAGAGCTCACGAACATTAATCAGTAGCTGTACAATAGTTGTGTAGTTGATTATATAATTTTGTGTTAATGTACCTTAACTATCGTACAATATGATTACACCATTGTTAACCATATTTTACTAAGATAATGCAGAGACAGATTTACTTTATATATATTTACATGCTACTTGGACCATTGAGTATGAATTGCCTAGTTTACCCTACTACGAACTATTATTATGTTATCATCATTTTGTTTGATTTGTCCTCTGTCCATAAAGAACCTGTTACCATTTGTATCGCATTGTGATCCTAATTATGTATTAAATACAGATAAACAATAAAACACAAGCATATAGTCATGAGTAATAATAAACCGTCAGTTAAGGTTAAAAGTTCATAAACAACATAGAAAACAAAGGCCTATAATCAGTGTCAGCAGAAATGTAACGAAAGAAAGACCAATGAGGCGAAGAAACAACAGAATGGAGGGTAAAACGGTGTCAGCGAAATATGTCTTAGTCGTGAAGGAAATTACGTGCTATAAAGGAACGAACACAGCTAAAGAGAGAGAGAGAGAGAGTGTTAATGTCAGCGGCCAGGAAGATAGAGACATATATATATATATATATTTTTTTTTTCTTTTTAAACCCTCATCTTACTATATGTATTTTGCCCAGCCAAAACTGTCTTAATAATATTTATCCGCTGGTCTAATTTCGGCAGGCGTAGACTTTCAATACTAGTGGAGGTACTTAACTTAGAACAGAAATACAAATGAACAAATATTATTAATGCAATAAACACAAAGTAGTGTATGTGAAGAATAATACAATTACAATATATAATGGCCTAATAATAAAGTGTTACCAACATATATAATTGTAGTATAGAACCTGCAAGGGAGAATGTACATACAAGTGTATGAATGAAATTGCAAAATAATAGTAGTGTGGAATATTAGTAGTGTAAGAGCGGATACTATTTTTCTGAATATTAAAGAGTGATGCCTAATCATGGCGGTGTCATCTTAAGAGTATGGGGTATTATTATCTCTAACGAGTAGCAAAGGGGACAGTGTTTATCATTTACTAATCATGGCGGTGTCATCTTAAGAGTATGGGGTATTATTATCTCTAACGAGTAGCAAAGGGGACAGTGTCTGTCATTAACTAATCATGGCGGTGTCATCTTAAGAGTATGGGGTATTATTATCTCTAACGAGTAGCAAAGGGGACAGTGTCTATCATTAACTAATCATGGCGGTGTCATCTTAAGAGTATGGGGTATTATTATCTCTAACAAGTAGCAAAGGGGACAGTGTCTGTCATTAACTAATCATGGCGGTGTCATCTTAAGAGTATGGGGTATTATTATCTCTAACGAGTAGCAAAGGGGACAGTGTCTATCATTAACTAATCATGGCGGTGTCATCTTAAGAGTATGGGGTTATTATCTCTAACGAGTAGCAAAGGGGACAGTGTCTATCATTAACTAATCATGGCGGTGTCATCTTAAGAGTATGGGGTATTATTATCTCTAACGAGTAGCAAAGGGGACAGTGTCTATCATTAACTAATCATGGCGGTGTCATCTTAAGAGTATGGGGTATTATTATCTCTAACGAGTAGCAAAGGGGACAGTGTCTATCATTAACTAATCATGGCGGTGTCATCTTAAGAGTATGGGGTATTATTATCTCTAACGAGTAGCAAAGGGGACAGTGTCTATCATTAACTAATCATGGCGGTGTCATCTTAAGAGTATGGGTATTATTATCTCTAACGAGTAGCAAAGGGGACAGTGTCTATCATTAACTAATCATGGCGGTGTCATCTTAAGAGTATGGGGTATTATTATCTCTAACGAGTAGCAAAGGGGACAGTGTCTATCATTAACTAATCATGGCGGTGTCATCTTAAGAGTATGGGGTATTATTATCTCTAACGAGTAGCAAAGGGGACAGTGTCTATCATTAACTAATCATGGCGGTGTCATCTTAAGAGTATGGGGTATTATTATCTCTAACGAGTAGCAAAGGGGACAGTGTCTATCATTAACTAATCATGGCGGTGTCATCTTAAGAGTATGGGGTATTATTATCTCTAACGAGTAGCAAAGGGGACAGTGTCTATCATTAACTAATCATGGCGGTGTCATCTTAAGAGTATGGGGTATTATTATCTCTAACGAGTAGCAAAGGGGACAGTGTCTGTCATTAACTAATCATGGCGGTGTCATCTTAAGAGTATGGGGTATTATTATCTCTAACGAGTAGCAAAGGGGACAGTGTCTGTCATTAACTAATCATGGCGGTGTCATCTTAAGAGTATGGGGTATTATTATCTCTAACGAGTAGCAAAGGGGACAGTGTCTATCATTAACTAATCATGGCGGTGTCATCTTAAGAGTATGGGGTATTATTATCTCTAACGAGTAGCAAAGGGGACAGTGTCTGTCATTAACTAATCATGGCGGTGTCATCTTAAGAGTATGGGGTATTATTATCTCTAACGAGTAGCAAAGGGGACAGTGTCTATCATTAACTAATCATGGCGGTGTCATCTTAAGAGTATGGGGTATTATTATCTCTAACGAGTAGCAAAGGGGACAGTGTCTGTCATTAACTAATCATGGCGGTGTCATCTTAAGAGTATGGGGTATTATTATCTCTAACGAGTAGCAAAGGGGACAGTGTCTGTCATTAACTAATCATGGCGGTGTCATCTTAAGAGTATGGGGTATTATTATCTCTAACGAGTAGCAAAGGGGACAGTGTCTGTCATTAACTAATCATGGCGGTGTCATCTTAAGAGTATGGGGTATTATTATCTCTAACGAGTAGCAAAGGGGACAGTGTCTGTCATTAACTAATTTTGAAAGGACTAAAAGGAAACTTCGACGGAAAATCAATATTTACTCTACTTATCTTTATACAATTTACGCTATTCATCGGCCCCGTAACTAGTCACTCGCTGAGTCGTGGCCGGTCGGGACCTACATTGGCATAGTGTGACGGGCCCATAATAATATATGGTAAATCTGATGGTGAAGAGCCAATTGGGTTACCAAGCCATGATTTGGCGTCATCACAAATAACGTAACATGATTATTCCTTTACTAAAGGTTTCTCTCTTTCTCACTAAGGCCTACAATCATTCTCTCTTTCTCTCTCTCTCTCTCTCTCTCTCTCTCCCTTGATGTACACATTTTTATCTTTAGGGTAAAGTAAAAAGGCTTAGACAGATTATAACGCTGGGCTTCTTGATGGTATATGGCGTATAATTGAGTTTTCTTCAACAGTAGAACATTGTAACTCTATAATGTATTCCAAGAACATACACAGAGAACCGTATAAGGAATATGTTCAAAGGTTAATTGATGGCTGACATGGCTCAATAAACGGAAGTATAATTGTAATGGGTTTGGGAAAGTGTTTAATAAATTGTGTTAGGGATATAGCCCTTCTGGGAAGAATTAAGAAGATGAAAGTGGAAGCACGTTATAATGGGAGGTGGAGAAGGATTGGCATTAGTAAGTTAATTAAATATAATGCACGACTATTCAAAGTGGAATTAACTCTGAGGATTATGATGCGTCTTGACTGTTTATTCTGGCTATTGTTAGACGATTATATTCAGATTAGGAATGGTATATGTAAGCCAGGGGGATAAATTATACGGCATTTCCTGTTGTAATCCCCTCTGATCCTTCTTAAGCTGTATAAAATCGACTTTTAAAAGCTAGACAAAACTGTCTAAATGCGTCATGGTCCTCAAAGGGGTTAACATAATACCAGACATATTAAGAGATAATGTTTGGTGAGTAAGATTCAGGAAGACTGAAGCAGTAATAAGGAAAATAATAACAAGGAAAGAAGGGAGAAGAAGAGAGAAACTAATAAGCATAATGCATTTCATAACTAAGAAGTAAATCCAAGCAAACAAGTAAACTAAAAAGTAAATCATAATTATGTAAACAATGAAGTTAAGCCAAACCTACTGCAAAACAATAAACACAACAATAATTCAATATATTGTACAGTGTATCAATACTTTATGAAACACATATGATTATTGACACTGTTTCATTCAGGAATGTTTAGGTAGCAACATCTGTATATAATACAATAACAATGTAACCTCTTCTGTTACGGTAACGTATTTTGTTATATATTTTAGCTGCATTTAGACGATTTTCTGAAGCTTAGGAAGGACCTCTACGAACCTAAAGACTACAAACTTTTTAAATTAACCATTTTAGCTACCGGTACCATATATCCTAAGCTTCATGAAATCGTCTGAAATAACTCTGAATGTAGCTGAAATCATAAACAAATTGTCGCTGGTACAGAAGATGTTTTATTTATCTATTTATTATAGGTATGTTATGTTCCAATGCTAATCATTTAATGATAAACGGTATATTGTCAATAAAGTACGTTACTCGTGTTCATAAGATGTGTATATTCATTATCTATACACATATGGTAATTGTTGCCATATTAGTTAATTTAACTGAAATGCGCAGGCTAGCAAGCTTAAATAATGAACAATAAATTGTATATATATATATACTGTATATATATATATACACTGAACATAAATAATGCTTAGATGTTATTTTGAATTAAAGGCAGTAAACATCATTTTAAGACATATGTATAGTAGATAAATTATAGAGAACAATAAAATAAAACATATACGGAATAGTTATACAGTAGTGTTATAATAAGGCAGACACATCAACAAGGTATTAAAGGTAAACCTAATGTTGGGTGATTGTGAAAGTTAATATATACTGTATATACTTCCATGTCACCTAGACAATGAGCATTATAGTATATGAATAAGAGATTGCTACAAATCACTGATTGTTCTGTGTGGAACCAAACCCATTCATGATCGACCTATTGAATACTTGAGAAGTCGGTCGAATGTAAAGTAAAGTGAACTCGGCCGAACCAATTAGCCTTTGAAACCTAACCTAACCTTACCTACTTCCCGCGGTTGATTTATCATTAGCTACCAATACATTTGGCAGAATAATGATTTGTTTTGTTCACATAAAGTATTGGATGTAGTGTTTATCAATATACTGTGTAAGCTAAAAACTATTTGTGTGTGTCTATGTTAAAAAAGTAATTCCTTTAGACAAAACAAAACAAGACTGCCTTTAGACTTTCACACAGGAAGTAATAAAGGATGTACTGACTTTATACTTTTACACAGGAAGTAATAAAGGGAGGACTGACTTTAGATTTTCACACAGGAAGTAATACAGGAGGATTGACTTTAGATTTTCACACAGGAAGGATTAACTTTAGACTTTCACACAGGAAGCAATAAAGGAAGGACTGACGTTAGACTTTCACACAGGAAGTAATACAGGGAGGACTGACTTTAGACTTTCACACAGGAAGTAATAAAGGGAGGGCTGACTTTAGACTTTCACACAGGAAGTAATAAAGGAAGGACTGACGTTAGACTTTCACACAGGAAGTAATAAAGGAAGGACTGACTTTAGACTTTCACACAGGAAGTAATAAAGGAAGGAATGCCTTTAGACTTTCACACAGGAAGTAATAAAGGAAGGACTGACGTTAGACTTTCACACAGGAAGTAATAAAGGAAGGACTGACTTTAGACTTTCACATAGGAAGTAATAAAGGAAGGACTGAATGTAGATTTTCACACAGGAAGGAATAACAAATAAAACACAAAGCATAATGGAGAATAATAAAACCATAATGTGACACCGACACCCAGCAGAGATATAACCACATCAGAACATCAACAACATACCTACATAATTGTCACATGCTTGTCAAACCCTTAACCCAACTGTCAACTTGCTTTAGGTTACAAAAAATAAACTCGCTAAAGTTTAAAGTATACGAAAGATAGGCTAAATTGCGACACAGGTTCAAATATATGTAGGCTCCTTCCATGCCAAATCTTGATGCTGACTTCATCATATTATGCAGCGAGATAATATTACCAAAACTCTGTTTGGTATGTTCAGCCTATCTATCTATCTATCTATTGCCTGACGCCGTGATCCCCGAAGGGGTGGCCACGAACGAACCGCCCCCATGCACCTCTGTCCCCAGTCAGTCGACGCCCCTCCCCCCAACCAGCACCGCCTTCGTTCATGTAGTTCCTCACTCCATCCTTCCACCTCATATTCGGTCTACCTCTCCCCCTCTGTCCCTCCACCTCGCTCTCGTACACCCTCTTAGTCGTTCTCTCGCTTTCCATACGTTCCATGGAACGTTCAGCCTCTGGCTGGAATTCTAAATTAACTATTAATATTATTATTATCAACTCTGCAAAGCAGAGTGGTAACACGCACACAGATCCCGCCCGTATACTGTGCACCATCAGTCAGCTTGTCTGTCGTCGTCGTCCGTCGTCGTCGTCCGTCGTCGTCGTCGTCCGTCCGGAAACTCCTCCTAGACCGTTCGATGGATTTTCACAAAATTTCACAGGCATATTTATTTGGTCAATGCGAAGGTCATTCAAAAAGAAATTTTCAATTTAAGTTAAAGGTTAAGGTCAAAGGCCAAGGTTAAAAATAAGGTCAATATTTCATGTGTCTTTGTTTTTACTCAAATTTCTTCATTTTCACAATATAAGTTACTGGTAACCTCGATATCTTATTGACAACATTTTATATAAATATTCTGAAGGGTAAGGCCAAAGGTCCAGGTCAAAAGTCAAAATATATGTTTTACTAGTATTTCATATATTAATTGTTAGATTCTCACTAGGCTTACCATGTATATTCGGAATACTTAAGCCAAGGTCATACAAGAAACTATACAATTCCATATGAAAGGTCAAGTTCACAGGTCAGGGTCAAATATAAGGTCAATATGCTAATTTCTTTACTTTTCATGCAACCTTCACAACATTTGGTGATATAGTTGCACTTTAAGTGAAAAGGAAAATAATAACTTTTGAGACAAATATCATGAAGGTCAAGTTGAAGGTCAAAGGTCAAGGTCAACTATTATATTAATATATATGAAACTAACTGATGGGTTTTAATGAAATTTGGCATGCTTGATTTTCCTGGGTAATGTCAATGACAAAAAATAATTACTCTTACATAAAGGTCAAGGTCACAGGTCAAGGTGAAAGGTCAACTTATACTATTTATTATTTTGTTTATATTCAAATGTCTTAATTTTCACTATACAAGTTACTGGTAACCTTGATATCGTATTGGACACATTTTAGATAAATATTTTAAAATGTAAGGTCAAAATTCAAGGTCAAAGGTCAAAATAATTGTTTTACTAGTATTTCTTATACTAACTGTTAGATTCTCACTAGGCTTACAATGCATATTCGGAATATCTATGCCAAGGTCATACAATAAACTATTCAATTCCATATGAAAGGTCAAGGTCACAGGTCAAGGTTTAATAAAAGGTCAATAAGCTATTTTATTTACTTTTCAGGCAAATTTCACAAAATTTGGTGACCTAGTTGCACTTTAAGTGAACAGGAAAATATTATTTTTTAGACATATGAAAGTCAAGATAAAGGTCAAAGATCAAGGTCAATTATTAAATTAATATAGACCTATATGAAACTAACTGATGTTTTAATGAAATTAGGCATGCTTATTTGACTTTCCTGGGCAATGTCAATGCAAACAAAAATGTACTTTTACATAAAGGTCAAGGTCACAGGTCAAGGTCAAAGGTCAACTTCTATTATTTATTAAACAAATTTACACACATTTTAGAGAACTGGCTGTGTTAGGGCTTATTACTTAAATATCATATATATCAAATTTCACATACATATTGTAATAGTTAAGGTCAGAGGACATTTCAAAACAAGAGTATTGTCATTTTTCCTAGGCTCCTCCTTGACTGTTCAATGTATTGTTATCAAATTATACAGGCAAATTCAGTTGGTCAATGCAACGACCATCCAAATATAATATGTATTATATTTTTAGTCAAAGGTCAAAAGTCAAGGTCACAGTATATGATCACTATTTGTAATCAATAAGTGTTTATACGAAATTCACCATATTCATAATGCTAGTTACTACGAACATTGTTGTTAAGCTAACTAAATCCTTGATTAGAAATTCTATGGTCAAAGGTCAAGGTCAAAGGTCAAGGTTAAAGGTCGAAATATGATTTTTACTAGTATTTCCTATTTAATGTAAGATTCTCATTAGGCATATCATGCAGATTCGGAATGCCTAGACCAAGGTCATACAAGAATTCCGTTTGATAGGTCAAGGTCACAGGTCAACATCAAATGTATGGTCAATATCCTAATTTCTTTACTATTCATGTAAACTCCACAAAATTCATTGAGACAGTTGTGCTTTAAGGGAAAATTAAAATGTTAAATGTTCGGACATCATGAAGGTCAAGATGAAGGTCAAAGGTCAAGGTCAACTATTCCTTTAATACCTCAGAAACTAACTGATGATTTTTAATGAAATTTGACACACTTATTTGATTTTCTAGGGTTACATCAAAGCAATCAAAAGTATAATCCTACATAAAGGTCAAAGTCACAGGCCAAGGTCATAAGTTAACATTCATCATAACAAAATACTAAATTTTCGATAAACTGACGACTGTTAGTTGCATTTTACTTAAATAATATATATTTCAATCATATATATATATATATATTATAATACTTGAGGTTAAAGGTCAAGGTCAAAGAACAAAAGAAGAGTGTTAATCATTGTCTTTAAACTCTTCCTAGACTGTTTAACCCTTTGTGTACCGGTGATGTCTTTTTTATTGTATTCTAGCTATAATTAGGCGATTTTGTGGAGCTTAAGAAGGATCTGTTGTAGTAAAAAGGGTTAATTAAGATAGTTGAAAGATTGCTAATTTTATGAAGGTCCGTCATAAACTAAATAGAATAGTCTTAATATCCAGTATGAAATGAAACTGACAGAACTGTACTGAACGGGTTACATATCGTCACCAAATTGTGCTGGCAAATTCAGTTGGTCAATGCAACAATTGTCCACATTTTGTGTTTTTGGTATTCAAAGGTCAAGGTGAATGGTGAAGGTCACAGATTATGGTCACTATTTATTTCTTATATATTTTTAAAGTTTGAATTACACCATATTCGAAATGCTACAAATTAGTGTTATGCTGACCTTATTATAAATAAATATTACAATTGTTAAGATTCAATGTGATCAAAAATAAAATTATATTTATACAGTATAATCCCAGGCGGACATGAACTACCAACAGCCAGGACAAGTGTCCATGCTTTAATCCACTGCACACAAGTATCCTCTATCACACCGTGGGATAGTGGATTAAAGTATGGGCACTTATTCTTACTGTCAGTGGTTCAAGTCCGGCTGTGAGTATAAAAACATTTAGTAGCTTATGTTTATTTGCGATATATATATATACATATATATAATATACAGTATATATATAAAGGTATATACTGTATCTAAACCGATTTTACCTAAGAGATTCAATACTACTTGCAGAATTCTAGGTCACAGAGTTGTGCTTGCATTTTTTTTTATTTTTTTTTATTTAGGTAATGCGAAAACTGCACACCTACTTTATTATTATTATTATTTGTATTATCAACTCTGCGAAGCAGAGTGGTATCGCACACACAGATCCCGCCCGTATACTGTGCACCATCTGTCAGCTTGTCTGTCGTCGTCGTCTGTCGTCGTCATCGTCCGTCCGGAAACTCCTCCTAGACCGTTCGATGGATTTTCACCAAATTTCACAGGTATATTTATTTGGTCAGTGCGAAGGTCAGTCAAAAAGAAATTTTCAATTTAACTTAAAGGTTAAGGTCAAAGGTCAAGGTTAAAAATAAGGTCAATATTTCATGTGTCTTTGTTTTTACTAAAATTTCTTCATTTTCACAATATAAGTTACGGGTAACTTCGATATCTTATTGGCAATATTTTAGATAAATATTCTGAAGGGTAAGGTCAAAGGTCAAGGTCAAAGGTCAAAATATGTTTTACTAGTATTTCATACATTAATTGTTAGATTCTCACTAGACTTACCATGTATATTCGGAATACTTAAGCCAAGGTCATACAAGAAACTATACAATTCCATATGAAAGGTCAAGTTCACAGGTCAAGGTCAAATATAAGGTCAATATGCTAATTTCTTTACTTTTCATGCAAACTTCACAACATTTGGTGATATAGTTTCACTTTAAATGAAAAGGAAAATAATACATTTTGAGACACATATCATGAAGGTCAAGTTGAAGGTCAAAGGTCAAGGTCAACTATTATATTAATATATATGAAACTAACTGATGGGTTTTAATGAAATTCGGCATGCTTATTTAATTTTCCTGGGCACTGTCAATGACAAAAACTAATTACTCTTACGTCAAGGTCACAGGTCAAGGTGAAAGGTCAACGTATACTATTTATTGTTTTCTTTTTATTCAAATGTCTTCATTTTCACTATACAAGTTACTGGTAACCTTGATATCGCATTACACACATTTTAAATAAATATTCTAAAAGGTAAGGTCAAAGTTCAAGGTCAAAGGTCAAAATAAGTTTTTTTCTAGTATTTCTTATACTAACTGTTTGATTCTCACTATGCTTACCATGTATATTCAGAATACCTAGGCCAAGGTCATACAATAGACTATTCAATTCCATATGAAAGGTCAAGGTCACAGGTCAAGGTTAAATAAAAGGTCAATATGATATTTTCTTTACTTTTCATGCAAATTTCACAAAATTTGTTGAGATAGTTGCACTTTAAGTGAAAAGGAAAATTATTTTGTTGAGACATATAAAGGTCAAGATAAAGGTCAAAGATCAAGGTCAATTATTAAATTAATATAGGCCTATATGAAACTAACTGATGTTTTAATGAAATTAGGCATGCTTATTTGATTTTCATGGGCAATGTCAATGTAAACACATTTTTACTTTTACATAAAGGTCAAGGTCACAGGTCAAGGTCAAAGGTCAACTTCTATTATTTATTAAACAAATTTACTCAAATTTTAGAGAACTGGCTGTGTTAGGGCTTATTACTTAAATATCATATATATCAAATTTCACATAAATATTGTAATAGTGAAGGTCAGAGGACAAGATCAAAACAAGAGTATTAAATGTTGTCATTTTCCCTAAGCTCCTCCTTGACTGTTCAATGTATTGTCATCAAATTATACAGGCAAATTCAGTTGGTCAATGCAACGACCATCCAAATATATGTATTATATTTTTAGTCAAAGGTCAAAAGTCAAGGTCACAGTATATGATCACTATTTGTAATCAATAAGTGTTTATACGAAATACACCATATTCATAATGCTAGTTACTAAATCCTTGATTAGAAATTCTAAGGTCGAAGGTCAAGGTCAAAGGTCAAGGTAAAAGATCGAAATATGATTTTTACTAGTATTTCCTATTTAATGTAAGATTTTCATTAGACATATCATGCAGATTCGGAATGCCTAGACCAAGGTCATACAATAATTCCATTTGATAGGTCAAGGTCACAGGTCAACATCAAATGTATGGTCAATATGCTAATTTCTTTACTATTCAAGTAAACTCCACAACATTCATTGAGACAGTTGTGCTTTAAGGGAAAATTAAAATGTTAAATGTTCGGACATCATGAAGGTCAAGATGAAGGTCAAAGGTCAAGGTCAACCATTCCTTTAATACCTCTGAAACTAACTGATGATTTTTAATGAAATTTGACACACTTATTTGATTTTCTAGGGTTACATCAAAGCAATCAAAAGTATAATCCTACATAAAGGTCAAAGTCTCAGGCCAAGGTCATTAGTTAACCTTCATCATAAAAAAAATACTAAATTTTCGATAAGCTGACGACTGTTTGTTGCATTTTACTTAAATAATATATATTTCAATCATATATATATATATATATATATATATATATTATAATACTTGAGGTTAAAGGTCAAGGTCAAAGAACAAAAGAAGTGTTTATAATTTTCTTTAAACTCTTCCTAGACTGTTTAACCCTTTGTGTACCAGTGATTTTTTTTTGTATTGTATTTCAGCTATAATTAGGCGATTTTGTGGAGCTTATGAAGGATCTGTGGTAGTAAAAAGGGTTAATTAAGATAGTTGAAAGATTGCTAATTTTTTGAAGGTCCGTCATAAACTAAATAAAATAGTCTTATTACCCAGTATGAAATGAAACCGACAGAACTGTACTGAACGGGTTACGTATCGTCACCAAATTTTGCTGGCAAATTCAGTTGGTCAATGCAACAATTGTCCACATTTTGTGTTTTTGTTATTCAAAGGTCAAGGTGAATGGTGAAGGTCACAGATTATGGTCACTATTTATTTCTTATATATTTTTTAAGTTTGAATTACACCATATTTGAAACTCTACAAATTAGTGTTACGCTGACCTTATTATAAATAAAGTAGACGTGCCGTTTTGCCCAAAATCAAAACGACATACCCAACTCTGCGATGGGTTACCATCATCACTACTAATACCATCATCAATCACAATCAACATAATCACTACTACTGCCATCATCACTACAACTGCCATCATCACTACAACTGCCACAATCATCACAAGTACTGTCATCATCACCATTACTATGATCATCATCACTACTACAATTACAATTATCACTACTACTCTCACCATAATCACTGTCCATTGTCACTAGCATCTTAATCACTACTATCATCATTGATACTACAACTATCAACCATCATTACTAATATCATCACCACCATATTACAATCATCATTACTACTGTTAACATCATCACTAGTAATATAACCATCATCATTACAACTGTCACAAATATTACCATAATTCATTCTACTGTCACCATAATAACTACTACTGCCATCATCACCATTACTATGAACTTCATCACCACAACTATCATCATCACTACAAATTTCACCATCCTCACTACTACTCACCATCATCACTAATACTCACACCATCGTCACTACCATCATCACTACTGTCATTATTATCACTACAACTATCATCATTCTTGTCACCATCATCACTACTATTATGACCATCATTACTACTACTGTCACCATCATATCTACTACTGTCATCATCATCACTACTGTCATCATCATCAATACAACTACAACCATCATCACTACAATTATCACCATTATCAGTAATATCACCATAGATCCAAATATTACTACCATCACTTCTAATGCCAACTAAACTAACTTAACCAAGCAAATGCATAACAAGATGTTTTCGCTCCCAGAACGCCATCATTGCTGGGGGGGGTGTTTCCGGGAGGGTTGAGAGGGGGGGGGGGGGGCAAAACCATATTTTGGACCTAAAATCATAACTATTGCATACATTCAAAACATCTTTTTTGACTGACTTTTGCATTCACGCAACAAATGTTCGTGTGAAATTTGGTGAAAATCCGTCCAACGGTGTAGGAGGAGTTCCGAGACAGACGGACGAGGACGACAGACATTTTGTTTGTGTGGTACCCACTATACGGGGGGGCGATACCAAATCCTGCTTACGCAGAGTTGATAAATATTACAATGGTTAAGATTCAATGTGATCAAAAATGTAATTATATTTATACAGTATACTCTCAGGCCACATACAAGCCACATACAAGATTTTGAAAAAATTGGAATGGAAACTTTTATTCCTCATCAAAAGTACAGTAAAAGATCTAATTCACCTAAATGGTTTGACCATAATTGTGCTAGAGTAACTGAACAAAAAACAATAGCCTACAATGCATACACAAGATCAAAAACACATGAAGCCTTTAACCCTCCCGCATCTTTAGGACGCGATCGCGTCATAACGCCACCCCTCGAAGAGTGCTCGTATGACGCAATCGCGTCATAATGCCACCCGTAAGTTAGAAATATTCGTGGTAAATAAGTTTATGACGCGATTTGGACGCATTTTTGGCTGGTAAGTTAGCCATCAGTAAGTTACAAAATGAAATATCTGGCAACCCCCTAGCGTCCCTGTATGAGGAGTGCGGGGCTTTGTTTCACCAGTTGTGAGCCGGCCGCCAGTCTGTGAGGTAGTACTCCCAGACCTTTAAATCTCGTCTCGTCTCCATTGCCCGCCATAGAGCGGGTTTCAGGCGGGCAAATCTTGATTATTTATGTACTAAGAGGCAGTGTATCATCAATTTGTGGCTATCTATTTATAATTTATGTATATAACTCGTGATTTGTGACTTTGTGCCTCGTTGTTCGCCTCTCCATAGCCAGCCATGTGTTTTTTAGGCGGCTAGAATGGACCCAGTGGAAGTGTTGTGAACTGTGAATTATAATATTATTTATATCATATTCGTAGGGTTAGTGTAGGAAGCATTCGTAGTCACATTCCTAACTTATGTTAGGTTTGTGATTACGAATGTAAGCTAGGCTATACGTGTGTGTCGTATATATATTGCCCTAAAACCTTAATTTTCGCTTGAAAGACCAATATATTTATCAATAAATACTACATACGAAGTATAATAAAGCTGTAATTACGAAATATAGTTGTGTTTTGCCCATTTTTGGCATTATTTTATGCCCAATTTGGGCAATTTTTAGTGAATACACTGTTTTATTTGAGTGAAGTAACTAACAGTGAAGTGTGGATAGATTATAAACGAATTTTTTAGACAAAAATGTCACGGTAAGTACAAATATGTCACGGTAAATAGCCTGACATAAAAAATACAAGAATTTTATGGGCCACTGTACACTACACTACAGCAGTGAACCTTTGGACAGCCACAGATGTCTGGGTAAAGTACCTAAGCTAATCCCATATAATTACTTGCCCACGGCGGGTCAGCACTCCTTGACCTTTTACCTTTTCCTCACAGCTGGGATATTTTATATGTTTAGGCATGGGCTAGGCCTATCTTTATTTTATATATATATATATATATATATATATATATATTCGAGTATTTCTATTGTTATTTTATATATAGGCCTATTTTTCTTTATTGTGATTTATTATAGTTTTTATTTATTTTATTTATAATTTTATTTCATTTACATATTTGTTTTTGTATTGTTCCTGTTCCCCAGGGTGTCCACGGGACCACCCCCTAGGTCCAGAGCAAGGGCAGGGCCCATAATCGAGTATTTATATAGTTATTTTATATATATTGGGATTTATTATAGTTTTTATTTATTTTATTTATTTCATTTATATAATTTTATTTTATTTATAATTTTATTTAATTTATATATATTTTTGTATTGTTCCTGTTCCCCAGGGTGTCCATGGGACCACCCCATAGGTCCAGAGCAAGGGCAGGGCCCATAATCGAGTATTTATATAGTTATTTTATATATATTGGGATTTATTATGGTTTTTATTTATTTTATTTATCTTATTTATATCATTATATTTTATTTATAATTTTATTTCATTTATATATATTTTTGTGTATTGTTCCTGTTCCCCAGGGTGTCCATGGGACCACCTCCTAGGTCCAGAGCAAGGGCAGGGCCCATAATCGAGTATTTATATAGTTATTTTATATATATTTTAATTTATTATAGTTTTTATTTATTTTATTTATTTTATTTATATCATTTTATTTTATTTCTAATTTTATTTCATTTAAATTTTTTTTTGTATTGTTCCTGTTCCCCAGGGTGTCTATGGGACCACCCCTAGGTCCAGAGCAAGGGTAGGGCCCATAATCAAGTATTTATATAGTTATTTTTTATATATTGGGATTTATTATTTATTTTATTTATTTTATTTATATTGTTTTATTTTATTTATGATTTTATTTCATTTATATATTTTTGTTTTTATTGTTCCTATTCCCCAGGGTGTCCATGGGACCACCCCCTAGGTCCACAGCAAGGGTAGGGCCCATAATCAAGTATTTATATAGTTTTTTTTTATATATTGGGATTTATTATAGTTGTTATTTATTTTTTTTATTTTATTTATATCGTTTTATTTTATTTATAATTTTATTTAATTTATCTATTTTTTGTTGTATTGTTCCTGTTCCCCAGGGTGTCCATGGGACCACCCCCTAGGTCCAGAGCAAGGGCAGGGCCCAAAATCGAGTATTTATAGTTATTTTTTATATATTGGGATTTATTATTTATTTTATTTATTTTATTTATATCATTGTATTTTATTTATAATTTTATTTCATTTATGTATTTTTGTTTTATTGTTCCTGTTCCCCAGGGTGTCCATGGGACCACCCGCTAGGTCCACAGCAAGGGTAGGGCCCATAATCGAGTGTTTATATGGTTATTTTTTATATATTGGGATTTATTATAGTTGTTATTTATTTTATTTATTTTATTTATATAGTTTTATTTTATTTATAATTTTATTTCATTTATGTATTTTTTGTTTATTGTTCCTGTTCCCCAGGGTGTCCATGGGACCACCCGCTAGGTCCACAGCAAGGGTAGGGCCCATAATCGAGTGTTTATATGGTTATTTTTTATATATTGGGATTTATTATAGTTGTTATTTATTTTATTTATTTTATTTATATCGTTTTATTTTATTTATAATTTTATTTCATTTATGTATTTTTTGTTTATTGTTCCTGTTCCCCAGGGTGTCCATGGGACCACCCGCTAGGTCCACAGCAAGATTAGGGCCCATAATCAAGTATTTATATGGTTATTTTTTATATATTGGGATTTATTATAGTTGTTATTTATTTTATTTATTTTATTTATATTGTTTTATTTTATTTATAATTTTATTTCATTTATGTATTTTTTTTTTGGTATTGTTCCTGTTCCCCAGGGTGTTCATGGGACCACCCCCTAGATCCAGAGCAAGGGCAGGGCCCAAAATCGAGTATTTATATAGTTATTTTTTATATATTGGGATTATTATTTATTTATTTTATTTTATTTATATCGTTTTATTTTATTTATATCGTTTTATTTTATTTATAATTTTATTTCATTTATGTAGTTTTTTTTTGTTATTGTTCCTGTTCCCCAGGGTGTCCATGGGACCACCCCCTAGGTCCACAGCAAGGGTAGGGCCCATAATCGAGTATTTATATAGTTATTTATTACATATTGGGATTTATTATAGTTGTTATATATTTTATTTATATTGTTTTATTTTATTATAATTTAATTTAATTTATGTATTTGTTTTGTATTGTTCCTGTTCCCCAGGGTGTCCATGGGACCACCCCCTAGGTCCACAGCAAGGGTAGGGCCCATAATCGAGTATTTATATGGGTATTTTTTATATATTGTGATTTATTTGATTATATTTATTTCATATATAAAAGTATATACCGTATATCTATAATTTGTTTTTTCTTGTCCCCTTCCCTGTTGTGTTGTTCTTGTTCCCCAGGGTGTTTGGCCAAAGAGCCCCAAGGTATAAATATATTCTTATAATGCCATACTATGACTACGTCATGGTGTTCCCCCATTTGAATTACAAAATGCGGAACTATACAGTCATGAATCCATTATACTCACGTCATCTGGAATCGGATAATGCAAAACTATGACTATGTCATGGTGAACTATACCAACGTTATGTGGATCCAGTGATGTCGAACTTGCGTCATGACAACTATCAACGTCAATTACGTTTTTCCTTTATTTCCATTTCTTGGTTTCAGCATCGTAATCTAACTACGCCAGCCTGCCGCCATACGCCAGCCTACCGCCATACGCCAGCCTACCGTCATACGCCAGCCTACCGCCATACGCCGGCTGCCATGTCGGACAAGAGGGATGTTAAGAAACGTTTGCGGGACTCCCAGCTGGAAGGTGTTGTCAACGAGGTGCTGGACCTGACGACGGATGAGACGGCGAGCGAGAGTGAGTCGGACGAGTGGTCTGACGATGAGGATTGGGCTTCACCTCCGCCCAAGCGACTCCGCCTCGACGCCCCCACCTCGGCCGATCCACCACCAGCCCCAGCAACGTCAGACGACCCACCACCACCACCAGCAGAACCAGC
The DNA here is from genome assembly GCA_032716605.1 of Paralithodes platypus. Taxonomy (NCBI): domain Eukaryota; kingdom Metazoa; phylum Arthropoda; class Malacostraca; order Decapoda; family Lithodidae; genus Paralithodes; species Paralithodes platypus. The sequence goes on along the minus strand of CM064580.1, from coordinate 12,238,485 downwards.
CCCAGCAAACTGAGTGGTGATGGGCTGGTCTATCAGAGTGAGACCTGAGCGATCTCTGCCATACCCATAGCTTACTCTGACTGTTCCTTTTACTTATATATTTTCTAGATCTCAAGTGACGGCGTCTCTTCCGTGGATTGACCTCCCGATCTACCAAGATTGGAAGCTAAAGCGTCACATTATTCCTTTGCCCCTCAACTTTCTCTTCATAATTGCTGAGGGGCACAGGGCCCTGGGTGGGGCTTTGGTTTCCCGGGCGTTTACGCACCCTCTCAGCTCCCCGCCATGGAGTGGCTTCGGTCACCCAGGCTTTATTGTGGTCGGCAGGGAGGGTTCTGTGGAGGCGCTCGTTTATGGCCTTGGCCTTACTCGGGGCCTTGGGGCTGTTCGGCCAGGCAGCATGGGGAACAACAACAACAACAACTGAACCAGCCCCAGCAGATCCACCACCACCATCCATCCCATCCACATCCCATCCCATCTACATCTCATCCCATCCCATCTACATCTCATCCCATCCATAACATCGCCGATTACCTCTTACCATCACCCAACTTCCCACGTCACCTCTTCCATCCACCTCGCGTGGCGGTGCCTCATCCTGGCTTCCAGCAGGATCACCAGCCCGCAGCCCACACCTGTTTGCTACGCTATTTGCTGTGGGCACTTTGAATACCCCGCCTTCGCATGTCATGGGAACGGTCACCCCCGCAGTGTCCCCCTTCAGCGACACACCGTTGACCCCCTCGGAGTTTGTTCTGCCTGAGCATCGAGCCGCAATGCGTGCTGAGGTTGCTGAAGCCGCAGTGCGTGCTCAGTGCTCAGGTTGTTGCTGAGGTGCCACGCACAGCGTTGAATCCTCCAGCAGCAATCGAGGAGCTTCTTCCCCAAAGGCTTCCTCCTCACCATTCACCAACTGGTACAGCTGCACTAGGTTCACCAGCTCCACACCTTTCACCAGCTGGTGCAGCTGCACCAAGTTCACCAGCTCCACACCTTTCACCACTTGGTGCTGCACCAGGTTCACCGGCTTCTGCATCATCTGATGCAGAAGCCCCCCCCCCACTTAACCCCTCGACCTACCACCTATGCCACGCCGGAGGCCAGGTCCCCGTAGGGGGGCAGGTGGTAGGCCCAGGGGCCGCAGAGGTGTTCCTCGCGGTGGTCCTCGCGGTGGTCCTTGCGGTGGTCCTCGCGGTGGTCGTGGCCGTGCTCGCGATCCTGCCCCCGATCGTGATACCGGTTGGACCGACACCCCCTTCGACCCCCAGCCTGATCTGTTCTCAGGGACCCCTGGCATGCAGGTTCCAAAGCCGGTGACTCCTCTCCAGTTCTTCCAGCTCTTCTTCACAAGGGAGATGCTGCAATACCTGGTATTGGAGACAAATGCTTACGCCAAGTTCGTTGACGGAGCAGCCGCTTTTTGGCACCTGTTTGGTGAGGAGGAAATGGCCAAATTCCTTGGCCTGTACTTCCTCATGGGCATCACCAAGATTCCTTCTCTGAGTCACTACTGGCGTTCAACTGTCCTTCACGACTACCCAGTATTTCGGAGAACGATGAGTAGGGCTAAGTTTCTAGCCTTGTTGAAGTATTTCCATGCTTTCAACAACAAGGCAGTCTGCAGGCAGAACAAGGACAGGCTTGTGAAGGTTCGGACGGTGATGGAATACCTACTTGAAGGCTTCAAGCTGGCATACATCCCCGCCGAAAAGCTGTCCCTTGACGAAGGCAGCCTTGGATGGAAGGGTCGCCTTTCATTCAAGGTTTACAACCCAATGAAGCCGACGAAGTACGGTGTCAAGCTGTACATCCTGGTAGAGGCGTTGACTGGCTATGTGTGGGACTTTCGGGTCTACACCGGTCCGGGTACATCTCTCCAGGAGACGGTAGAGGGTCTCACGGAGTCCTTCAGAGGCCAGGGGTACAGGCTGTACATGGACAACTATTACAACTCAGTTGACCTGTGCCAGCAAATGCTCACACACAACATCTATGTGTGTGGCACCCTGCGCCTTGTACGAGGAGCTCCTAAGCGGTTGTGCGACATTGTATTGCGAAGAATGTATCCCCCAGCATAAGCTACTTGTGTGCGACATGAGCTTATACAGAGATCCTAAGCGCAAGAAGGTTTACATACCCAAAAGGAAAGTGTGGCTGCTGAAGGACAAGGAAGTTAGGGATAGGTTTCATAATGAACTGGAGGAAATGAATAGAAATAAGGAAGCTAGGCCTAACGATGTAAATAGCCAATGGAACTTTCTTAAGCATAGCCTTATCGCTGCCACTGACAAAGTCTGTGGGAAAACAAAGGGTCACCCCAGGAATAAGACCTCTTGGTGGTGGAACGATGAGGTAGAACATGCTGTGAAAGAGAAAAGGAGATGCTTCAAAGCATGGAAGAAAGGAGGCAGCAGGGAGGAATACCAGGCAGCTAAACGAACTGCCAAAAGAGTTATTTACAATGCTAAAAATCGCATTAAGGACCTGGTCCTCGAACAAGTGTGTAACACTGACAATCCCAATGGGATCTTCAACCTAGCTAGGCGAGTTAAAAATGACAGTAGGGATATTATAGGTGAACAGTGTGTTAGAGATGATAATGGGAAGATTGTGTATGCAGAAAATGAAATCAGAGAAGCATGGAAGGTACACTATGAACGATTGCTAAATGTAGAGTTTGAATGGGATAAGGAACAGCTTAGTATCGAAAAACCAATATCTGGGCCCCCTCCTTTGATAGCACCAGCTGTAGTGAGCGACGCAATCAATAAAATGAAGGACGGTAAAGCTCCAGGTTGCTCCGACATTGTCGCTGAGATGATAAAAGCCTCAGGGGAGATTGGTGTAAACTTAGTCACTGAGTTGATAAACACCATTATTAAAGATGAGAAAATCCCAGAGGATTGGCTCAAAAGTGTAATAGTAAATATATACAAAGGAAAAGGGGATGCGCTAGATAGAGGAAATTATAGGGGCCTGAAAATGCTTGACCAAATCATGAAGGTCTGTGAGAGAGTCCTTGAGGGTTTGATCAGGCAAAGCATCTCTATTGATGATATGCAGTTTGGTTTTATGCCAGGACGTGGTACAACCGATGCTATCTTCATAGTCAGGCAGATGCAGGAAAGATACCTACTAAAAGGCAGGGATCTTTACTTTGTGTTTGTGGACCTGGAGAAGGCCTTTGATAGGGTACCTAGAGATGTTGTACAGTGGGCTATGAGGAAACTTGGTGTGGAAGAGTGGCTGGTGCGTGTGATAATGAAGATGTATGAGGATTCGCGAAGTTCGGTGAGGGTGAAAGGTGTACTGAGTGATGAATTCGCAGTCCGTGTTGGAGTCCATCAGGGTTCAGTGTTAAGCCCCCTCCTCTTTATTATGGTCTTGGAGGCGCTGTCTAGAGTTTTTAGAGGCGGACTCCCGTTGGAACTGTTTTATGCAGACGATTTAGTCCTAATAGCTGACAGTATGCAGGATGCTGAGGCCAAATTCAGAAAGTGGAGAGAGGGCATGGCGAGCAAGGGTTTAAGAGTCAATATTAACAAAACCAAGGTTATGCATTGTAGTTTGAGACGAGGCAATGTGGAAAAGAGCGGTGCATACCCATGTGCAGTGTGTGGAAAGGGAGTGGGCGTTAACTCAATTCAATGTAGCATCTGTCGATGTTGGGTACACCATGGGAGTAAGCGCTGTAGTAGAATAAAGGGGCCCCTGCCGAAGGATAAGTCAGAAATAGAGAAATTTGAGTGCGTAGTGTGCAAAGGCGAGCTTGTGTTAAGTGATGATCCTGTGGCTGTGAATTTTGGAAATGAGTCTTTGGAGCTGGTGAACAAGTTTTGTTACCTAGGAGATACCATCTCTGCCGGTGGTGGGGCCGAGGCTGCCACTGTTGCTAGAATTAGGTGTGGCTGGGGGAAGTTCAGAGAATTGATGCCAATCCTGACCATGAAAAGAATGCCTCTCCCCCTGAAGGGAAAGGTGTATGCCTCATGTGTTAGAAGTGCAATGACGTATGCCTCAGAAACATGGGCCGTTAAAGTAGAGGATGTCAACAGAATGGAGCGTAATGAGATGAGAATGGTGAGATGGATGTGTGGGGCCAGGCTACAGGATAGAATAACAAATGTTGAGCTGAGGAGACGTTTAGGTATAAAGAGTATTAGCGAGGTGATGCGTACAAGTAGACTGGGATGGTATGGACATGTGGAGAGAATGGATGAACAAAATTGGGTGACAAAATGCAGGTCTGTGATTGTGGAGGGAGCTGCACCAAGGGGTGGACCGAGGAAGACCTGGGATCGGACTATACGCGCCGATCTCAAATCCAAGAACTTGACAAGTGAAGCAGCCCTTAACAGGGTTGCCTGGAACGCCGCCATTAGGACAAGAGACTGAAACTGCACTTATGTGTGGAACACTCAGTCTTAAAATGTTATGTATGTATGTATGTATTGCTAAAGCAAAACAGCTTGAACGCGATGCGACATTAACAATGAACAACGGCTTAACCATGGTCCTACTTTGGCGAGACAAGCGCATCGTCAACATGGTGTCCACTTTCCACAACCAGTACACCATCCCAAAGCTTGTCAGTTTCAAAGAGAAGGACCAACAGGGCAAGTGGCGTCGTGGACAGAGAGAGATCTTCAAACCTGTTTGCGTTGAAGACTACAACATCCACATGGGTGGGGTGGATCACTTCGACCAGATGGTCCAGTACTACCCCATCCAGCGAAGGACGGTCAAGTGGACGAAGAAGATCACCTTCTACTTCATCCAAATGGCCCTCTTCAATGCCCATGACCTGTACAGGAAGTGCTACCCAAGGAAGAAGATGACCTTGCTGGACTTCCAGGAGCACATCTGTACTTCTTTGCTGCACTTCAACCCTGCAGAGTGGCCTATGTCGGGGAGGCCAGTCCACCGAGCACAAGATCTGCCGCGTGACCAGCGTGAGCCATAGAGGCATGCACGCAGGCAACGGCAACCCGGTGGATCATCTGGGTCGTCCGACGACGACCATCCAGACTCCACAGCCCCTGCTGCTCCTGACAACACTCCACCCTCTCCTGTTGCTGCTGCTGGTGGAGGCGTTGAGAGGGCACCACGTCTCGATGTCCCCTCCCCACCACCAGAACCAGATGATGCTGCTGCTGATGCTGCTGCCCCGGGGGGAAACTATGTCCTGGTTCAACCCCCCGTGGTACTAGCACCTGATGCAGCTGCTGCTGGTGACGATGGGGAAGCAGCTCTTGAAGCTGCCAACCAACCGCCACCAGTACTGGAAGCAGCAGAAGCGGTGCGAGTCCGGAGACCTCGACCTGGAGTGGTCCCAAGGCCCCGTCCTATTGTTCTGAACCATGTCCGGTTGAACAGGGCCTTGGACCATTCTCGGCAGAGGATTCCGGCCAAGAAGCGACTCCGTTGCTATTACTGCAAAGTAATGAACGGCATTCGCAAGGACACAAGCTTCCGCTGCACGACTTGCACGGTTGCCCTCTGCATTGACGTCAACGACTGCTTCAACCTTTTCCATCGTCACAATGCAGGTGTCCTATAGTCAGGAGCCATGTGCAATCATTCATTCATTGATTCATTCATTTCTCTTCTCCATTTCTCTTCTTCATTCACCCGGCTTCATTCACCCACCTTCATTCACCCACCTTCATTCACCCACCCTCGTTCACCCACCGACATTAACCCACCGACATTCACCCACACATTCACCCACCGACATTCACCCACCGACATTCACCCACCTACATTTACCCACCTTCATCATCAAAGTGGATATAGGCCTCCTGGGGAAACCACTCTAAAAAAATAACGAGTCAAATGCAGTACCTCCTAGGGTGGCTTGGAAATCTGCATATATCTGTGGTTTGACACCTTGTATATATATATATATTTATGACGCCTTGTATTTATTATATATATATATATATATATATATATATATATATACATATATATATATATATATATATATATATATACCCAAACACACATACACACATTTTTGTTACCATTCATTATATTTTGTTTGACACCTTGTATATATATATATATATATATATATATATATATATATATATATATATATATATATATATATATATATATATATATATATATATATATATATATATTTATATATTTATATATACTTTATTTGTGTGTACAATAGAATTATTTCTGAATTTATTAATTGATGATAACCTGGCTTTCTTGTTTTGTTTTTTCAGTGTCAACCCAGGAGCCATTTCCCTTCTCGTTGGAAAGGGTTGTGGCCCTATCAGGTAAGTAAAATTGACAACCTTCATGACTGACATGTCTTCTATGAACATTATACAATTATTGGCAAGGAAAATTATATAAAAGTGTTGTATATTGTGGCAAAGATAAACAACTGTATAAACATTCTCATTTATTTATAAAACGATAGCAGTGCATGGAAACAATTGCGCATAGCTCGCGAACCAATAACGCTATATTATTTTTGTTTTCACCATTAGAATGAGCATAATTTTCCGATGACGGTGATATAAACAGTTATATACGTATCCGAGCAAATAAACCAATGCCGAGGTGGGGAACAGCTGGGAACCCGGCTAGCATCGGCGAAAAAGAGACAGGTGAAGCGTAAATATTCGCATTTTGGCTCTTCATTTCCAATATTCATAGCGCAAAAAGTATTTGTCCTAGGAACTTCTAGTTTGTCTTATACACATCAGCATTATTTGCCGTATTTATACAGCCTAAATTTAAAACCATACACTTCGTAGCAACGAAATAAATCGAAAATGTTATAAACCATATCTATTTTTTTTTTTCGGTCACTGCATGGAAACAATTGCGCATAGCTCGCGAACCAATTACGCTATATTATTTTTGTTTTCACCATTGGAAAGAGCACAATTCTTCGATTCCGGTGATATATACAGTTATATACGTATCCGAGCAAATAACGCAACCACGAGGTGGGGAACAGCTCGGAACCCGGCTAGCATCGCCGGAACAGAGATGGGTGAAGCGTAAATATTCGCATTTTGGCTCTTCATTTCAAATATTCATAGCGCAAAAAGTATTTGTCCTAGGAACTTCTAGTTTGTTTTATACTCATCAGCATTATTTGCCGTATTCATACAGCCTAAATTTAAAACCATACACTTCGTAGCAACGAAATAAATCGAAAATGTTATAAACCATATCAATCAAAATCATTTTTTTTTTTTCGGTCACTGCTTGAGAACTATTGAAGATAAACTATTTCTGTTTTCAGATTTGGAAAGAAGAGAAAAAATACTATTATTTGAGCAAAAAATAATATATGGTCATCACTCACAATTTAGAGCTAGGACGGTGTGAAGACAATTGCATGGGAAATAATTGTATTCCGGACTCATTTACACTTTCATATTTCGATTTATTTACATTTTTTTTTAGTTTCATCATGTACTATAAATATTCCTCTTTCCATTGACATATGATACATCACAATAAACAGCATTCTGGTGGATGAAAATGCAGATAAACACAAGGCTTCGAAAACTCGCCCAGCCTGATATTTCATGGCAAATTGGAGAACGCTTTACCTTAAGTTAGCTATTTCTCTTAGCGAATGCGAGAGGGTTAATTACTTTAGAAACATCAGAAATCATGCCAAAACTGTATTAAACCTAACTAAATCAAACTTTCTCCACAAGCAGGCAAATAAACTTCTAAATAATCCAAATGATAACAAAATATTTTGGTCTACTCTTAACTCATTCAAATCCAACTTCACTACTGCTTCATCCATTTCACCATTAAAATCTCCGACTGGCAATCTTGTAAGTGACCCACGAGGTAAAGCTAACCTTCTTGCGGATATTTTCTCCACCAACTCAACCTTAGATGAAATAAATCAAGATGTTCCTGTACTTAATTTTAATTCGCCTGAAATTCCCTCACTTAAGATCCACACCAGACATGTCAAAACTATTTTGCAGAATCTCTCAGTAGATAAGGCTCTTGGTCCAGATGAAATTCCTCCAATAGTACTTAAGAATTGCTCCTTGGTGCTCGCTCCTGTATTGGCAAAAAATTTCCGTCTGTGTACTCATACCTCATGCTTCCCAGTACCCTGGAAAGAAGCAATCATCCATCCAGTTCCTAAAAAAGGTGCCTCTTCAGATCCATCAAACTACAGACCAATAACTAAAACTTCCACACTTGGTAAAGTCTTTGAAATTATATTAAATAATCACATAATTAAGCATCTTGAGAATAATAAATTAATCAGTGATAGGCAATATGGTTTTAGACGATGTCGATCAACTGCAGACATTCTTTGCCTTCTTACGCATCAAATCAACCAAGCTACAGACCAACATGGTGAACACATACAATAGCACTGGATATATCAAAGGGATTTGATAGAGTCTGGCATCAATCCCTATTGTCGAAGATGTCACACTACGGCCTTGCATCATTAGTTCCACTAATTTCTTCTTATCTTCATAACAGAAAAATACATGTAATGGTAGATGGCCTTTATTCTCAATTTCACTCAATAAATGCTGGTATTCCCCAGGGATCAGTTTTGGCCGCAACTCTGTTCCTCATTCATATCAATGATCTCATATCTACCACTCATAATCCAATACATTCCTACGCAGATGACTCCAACACTCCACAGTTCCTTCACATTTACAAATTCTTTCACCCAACCCGATCTTATAAATTCAAAAATAAACACTGCAATTTCTCTGAACCAGGACCTTTATAGAATTAATGAATGGGGACAAAAGAATCTAGTTTCCTTTAATGCACAGAAAACCAAGTACATTCAATTTTCTAACCGACAGAATCTCACTGACTCCCATATATTTTGTAATGATGCAAATATTCCCACTTCCCCTAGTATTGACATTCTCGGTGTAACATTAACTACTAACTTGAGCTGGACACATTATGTTAGAAGCATTGCTAAGAATGCCTCTAAAAAACTGGGACTCCTGTACAGAGTTCGAGAATTCTTCACTGGCGAGCAGTTGGCCGTAATATATAAAAGTCATGTGCGTTCTCAGATGGATTACTGTTCACCTCTGTGGGGTGGAAGTGGGAGTGGTTGCATTGAGGCAGTTGGACAAAAATCAAAATAAAGCTATTAGATTAATCAATAACCCTGCAATCACACAGGACCTTCCTACATTATCCATACGATTTGTTTTTGCATCCCTTGCATTATTCTACAGATATTTTCACAGCAATTTTTCCGAGGAACTTGCTTCAATTGTGCCGCCTCTCCACATCTTTCCCTGTAGAACTAGGGCAGCTGAGAGCGCCCATGAATTTACATTTTCTCCTCCACAATGCAGAACTTCTGCTTATCAGAATTCATTTATCCCCAGAGCTACTACTCTTTGGAATTAACTTCCCTCGAATTGCTTTCCACAAACTTACAATCTACAAATGTTTTAATCCAGTTGTTACACACATTTTATGAATGGAGGATGCCTTTAGGCACTTGGACCTTTTTGTTTTATCTGTGTTTTTCCTTCCTCCGTTCATTGTCTCTTAAAAAAAAAGAAAAAAAAAGGCGGACATGAACCACCAACAGTCAGGACAAGTGTTCATGCTTTAATCCACTGCACACAAGTATCCTCTATCACACCGTGGGATAGTGGAGTAAAGTATGGGCACTTGTTCGGACTGTCAGTGGTTCAAGTCCGGCTGTGAGTATAAAAACATTTAGTAGCTTATGTGTATTTGCGATATATACAGTATATATATATATATATATATATATATATATATATATATATATATATATATATATATATATATATATATATATATATATACAGTATATATCTAAAGGTATATACTGTATCTAAACCGATTTTACCGAAGAGATTCAATACTACTTGCAGAATTCTAGGTCGCAGAGTTGCTTTTGGATTTTTTTTTTTTTTTTTTGGTAATGCGAAAACTGTACACCTAATTTATTATTATTATTATTACTATTAATATTATAATCATGTTTATTAATATTATTATTATTATTATTATGAGATGAGCTGCTTGAGAAGTATGTGTGGAGTTACTCGTAGAGACAGATTGAGGAATGAAGAGATGCGTAGGAGTGTGGGGCAGCAGGAACATTTGTCGGGCAGAGTGGACAGAAGGGTGCTGAGCTGGTATGGTAATGTTGAATGAATGGAAGTTTAAAAGGCTTACAAAGAGAATATTTGAGTCAGATACAAGGGGAGATAGAAAGGCAGGAACACCCCCATTGAGATGGAGAGACTGTGTAAGGCAAGCTTTGGATGATAGAGGAATTACTATAGATCAGGCAAGAGAAGTGGTAATAAACAGGAATGAATGGAGAATGCTTGTGAATAGATGAGTGAACACTTGGTCATTTGGGGGAAGGGGTCGGGCGCAGGTTGGACTAGATAATAATCCATCATTCGCCTGGCCCGGGTAGACAATTAATATGAAGGGTGCGCCTGAAAGTGTGGTGGGCGGGCTTGTGGTGGTAGGGCTTCGCTTCATGTCTGCCTGCCGAGATCGGAACCTCTCCGGGTGGTCGGGGGCCGGGTGAGTGCTGGAGGGACCTTGGTGATCCTGGTCCCTGGGTCTTCTCCTGAATGACCTAGATGTGTGAACATTTGTGTTTTGTTCTTGTGTGTTCGTTGTTTTGTGTTGTCCCTGTTTTTGCTCTGACTTGAGTCAGCCACCCCCCCAAAAAAATACAAATAAATAACAATAATAAAAAATTAATAAAAAAAAAATAAAAAAAAAGGAAAAGTGGGGATTGGGCCTGAGTAAATATATAGGAAATAGATAGAATATTAATATTATTATTATTATTATTATTATTATTAGAATAATAATGATTTTTTCACATTATTCGTATTATTCGAAACCACACTTACTGTTTCTTTGAGTATAATCTCTTCCGGTTTGTCCTGATTGCTTGTAATGTTAATCATACGGTATACGTCTCAATGTTTTTCAGTAGCATTTTATTTTAGTTTTCCTTGCTTTTTCGTGTCATAAGGCTGAATTATATTCTCTTTGTATTATATATCTTAACCAGAAAATTCTGATACAGTTGGTATTTTTCTTATCAAACTACTATGATGTGAAGCTATTGCAAGAACAAGGTTGTGATATCTGTAGTTTAAATATTGTTACACATATTTAACAATAAATCAAATGTTATGCTGTATGTTATATACGTTCAATCCAGTTCAGTATTTCCAATATTATTTAACTTCATGAATCAATCACACGTTGTTTATACTATGATGAACTTCTTTCATATCTTACTAACTCTTGGTCATCCTCCTTTCGGGACTTCGGTGAGACCTTTTTTATTGCGCTAGACATATCGAAGGCCTTCGATAGAGTCTTGTACAAATCTCTAATTTCTAAATTACCCTCCTTCGGTTTCTATCCCTCCATCTGTGCCTTTATCTCCAATCTCCTTTCTGGCCGCTTCATAGCTGCAGTTGTGGATGGCCATCGTTCACTTCCTCAACCTAGCAACTCCGGTGTTCCTCAGGGTTCTGTTCATTCTCCAATCTTCTTTCTAATATTAATTAATTATCTTCTCAACTGTACTTCCAGTCATCTTCATTCATATGCTGATGACTTTACCTTACACTACCCAACTTGTTTTTCAAAACGGCCCAGCAAGCAATCACTCAAAAAACTCATGTGATGAGGCCATAAAACACTTATCTTCTGATCTATCAACCATTTCCAACTTGTTACATTTAATGTTTCGTAAACCCAATTTGTCAATGATCTACCCGTCAAGAACTCCCACAGGTCAGTCTCCTATACTTCAACAATACATGTATAAATTCTTCATCTTGTCTCAGTATCCTCGGTGTTTCTTTTTCCTCTGATCTCTCTGGGAAAGACCATATTACCATTCTTTCTAAAACAGCTTCCCAGAAGCTGGATGTGCTCAACCGCCTCTGAGGGTTCTTACCCCTGCACAGCTTCTTGCTCTGTACAGGGGCACAGTTCGGCCATGTATTGAGTATTGTTCACATGTGTGGGGAGGATCCTCTCACACAGCACTTCTAAGCAAAGTAGAAAATAAATCTTTTCGTCTCACTATCTCACATCCACTCATCGATCCTCTGCAATCTTTTTGTCTTCGCTGCAATGTTGCACATAGCACCCGTCTTACCACACAATGCCATGCCGATTCTGTGCAACTCTTCAACCCCAAAGTGAAACAGTATTCTCAATCTTTCTTCTATTCATCAGCTGAGCTTTGGAACTCTCTCCCTGAATCCATTCCCTCATCCTATGACTAAAATAGCTTCAAACTCCGTGTGTCCAGGCATTTTGGCTCGAAAATACCTTGATTTTGTCCCTGTCACTCTTTCAACTCGTCACTCGTCACATGCAGTATTGCCTTTTGTCTCCCTCATCCAAATAGAATAACAAAACCGTACAAACATACAGACACGAAACTCTTATGACTTGTCATCACCTTTAACCCGCATACACTCACACGTTATTTACATACACATACAAAAAACAGGATTGTACAATACACTCATTAATTCAATTAACCAATTCAGTACCAGTGCAATCTTTTTAATTTTATGCTGGCTACTAATAAACGAGTTTATTAAGCTGAAAAAGGGTCTCGAGCAATTAATACGCTTCGTATGACCCAAATAAACCCTTTTTACTACCGTAGATCCTTCTTAAACTCCATAAAATCGTCAAAATATAGCTAGAAGAAATGTAAAAAGACGTCACCGGTACAGTAAGGGTTAACACCACCACCCTCCTTCCTGCGCTGCCTCATCATTCTCCACCTCAATTGTGCTTACATCTACCTTTAACATACACACACACACACACACACACACATATACTCCATTTCTCTCTATCTCTCTATTTGATACAGTACTGTTTACAATCGTGCTCGTTTTTGTAACAATCTGTATGACCATACTCTGGTTAGGCATATTATTGTTGTGTTCCAAAATGGTGTTCAACTATGTTTTCAAATTTAAATAAAATAAATTTGTAGAATACAACGTTACAATATATAATTAGTTTGTTACAGTTGTTTCACTTACATAACAGTTCTTGCAATATTTCACCATGTAATAAGATACATTAAAACACCTTCAATGGATGTCATGGGTTAAAGACAAATAATAATATAGTCTTTGCATCACGTGGTATGCACATGTTAATTATCACTTTAAGTGTCTTTGTTCAACAAGAAGACATCAGAATTGCAAACACTTTCTATTTGCAGGTTGACACAAATCTCTCACACTACTTCCTCAGTGGATAGGCACAAGTAAGGACAGCAATATCGCCATAAAGACAGACACATTCTAAGGTCCATACGGTCGCCACTGGTCATCATTCTGCTACAAAATAGTCGCAGGTTGACACACATCTTTCACACTACTTCCCCAGTGGATAGGCACAAGTCAGGACAGCAATATCGTCATAAAGACAGACAAATTCTAAGGTCCATACGGTCGCCACTGGTCATCATTCTGCTACATAATAGGATCCTGTCACACCACATTGCCCTCTATAGTAGCCTGACAGGTCGCCACAGAATAGCTTCATAGTCTTAAGCTTTAACAAGTCCAAGGGATGTGCTCTACCACCATCACTGCTTCAAACGATGGGATATATCCACACACCGACACTATGTCACAAAAGGTCACCAAAGGATGGCTCCATAACCATGAGTGTTAACAAGCCCAAGGAAGTCGCAAGAACTTGCAACTGTTTATTTTTAATTACGGACTCGATTGTCAATCCACTCAAAATATTCCAGTCACTGAAAATAATGTCACCCACAATATTGATCATATTTAACTGTGACATCACCACAAACATCGGTATATAAGATTGTGAAATGTCGTAATGGGCCACTTGGAAGCTGCCCGGAGTCCCATAACTTTCTCCTAAACTCTTCACATTTATGTAGCGTGGAGTGCTGTCCACTTATCAACAAATATTGTTGAAGATCTTTCGTACTACATGATAACACACACACACACACACACATGAGGAGTGGTGAGTGGTCAGGTAACCTGCTGCTTTGCTATCCTTAAGTTTCACATAGTAACCCATTTTGTTAGAATTAAGTATGGGCTGCCTAGTAGGGGCCGCAAGGTCTGTGTATCTATGACACTTTATATAACACACATATGATACAAACAGGCTGAGCTAAATCTCTGCCCACCCACTATTCTATATTGCTAGACTACCTAACAAACACATGTGAGACCAACTATATAACAAATATCATTTCGATACCCGTGTTGAAGTTTATGGCTACTTCAGTATGGAGTATAGTAAAGGAGAGAAAGTGAGACTTAAATCGATAATATGAGTATTAAGGAGAGTTTACCAAACCAATTACTAAATTCAACACACCTATAGCCCTCCACTGGTGACACCGACAACAACAACAACTCGCTGATTCTTCCTGATAATTTCCATTTACTCTCAGAAAGTGACTAATACAATTTGAAGTGATTCAGCGAGACACTGTATGCCATGCATGTCTGCATGTTCTTGTTGCCATGTATGTCTGTTTTGTGTGAATTTCTGTTACCTATTTGCTGACCTTTATTATTGTTTATGTGTCTCGCATTCACAATGAGAGACTTATTGTAACCCAGGTTCGAAGCCCGGTGGATCACATGCTTTCATTAATTTCTTTGGAAGGTGTTTGGTGTTGGGAGTGAAATAAATAAATAAGATTATCACTCTGAAAAATGCTTTGAACTCTACACAAATACTTGTTTTTACTTAATTGCTGAATGTTGGACTGCTGATAACCAGTTTTATGTCCCTACAAATACTTCTACATATCTTCCTTAACCTATCCGTGGCGAGACTTCGATTCTTTAAACGTCGTGAGGGGCGAAGCTATTGTATTAATTTCAGACGAAAATCGTCATTATCCAATAAATAACGTTATTACTTATTCATATGTGCCAATTTTATGTTTAATATGAAGATAGTTACATGTTACAACAATAACACAAGTGGGAATAGTATTTGGGGGGTGACAAATACGAAATATTGCCGAGCGGTTCATTCATGGAGTTGACAGAGAGCGAAACTGCACCCTCCCTTCACGAGCTCTCGAGCAAGACAGGAGGTAGTGCGGGCTAGTCTCTCTCTCTCTCCTCCCTCCACACCTCTCCCTTTCGACTTTGAAACCGGGTATGGAGTTTTGGCACCATAAATAAACCGATAATCACAGGAATAAGAGAAAAATAGGTGATAATTGAGGGGGGGGGGGGGGGGGGAGGGGGGAATTTGGACACATGTGGAGTAGTGATAGGATGTATGGAGAGGAATTATATCACATATGTACACATTCCTTTGTTTTGAGTAACAGTGGGATTTTTATTTTATTTTTTCTACATGATTGAGGGAGGCAAAAACATAACTGCCTATAGCGAGTACCTCCCCCATAGTTGAAAGAGTGACAGGGCCAAAATCAAAGGACGTTCGAGCCAAAATGCCTGGACACACAGAGTTTGAAGCAATTTAAGTCATAGGAAGAGGGAAAGACTTATTCTGGGAGAGAGTTCCAGAGCTCAGCTGTTGAGTAGAAGAAAGTTTGAGAGTAACGGAAAGTTTGGAAAGGCTTTTTTAGGCCATGGTTCATATGAGGACGCTCGGCCTCCTAGGATTCAGACTCAAATGAGGACGCTCGCCGTTTATGGGTTAATTGTTATATCCATACGATTCATCTATCACCACTTCACACATGTCCTTCCTTTCACCACCGTCCCATCACCTCTCATCTACCAACATAGTCGTATAACTCACCACTTTATTCACTATTAATATAATTTTGTTCACACCCCTTTCCACCTTCCCTCCACCTCGTCCTCCACCAGGTCATCCTCACGACCGTCAGACATAATCCGGCCTGATCGTCACCCAATTATTGAGACCCCGATCATAATCCCAGGATCACATATGGTCGTTACTTGTAAAGTGGGATTCAGTGGTTGTTACGCACGCACACACATACATCCGCGATAAAGGTAAAACACAACAAACCTGAAAAGGAAATGAAGATGGACTATGAAGCTTATGCATAAAGGAAAATATCAATAATAATGGGGCAAATATTGGGACAGAGATATTGCAGGTTACGAAGTGTTCTCCAATAATTAATGATAGCATAGAGTGTTTGCAAGAAAACCTTGGACTGGCAGTAAAAGTGATCTAAAGCAGGGAAGAAACTTGACAACAGGATCCTGAGATAACATCTACATTGACAAAGAATGGACAAAGTATAAAGAGTTACAATGAGTTACAAGAAATACTTAGTATCTCAGAGACTTTGCCGTCCATTCCGAGGAGATACTCGAAGTGGAAGGGGAGACACTGTTTAATGCACTACACTAATTACAGAGTGTGCAAAATACGATCTACTTTCTTCTTAAACTGCTCTACTGAAGAACTGTTTACAACTTTGGAGGGAAGTTTGTTCCAGGTAGAACATATCTTATATGTGAAAAGGTTTCTATAATTACTAGTGCTCTAATTTCCAGTCATGGTTGCGTGTTGTATTCCTATTGATGCCAAAAATGTTGCTATATTCCACATTGTCAAACCCATTGCGTATTTAAAACAATTTCAATTAGCTGACCTCGTAGTCTGCGTGTCTCCAAAGGAAAGAGTTTAATAGCTCTCAACCGGCCCTAATAGCTCAGTCTTCTAAGCGATGGAATAAACTTTGTAATTGAAATTGAAAGTGTTTATTTAGCCAACCATAATAAATACACTAATATACAATATTACAATAATGTTCTGGCTGAGTCTTTAGAGTTAACTCTCGTATAAAGGCACCTTATTATTTAACACTCAAGTGTTCCTCAGTATTAAGTACTTTGAAATTACGTTATGGTTAAGCGTTTAAAACAAATTAAGGCGAATCTATACTGTAATTCTATGGAAATGCAGCATATACATATTAGACATAATGTACACAGAAACACATGTTTCCTACTAACAATCACACACAAATGCACTCACACACACCTACATACATACAGTATATGCATTCATCCCTGCATACCGATAGCCCATCTTCGAACAGCCCTAGTTTTTTCTTTTTCCAGTCGCTTTATATCTTTCCTGAGTGCTGGAGATCAGAATTGAACAGCATTCTTCAAGAGAGGCCGTATCAGAGCATTGTATAGTGTGAGGACTATTTCCTTATTTCTATACTTAAACGACCTTTTAACCCGTGGAGCCCCGGCTAGTTTTGTAATGTTTGCGCACCAGAACCCGGCCGGTTTTCAAAAAATGGTTTTATTCCAGAAACAATAGCGAATGGGTTAGGAATGAAGGAAAAACCACGAAAAACCGCTCAAAAAGCTTAAAAAATGGTCCTACAGAGCCCCCGAAAACGGATTTTATAAGAGTAAAAAATTGAAGGCAATTATCCCAAAAAAACAGGTTATTGCGCGCTCGCGCGCACGCACGTGGACTTTGAGAGTTTTCAACCATCGGCACGGTTGCGTGGGATACGTACACAGTTCCCATACAAATCTGAGCCCTCTTGAGTGGCTACACCTGAGGTTACGGTCGGCGCAATTAGGGTGACGCGCCAGGCGCATCTCTGGGGCTGTGCGTTACATACATCGCCGACGCGTCAGGCGCGTCGCTGGGGCTGTACGGGTTAATATAGCCCAATAATGTCTGAGCTTTATTCTCTCTACTTCAATCCACTGCTTGGAAAACTTTAGGTCACTGCTAATCAGAACACCCAAATCCTTTTCCAAATCAGTCACTTCCAGATGCATTCCCAATAGCGAATAGGCTGACTTGGGTTTAACTTGGCCAATATACATCGCCTTGTACTTGTCCAAGTTTAGAGGCATCTGCCATGTCTCTGACAATTCACCCAGTCTGTTGAGGTCCATTCTGAGCTGTTCAACCCCTTTGGGGTCTTTCACATTCATTCCAAGTTTTATGTCATCTGCAAACTTGGAGATCACCCTCAGCAGACCAATATCCTAAATATGGGATTCGTAAATAAATTACTTCCTTATTAACTGTGGGGACGTTGCATTTGGGTTGGTATTTGTCATTAAGAAACTTATTTACTAGTCTGTAGAACAAGTTAATACTATAACCATTTTCATAGAAGTAGTTTTTTAGAAATATGATTTCATTGTGGAAGTAGTCATAGCACGAAGCCAGAGCGTAAGCACGATGTAAGAGGGTTTTGATAGCTTTTAATTTGAAGTTGAAGTGGCAATAACTAAAAAAGCTAGTGCCCAGGCCTGAGAAAGTGTCCTTGCGAAAAATTGAAAAGGAAAGACCACCATCACGTTTCTCAATGGAAAGATCTAAAAAAGCGAGTGTATTTTTAATTTCAGTGTCCATAGTAAACTTGATGTTGTTCTGTAGTTTGTTAAGGTACTCGAAGAATTTAGGGGCATGACATTTTTCTTTAACAACTACAATCGTGTCATCTACATACCTCCTGTAGAGATACGGTTTGAAATTAGGAGGACAATTACCTAACCACTGTTGTTCATGGAAACATAAGAACATATTTGCAAAGGTAGGTGAAAGTGGTGATCCCATGCTAAGACCGTCAACTTGTTTGTAAAGGTTGTCGTTGAAAACAAATAGGTTATCCTTCACACAAAGACTCAAGAGATTTCTAAAAACTGATTTGGTCATACTCATGAATTTGTCTAAACCCTCGAACGCCAACCCAATACAAATATTGATGGTCTCATCAAGTGGAACGTTCGTAAACAGTGACTTAATGTCATAGCTAACCATAAAATAAGTATCAGGTATTTTACAGGTGGACAGATATTGGGCTAAATCATATGAATTTTTGACTGTGTATTCGTTGGTTGTGAATGGGCCTAAGATCGGAACCGAAAACTTAGTTAATTTATATGACGCAGTATTATAAGCAGCTACTACCGGTCGGAGGGGGATTGAGGGTTTGTGAACCTTAAGGAGGCCATACAAGGTGGCCGGATTCGAACCTGTGGGTTTTAAAGACTTAGATTCGGTATCGCTAATTATGTTTAATGATAGTTGAATATTTACAAACCTGATTACTTTATCCTCAACTTTTGTTTTAAGTTTAAATATGTCAGAGAATATAAGCTTTTTTAAATTTGGAGGCATCCTTTAGAATATCGTTCATCTTAGAAATATAATCCACTTTATCAAGCAATACCACACCATTCCCCTTGTCAGGCTTGCATATCACCAAATCCTTTTTCGTTCCTAGAGACCTCAAAGTGTTTTTATTTGTGCGGGTAATTATGGGACACTAACACTTTGCTAGTTTTAAAACCATAGAAACTGCTGCATGCTATATTCTGTATACACTTCACTACTGTATCAAAATGGAATCCTTGAGAGAGCTTTAATCGTTTTAATCTAATGGCCAAGTTTTCAAAGTCCAAGAAATATTTGTAGAAGGAAGGCTTAAACACTGGGAGACAAAAGTCAAGGCCGAAAGATCAAATTGTTTTTTCTCTGTTTGACGGGTTGTACTGGAATAATTAAATATCACTTTTTCTGGGTCACAAGAATTGCAAGAGAGACGGCCACCTATATTGTGAAGTTTTCTTTCATGAACAGCAGACACCTTTTCCTTTAGTTGATCAGTTTTATGTTTAACAAATTTGAGGAGACATAGAACATCCAACCAAGATACTAAGGATCGGAGGCATTGACGCACTTGACAACACAACACAACAACATCAAGTTTACTATGGACACTGAAATTAATAATACACTCGCTTTTTTAGATTTTTCCATTGAGAAACGTGATGGTGGTCTTTCCTTTTCAATTTTTCGCAAGGAAACTTTCTCAGGCCTGGGCACTAGCTGTTTTAGTTATTGCCACTTCAACTTCAAATTAAATGCTATCAAAACCCTCTTACATCGTGCTTACGTTCTGACTTCGTGCTATGACTACTTCCACAATGAAATCATATTTCTAAAAAACTACTTCTATGAAAATGGTTATAGTATTAACTTGTTCTACAGACTAGTAAATAAGTTTCTTAAATGACAAATACCAACCCAAATGCAACGTCCCTACAGTTAATAAGGAAGTAATTTATTTACAAATCCCATATTTAGGTAATTTGACAAAGAAAATTGAAATATCACTAAATGAGAGTTTCTGTAAATTTTACCCTGATAAAGTGTTTCGATTCATACCTATGAACCCATTCAGAATTCGCTCCATGTTCCAATTCAAAGACCGCCTACCTATTGACCTACGCTCGTCGATCGTTTATTGTTTTTCTTGCCCTTGTTGCCAAGCAGGGTATGTTGGAAGCACTGTGCGTTCCTTCAAGACACGTATCCAGAGCATTTGGGTCAGTCTGTCAGAACCGGTCGCAGAATGCAGAGTCCTCCCCACTCAGCAGTCACGGAACATTGTGAGTCGTGTAATATTACACCCAGTAATGAGCATTTTACTATATTAGATAGCTGTCCCACAGACAGTATTAGAATATTAGAGTCACTTTATATTAAAAAGCTTCGTCCCCAATTGAACAATACTCTTTCCTCGTTTCCCTTAAATATAATCTAATTTGGTTGTGTCTAGAGCCTTTGTATATATATTTAGTTCTAGACTATTATGTAAGTAGATTACTAAGTTTCAGTGAAACGTAGAAATCTCATATTTTAGGCAGGAACTTTGTCTGTGTACTGTACTTTGATTTGATTTCACTGCTGTATTTTTTATTTTGTTTCACTTAAATAGCGATTTTGTGTCTCCTTTTACAAATTAAATAGTTTCATAGAGTATATAATTATATTACTTCCGATCATAATTTAAAAATGAACCAGTTTAATATTCTTATGTGTCATCGAATCTATATGGATAGTTAATTGAGTGACTGTGCCTTGTTCCCGAATGCTTATTTCCCACTAAGCTAAATACTGTCATGACTTTTCGCATTATTTTATCTTATTGTATAGTTCTGTCTGATCTAGATAGTTTTGTTCTTTTAATTAAGTTAGCTTTCATTATATGTAAGTTATTCAATTGTCTTGCTGTTGCAATTTTATATATTCAATATTTTTACGTATGTTTTATTTTTCACATAAAATACTGATGATGGCATAATAAAATGTCGAAACGTCTATAAAGGAAAAATTATGAAAATGAAGATGAATTTTATTACGACTCTGGTGATTCTCTTCCTACTCAAACTGCGATTCCCTAGGAACACCCCTGTGTCTGAGTAACTCCTTTATATTCCATATAATATTTTATATATAGGTTCGACCTAAGATATATATAAAACGACACATACAAACATGTTATGAACACTTATAGATCTTATTCATGTGTGTATTATCAGTGTGTATATACAGTAAGTGCGTATTGAAGTGTTCAAAGAGAGAGTAATTCTTATACCTGTCCCCTAATTAAAATAATTCTAATTTATGGACATCTGTAGGTCCATTCAAGATAAAATTACAAATACACAGATATTCATCCCCCTTGTTAATTATTAGATCAGTACGTTCCAGTACCTTATTAATTTATTCTGAATAATTTATATTATATTTAAACTTGTGAGTGATTCGGTCCAACTCATTATACAGTGAATAACATTCGAGCTTATATTGGGAATTTCTATTATACCCAACTGTGTTCATAGCCTATACTTCTGGCTGCTTTTCGATTCACTACTGGTTCTGTGATATCAGTTTATATTATATAAATTCATTTCACGACCTTGTGGTGTTACTATTTTATTTCCCAGTGCATTGGTTATTTATTTAGATTCGCTGTGTTCATAACCTTTTAGGTTATATTTTATTCACTACATGTTTTGTGAAATTGAAATTCCGTAGTATTGTTCGTTAAGTCGCATTTACTGACTTATAATATTTTTCCTTTACCCGGTGTATAATTATTCACCCTTTTGTCTTGATCATATATTTGTAATTTAAATTGTCATCTCTATAGGACTAATGTCAAACTCGCATTTATTCATCCTAGACTAAATATTCCATATTGTTAAGATTTACAAGTATACGTTGCAGTAACTTTAATCTAGAACCAGCCGCGGTTACTTTGACCCCAGTCCTACCACGGTAGTCACATGACCCTAAGCCACCAGCCACGCTCTACTTCACCTGTTTGTCTCCGCGATATCAGTTGCCCATATTAATGCTACATGATTCCTCTCTTTCCATACTTAACCCGTGGAGCCCCGGCTAGTTTTGTAATGTTTGTTCACCAGAACCCGGCCGGTTTTCAAAAAATGGTTTTATTCCAGAAACAATTGCGAATGAGTTAGGAATGAAGGAAAAACCACGAAAAACTGCTCAAAAAGCTTAAAGAATGGTCCTACAGAGCCCCCGAAAACGTATTTTACAAGAGTAAAAAATTGAAGGCAATTACCCCAAAAAACCAGGTTATTGCACGCTCACGCGCACGCACGTGGACTTTGAGAGTTTTCAACCATCGGCACGGTTGCGTGGGATACGTACACAGTTCCCATACAAATCTGAGCCCTCTTGAGTGGCTACACCTGAGGTTACGGTCGGCGCAATTAGGGTGACGCGTCAGACGCGTCTCTGGGGCTGTGCGTTAAATACATCGCCGACGCGTCAGACGCGTCGCTGGGGCTGTACGGGTTAACTATATTTGAGATATTGTCATCATTCTTTTATGTATTATTTTATATGTTGATTCTGATGCTTTGTTAGTGACGCCATTATTCATGAATAAGTAAAACATATTTAACTTATTCCCAGTCACCTAATATAGCCATTGGTCTTACACTCTATAGCTAAGTACCTAATGTGCCCCATCTTGTATCTATGAGTAATTGGTAAAACAAGGCCATCTATAGTTAACCCTTTCAGTAACGGTGACGTCTTTCTCGTTATAGTCTGGCAACTATTAGGTTATTGTATTGTGATTACGAAGGGTCTGTAGCAATCACAAGACTTCCATTCCTCTCGTTTATCTCTCTTAACTCTCACAGACCGTTCTTAAGCTGCATAAAATCGTCTAAGTAAGGCAGAAATAAGGCAAAACAGACATCACCACCATTGAAAGGGTTTATAGATAGTCACTCGTTGATGGGATCGGATTAAGGGGACAGTGGTGTTTTTGGGGGGTCTATTTATTTATATATTAATTTATTTTTTAGTTTCCTTACTGACCTCCATCAAGCTTAAAAAAAACACACCCATCAACGATGTCCCTTGCGACATTGCCAGGTCACGGACTCACGGTATGCCCTCCCCCTATGACGCCGCCTGGGCGTTACCGGGTCGCTGCCTGACGGCGACCTACCTGATAACGGCGTCTGACACAGACAGGTCGACGCCCTTGTACCGTCTGATGCCTACTGGACGCCGCCCGACTACCGTCCCCGTCCCGTCCATTTCCTTGACCTCACTGGCCGCTGATTCATCTTATGAGAGTTGTTAGTGTCAAACTTCTCCTGAGGCCCCTGACGAACTCTTCAGACGTCTCTGTTGATTTGGCGCCCACCCACATCGCGCGGCGATGTAGGCAAAGACCTCGTTACGACCCTTAAGTCGTGGAGCGTCGGTACTTAATTCGGCATAGTGTGACACTTGCTTTAGCAATTATGCATTTGTTGTTATATTGCTTTTCATTTTGCACGTCCTCCCATCTTCATATATTAATTAATGTAAACATTATTATAATTACTTCAATTAAACATTCCATTCTTGTTATATTTGTAATTCAACTCAATTATATGCATATTTACCTTATCAAGTCATATGAATATGTGTTATATACTGTATTTCATTATAATTAGTTGTTAATTTCATTTTGCTGGCATTCACACATAAATATAACTGCAACCTTCCACTGTGGTTCAACCTTAATACCAACACTGACCCTCCACTAGAACCATTATATATCAGTGATGGTCCAGTATTACCAACTATGTTGATGTTGTGGTCTTCATAACTGATGTTACTCTCTGGTTCACAAGGACTTTAGTACCGACCTCAAGACGCATTAGGCTGTAATTTATAACACACACTATTAGTGAATTTCTAACATTGGGCAACAATTAATTAATAAGGCATTTAGTCTAAACACGCTCTTTTGTTTCAAATAAATAATGCTTATAATCAACCGTAAATAAGTGGCGTTACCATAAGTGTATAATACACTATTTGGTTAGGTGAATCACGTTGGCCCCTGGTGCCTTATTATCCTGACGGTGTTGACAATTGTTACAGTATCTTCTCTATTATATGTTAGTGTTTTATATTCCTTTGCTTACATTTTAAAGCAGTTGATTATATATTTGAACAAAAGTTATGGATGATCTCAGAAAACTAAAGAAAGTGGGTAGGTTTCTAAAAAAGAAAATCCCGTGAGCATCATTACACTAAGGGGAAGCCAAGGGGAAAGCCTGGCAACATGCTCACTGAGAGAGAGAGAGAGAGAGAGAGAGAGAGAGAGAGAGAGATAAAGAGAGATAGATAGATAGAGAGAGAGAGCGAGAGAGATAACACACTTATTGTACTGCATTTCCTGTACAGACAGTGCGCCATAACAATAGTGTTTGTCAGCTAAAATGGTGAAAATTAATAAATTAATAGGATATTATTGACGAAGAAGGCAAGAGTTGTATATACAGAACAATGACGAAACAAAAACAAAGACAAATGTAACTGGATGAAGGGACGCGGCTGTGAGGGTATATAGTAATAAGGGAATTGTGGAAGTTAAGAACATCAACAGCTTTAACAAACGTAAACAATACAAACATAAATATATATAATATTTGTTTTTCTTTCTATGTGAATGAGCGAGACAAAAGGCATAACTGCCTGCAGCGAGTGCCTCCCCCAGATTTCAAAGAGTGACGATGCCGAAATCAAGGGACGTTCGAGCTAAAATGCCTGGACGCACGGAGTTTGAAGCAAAATAAGTCATAGGAAGAGGGAAAGACTGATTCTGGGAGAGAGTTCCAGAGCTCAGCAGTTGAATAGAAGAAAGTTTGCGAATAGCGTTTCACTCTTGGGTTGGACAGTTGCACAGAGTAGGGGTGGGATTGTGTTGCAAGGCGGGTACTACGTACCCTACGTAGAGGAGGTGGTATAGACTGGGAAAGCTCCGAGGAACACTGATTATTGTAGTAGCGATAAAATAGCGAGAGAGATGCAACATTGCGGCGAAGGGAGAGATATTGCAGTGAGTTGGTGAGTGGATGGGAGTTAATGATACGAAAGGCTTTCCTTTCGACTTTGTCTAGAAGTGCGATGTGAGAGGATCCTCCCACACATGTGAACAATACTCAATAAAAGGACGCACTGTGCCCCTGTACAGAGCAAGAAGCTGCGCAGGGGTAAAGAACCCCTTGAGGCGGTTGAGCACACCCAGCTTCTGGGAGGCTGCCATAGCGAGACTGGTAATATGGTCTTTCTAAGTGAGAGCAGAAGAAAAAGCGACACCGAGAACATTGAGAGAAGATGAAGGGTTGATTTTTGTATTGTTGAAGAATAAGGGATAGTCCTCTGGAGGATCCTGACGGGTAGTAAGATGGATAAATTGAGTTTTGGAAGCATTAAAATAATACAACAAGGTTTTCTCTACCCCAATTGGAATTAGTAGCTAGATCAGAAGATAAGCGTTCTATGGCTTCACCACGTTTGTTTTTGAGGGACTGCTGGATGGGGCGTTCTGGAAAACTAATTGAGTGGTGTAAGGTAGAGTCGTCTGCATATGAATGGATGGGACTGGATGTACAGTTGAGAAGATCATTTATGAAAATTAGAAAGAGAATAAGAGATAGGAAAGCACCTTGAGGAACACCAGAGTTGATAGGATGAGGAAATGAGCGATGGCCGTCCACAACCGCAGCTCTGGAACGGCTGGAAAGGAAATTAGAGACAAAGACACAGATGGAGGGACGTAACCGAAGGAGGGCAGTTTGGAAATTAAACATTTGTGCCAGACTCTATCGAAGGCCTTCGATATGTCTAGTGCAACAGAAAAAGTCTCATCGAAGTCCCGAAAGTTGGATGACCAAGAGTTTGTAAGCTATGAAAGAAGATCACCAGTGGAGAGACCCTTAAGGAAGACATACTGGCGATCTGAGAGCAGATTATGAGAAGAGAAATGCTTAAGAAATTTGGAAGCAAGAATAGTTTCAAAAACTTTAGAGATACAAGAGATGAGAGCAATTGGACGGTAGTTGGAGGGTTGAGAGCGGTCACCCTTCTTTGGGACAGGTTGAATGAGACAATATGACAATAATATTGATTTAATATTTGTGTTTCCCTAGCAAACTCAGCGATTAATGGAGCCATATAATTCAAGACAGATATATGATGACTTCTGACAGGACATAAATTGAAATTACCAATGGGAAGATTAAAATAACATATACCAGATACAAATGTATTGCTGTAAAATGTGTCATGTGGGTCTTAGCGGAATACCATAATTTGATAAACATTACTCATTTATAATGATGTGACAAGCTAATTATAGTAGTCTAGGTCTGTGATTGTGGAGGGAGCTGCACCAAGGGGTGGACCGAGGAAGACCTTGGATCGGACTATACGTGCCGATCTCAAATCCAAAAACTTGACAAGTGAAGTAGCCCTTAACAGGGTAGCCTGAAACGCCGCCATTAGGACAAGAGACACTGCACGTATGTGTGGAGCACTCAGTCTTAAAATGTTATGTTTGCATGTATGTATGTATGTACCTGCATATGTCATTGATATAGAGGAGCCCTCATAATTTGGTTGGTGCATCTTTTAATTTGATTTCTGTACATTGATGTAGGTTTTGGTAGCATCTATGTGTCATAATTGAAGCTAGAAAAGCTGATGTTAAGTTTGAGTGCAAGAGGGACGCATGTTTTCATTGACCCATAATCCACAAACCTTGTGTTCAATGAAAGCCCTTCCTTGGGTTTTGCTGACGCATAAAATTGACAAGTTTGACCTATATATTTCTACTGATACTTAATTTCATATATTATCTCGTTGTAGCCAGTATATGATATTGGCCAATCCCGTTTTCATTATCACAGTTCTTGTTCATAAGGTATTACATGTATCCTGGCCTGGACTGTACATTAACCATGGTACTTACTCTGTGGCTTGGTGGTTGATAATTGTTATTACAGGTATCTTGGCCCGGGCTGTACATTAACCATGGTACTTACTCTGTGGCTTGGTGGTTGATAGTTGTTATTACAGGTATCTTGGCCTGGACTGTACATTAACCATGGTACATACTCTGTGGCTTGGTGGTTGATAGTTGTTATTACAGGTATCTTGGCCTGGACTGTACATTAAACATGGAACTTACTCTGTGGCTTGGTGGTTGATGGTTGTTATTACAGGTATCTTGGCCTGGACTGTACATTAACCATGGTACTTACTCTGTGGCTTGGTGGTTGATAGTTGTTATTACAGGTATCTTGGCCCGGACTGTACATTAACCATGGTACTTACTCTGTGGCTTGGTGGTTGATAGTTGTTATTACATGTATCTCTCTATAAAGGAGTACAAAGGAGTACAAAGGAAATCAAGCAACAACATATCTAGTGACCCTTCTAGGCTGCTTGTCCTCCAAAACACTGAGGATCAAGTGTCCAAACAGTGGTTTAGAGTGGGTAAGGGAACATTAGAAAGGGAACTACTGCCCTGCCACTAACGTGGCAGGACTAGGAAGTTAGTAGGGGACATATGGGTTAGTAACTGAGGGGAGGATAAAATAAAGTTATTCATTTACAAACGCAGTCAGTCGCGGGTTTGATGCGAGATATTTGTCTACGCGGAATTTAAATTAGTCAACGGTGCTGCAGTCTATAACGTCTCGGGGAAGCCCATTCCACAAGTTGACAACTCGATTGAAGAAGAAATTCTTAGATTCGTGTGAGTTAAAAGATTTACCAATAATTTTGCAACCGTTTCCCCGTGTGTAATTAGATTGGTCGATAGTGAAGTACTTACTACAGTTCATATTGTCGATGCCTTTGATAATTTTGAACACTTGAATTAAGTCACCTCTTAATCTGCGCTGGGTTAAAGGAAATAGATTTAATTCTCCAAGACGCTCTTCGTATGGTTTGTTCTTTAGGCTAGGTATCATTTTGGTAACTCTACGTTGAACTCGTTCTAGCTTGTTTATGTCTTTTTGGTAATAAGGGCACCAGCATTGAACGCAGTATTCCAGAAGAGGGCGGACTAAGGAATTGTAAAGGGTTAGGATTACGTCTTTGGATTTATGCTCAAATGATCTGCCTATAAAGCCAATTAATATATATTAATATATAATCTATATTAATACTTCGGCTCAGAGGTCCGGCTTGATACAAATAGAAATATATTGATCAATAGCTTATATCTTAAATTCGAAACTGTTATTGGATTGTGGTGCGGTAATGCTATAAAATATCTGAAATACTACCATTTGTAAATATTGCATGTCAGTTATTTATTTATTTATTTTGTATTATTATTGTTTTCTTTTTTTGCCACTTTCCTCAATTAATACATTACTTATTCTAACAAATGATCACACATTTCGTCTTCAAGGCTATTTTATGTTATTAATTTATGTTAGTATGCGATTATCATTAGAGTCCCTTCTCTTCTCCCTTATTATATTATTGCATAATATTATTAATGTAGTGTGTGTTTTGTTGTGTTACAGGTGAGTGTTGAATATTGCTGCCTTGTATAGTCCAGGTGGTGGAAAGTACCAAGGACATTGTTATTCATGAAGTATCTGCAAACACCATTATGGACATATGGAAGGTTTTGTAAAACCATATGTAACCATATCTGGTTGACTGTTTACACATATATTAATACAGTGTTGACTGGATGGTCCACTGTTTGTGTGAAAACGTGTGTGTGTGTGTGTGTGTGTTTCCTCGCATAACGTTTACTTGTCAGTGTTCTTGTGTGTTTGGAGATATGTGTATATTTACCTATGTGAATGTTTGTGTGTGTGTGTGTGTGTGTGTGTGTGAGTGAGACCACGCGTGTATGCATGTGTTTGTCACCATGCGGTTTACATTTTACATTGATGTACAGTAATTACTCCGAACTAAATAAAAGGATAGTATAGTTTTGTCAACACCAGACAATGATATTATCATCCCGCAACATCCACTCTGCCGGAGTCAAGGTTTGCACATATTTATTCCATCGTAAAATATGTATTTTATATGGATATTTAATAACGGAACACAATAATAAACAGTTTTTGTTTTTCTATTTGGTTAAGGAGGTTATAATATTTACTTCAAATAAATATTAAATGTATTTGAACTTTCTATGGAAAAGCAACTTAACTTATATTAGTTGATAATTGCATTGATAATAATATTCACCTATCAGACCTACACTGTCTTGTTAACAATATACTGAATTGTTGTATTCACTGGACCTTTAGTTAACAATGCCTTCATGGCAATGTAAGATAGTATGTTACGTTCCTTTATGATGAGTTTTGTCTGCAGGTTATTCAGGGAAGCTGAACAATATGACGACCTGGCCCGCGAGGGTGGCAGTCTTAAACACAATGTTACGATAATTAGTATATAATACTATACTGTATATATATAATATATATATATATATATATATATATATATATATATATATATATATATATATATATATATATTATATATATATATATATAATATATATATATATATAATATATATATATATATATATATATATATATATATATATTCGTAAGGTAAAGAAAACATAACTATTTTGAGAGGGCAAGAAGGAGTAAAGTTGAGAGAAGATCAAAGAGTTTGGAATACACACACACATACACACAAGGTAACATACACGTTGATGTTATCACAGTCTTGAAACATGCAAGGAATTTGTACAGGAACACGTCTCTGTATTTTACCCCCGCACAGCTTCTTGCTCTGTGCAGGGACCAACTACGGTCATGTATCGAGTACTGTTCACATGTGTGGGGAGGTTCCATGCCGCACTTCCCCAAAGAGTAGAGTCAAAAGCATTTTGTCTCAACTCACCTCCTCATAATAATTCCCTTAAATTTGGTTACAGGCAGCAGTTCCTTCTGTCTCCTTCATTTACATTAACAAACAAGATAAGCATAATATTTCATCCTTAATAATTACATTTCGGATATAATATCCAATGACAATGCTTTTTAACGTGATAAATTATTTGGTAATTAATCTCATACATTTAGTAATAACTTATGTAATTGCATTATATATATTTGTTTTCATTTAATGTTTCAGTTGTATGTAAAGTGTCAGTCATTGAAATGCATGACGATAATGATGAATTATGTATGATAGGGATGAATACGAAAGTTTAAACATAACACACGCACACACACACAATCTACATATCCATCTCACTCGCACAAGCACACAAACACACTCTCTCGCACACACACACACACACACACACACACAGATAGGCCACATACATTGATCTACATATTGATTTAACCAAACCACTTCAGCACGCGAGATCACTTCGTTTCCGGAGGTGAAAGACTGCTGCAAAACTCCTTGTTGGCGTGACTGTATACCTGAAT
Source organism: Paralithodes platypus (assembly GCA_032716605.1). Lineage (NCBI taxonomy): Eukaryota > Metazoa > Arthropoda > Malacostraca > Decapoda > Lithodidae > Paralithodes > Paralithodes platypus. The sequence continues at coordinate 12,207,854 of CM064580.1, read as the reverse complement.
AGGTAATGACGTTTTTTGAGGGAGTTTTCTACGACCCACTATTTTATGCATGTATCGCACTACAGTACCCATTGTTCAAATACTGTGAATTCTACTACCATTATAAATGATCATATATACACTATATTTTAACAATATATATTATGTTCCATTGTCTTCTTTGTCCTGATATATTTCTGGTATGTACTGTATATGAAATTGACCTTTACATCTACAATATATAGGTATTTTACACACCAGTAACACAATGAGATGGTAGTGATTATGGACGATATGTTTGCAGTCGAACAGGCATATATTGGATGGAACTGTTTGTCCGGCTCTGCGCTGCTTTTGAAGTATGGTATGGATGTAATGACTAGGGAACAAATAAACAAATGGGGCCGGGGGGGGGGGGGGGAATGTCACCAAATACAAGCAACTTAACTGTTGGCCCTTTATAACTTTAATCATTACTATCGCATTAGTGTATGGGTATTTTAACTTAATCACCTTTTGCCCAAACATTAAGTAACACTAAAACATGAACAATCATATGCAAATATTGTGTTTTAGAGCTAGGCTATTCTCCAAAGAGGTTATATTTACATTTTTGGAGGCAGGTATGGTAGAGCTAATAAGTGTTAAGCACGCAGTTGAAAGGATCCGGTTTCGAATATCGCCATTTCCGACAGTGAGATAATATTTTTGTTTTCCCTGCAACACATCAATAAATTAAGGGCACTAATGGCATCATCTTATGAACAATGGCATATATTTCTGACAAGTTGTTTTTATTCATAAATAGTATTCGTATCTTGTAACAACTAGCAGTATACTTCTTTATCAATTTGCTAATTATATTTCTCGAATCATTCTACCACGGTAGATAGATAGATATATATAGATAGATCGGTAGGTACAGTTCCGCGCACATGAAACAGATACACTACATCAACCACGGAGAATCTGCGGTGTATCCTTTCTGGTTGAAGAGTTACGATGGGGCAGAAGGGGAGGGAGGGAAACGTTGGTGGTGGTGGGGGGGTGGGGGTGGGGGTGGTGGTGGGGGGGGTAATAGTTTGACGGGTGGGGGATAGAATTGGTAGGGAGGCAGAGGAGGGTGGCTGGCCTATGAGTGGTAGGGTAGCACCCACAGTGTAAGGTGGAATGAATTATTTGGAAGTTAAACTAAAAGGTTCACTTTTGTATTATCTGATAAGTTAGATCTGTAACGCAGCATTATAATTAAAATCGGAGGACATTGTTCAAACAATTGTTTCAGATCTCACGCGAATTGATGGGGAGGAGAACAGGGCAACTAACTGAACGGGGTTTGGTATTTTGTGGTTGGCAAGATTGGTAACACCAAGTATAGAAGTGATATCTTAATCACATATAACAAACTTTAAATATACATTAGCTATAATAATATAACTTTCTTACCTCTTTATTTACTCGATACATCTTATGAAATGGACCCTGCGGTCATGTGCCGTTGCTGTCATATGCATGGGGTCAAACGAATTACCTTGTGGATCGGTCAGAAATAATTTGACTACACCTGCTAACTTAAACTAAATATAGTTATGCCTTTTATTGTTCATCCTGTCGTATAACATTATTGCGTCAGCGGGATCTGACCTAAGCTGTGTGTGCGGCTTTTCCTCCTTTACTCAATATAATTATCAATTCATAGATGACTTCAATATAATTATCCCATCAATGGCATATGTTTCAATATGTTCAGAACACTATGATATGTACTGTATGTTGTAATGAATATTGTTATAAATAAGTATTTATATAGTCTACTCTTACTATGATGTTCAATTACCAGGTAATCACGAACATCTGTGTTGTTTTCAACATTTCTACTTCTCATCTATTAGTCATCATCAAGATCTAAAGTTACCACTATATACGATCTCAGTATTAACCTTTAGTTTCGTATACATTAAAACCAAGACTCATATTATTATGCCTATTATTTTTACTTTTCCATGAAACTTCATTAAACAGTTTAATACACTAAACAATATATTAGATGCAAAGTCACACGGGGAAAATTAACTAACAATTTGCCAAAATAATAGAAGCAATAAAGAATAGGAAATAATGTATCATTACTCAAATATTAGCCTACACACTTGCAGTCCGTAATTACCTGGTCCTCCTCTTTCTCCCAAAGTTACTTACTTACTGTCTGTCGTCCTTCGACCTTGGGCATGGAATCGTTTTCTCCCTATCACACTGGCTTAAGGGGAGAGTTTTAGTTTGCTCCCTAGTCCTCTATCAAGCATTAACACTTTTAATATCTCCCAAGACTCCCTTTCAAGAAAAATTTCCCTACCCAAGGTCGGTTAATCCTAAATTTCAGACTCGCTATCGCTCGCCAGGAAAAATAATAGACACCTAAACAGTAAGAAAAGTTTTAATATTGACAAATGGGGCGAAGAGTTATAAAATAGCCAAGCTAATGGGGCAAACGCCTTAAAATGTCTCAACATTAATGGGGCTAAACGTGAGGGAGAAAGGGGTTCAGAAAAAAACACCCTCAAGTGAAAATCTGCCCTTAACGCATGACCGTCGTCATACGAATATCTGGTGTACTCGCTCCTCGGATTGATTTACTCCAATGTTGGCCTGAATAGATTCCGTCTGTAGGCTGTTATTAATGTTTGGCAATCGCTACTAAGAAGTAGAGTCTATATACCATATTAACGCAAATATGATTACTTTGACCTCTAATACAATTTAAAAAATAACAGTAATTAAAGATCAATATGATCGAGAATACACCGACGATTGTCATTTATTAAGTAGCGCAGTGGTAACCGTAATAGGCATACATTCAAAGTGTAGGAGTTCCAGCCCCTCGGACGTAGTTTGTTATCTTTTTAATTCGTAATTTGGATAATTTTAAACTAATGTATGGTAGCCTACTATGTTTAAAATTGGTTAAAGTATATAGAGTTTATAAAGTATATGTTTCTTGATTACAATAGTCTTACAATATTATCGAATCTACTGTTATTACAGTAACTACCCTAATGTAACTAGCCTAACCTAGATTACCATATCCTAGTTTATATACTAAACTACAGTATTATTGTATATAATAACCCAAGACACTCAAAACGTATTATATATGAAATTAACACATTATCTGCAAAATATGTTATTTCACTTCGTATAATGTAATTCTAAATAAAAACTAAAACAAACCCAAATAAATCCTTACAAAAATATCGCTGCCACGGGAGACTCGATCCCCGGTTAGTAACCTGTTGAGTACCGGTACCGTCCTGGTAACTCTGTTTTGGCTACCGGTACCATTAGACACAATTATTTAGCTTAAATAGGGCCTCCAGCGATTAACAGGCTTTGAACTATCTCACTTAACCGTTTTACTACCACAAATCCTTCTTAAACTGCACAAAATCGTCTAAATATAGCTAGAATATATTACATTGTCGTCGCCAGCAAAGAAGTGGTTAATATTACAGCCAGTGTCTCCCGCAAAAAAAAAAACACTAAATACGATATTGAAGCTAAATGCAATCAATAGCGGATTATCCCCTTCAGCACGATGACGCCTTTTTACCCTTGATTCTGGCTAAAATTACAAAATTATATTCAGCTTCAGAATTACTATGTGTTATTCAGAGGCTTTTTTGAGACAGTACTTACCCCTTTGAGTCCTAGAGGTAGATTATAAACCAAGGAAAATCATCTAATGGTAACCGGAGTATGATAAAAATTACGTCATTGTGCTAAAGGGGTTAATTACAAGACCATTTAACCATTTTCCAGTTCATAATATATATATTTTCTGGCTTTATATCATTAGTTCGGAATTCAGTTGAGATGAAAGACCACGCAAATCGTAGATATGATGAATGACGACGGAAAATAGGCCAGTGTGATAGCCTCTTAACCCTTAACTGGCGGCGTGCGGCCTATGTCGAGTGAAATCAATTTGGACTATGTGGCGGTGCACGACATCGACGCCATTTTCAGCACGTAATGTTGCTGAGAGAGAGAGCTGAGCGGTGGGATGAGCGTAGCAACCCTATGACTGCTCCCCACCACCGCGGTGGACATACTGAACGGTATTCTACTTTCCTCCTCCCTTTCTTACTCGCTACACAGGGAATTATGTAAGGAAATTACCTTATTTCAGGGTTTTTGCACTCGTGTTGCACGATCGTTGCAAGAGAACCAGTGGTCGTACAAGGATGGTTCGGGTGTCATTGGAAAGCCCTGTTTACGCCCTTTCAGGGATAGATACTTGTTTTACACTCTGGGTCTTATTTAGGCATGAAAATTATCACGTAAACAACCCAATTAGGGTAAACAAAAAAAAACGCTGTGCGGTACGGTCAAATAGACCGCCTAGGCCGCCAATAAGGTGTTAAGAATAAGATTTCCAAGGAACAAACCCGTTTCTCAGGTAATATGTTCACTTTGCATACAGTTATGTCAGAGCATATCCAAGGTTGCAAATATATCCACAGTTAATTAGAACTACTAGCAGTTATTGGAATTGTTCAAGGCTCCTATTGCGAAATGACCATTTCTGCCTCTACTGTGTGAACTTTAATATATAATATGACAAATTACATATATTATATAATATGCCAAATTACATATAATTATGGATGGGTATATTATATCATACTCAGAGATAAAGCAAAATACAACCATACCGAAATACACATCACTAGAGGTTTAAAGTAAGCCCGATAATGTTGTGGCATTAAAACAAACATATTTTGCAATTAACTGGGTGTAATTTATCTTATGGTCGGTTATATCACCTGACGGTAAATTGAATCCCGTAGCAACTGATTTATCGATATGTAATGGAAAAATATGAAACTATGTCATATTACTGCCAAGTCCTCATACTAAACAACATATTTTGCTATATAATCTTCGTAATAGTTGAGTAATAAAGATGAGGATATGACAATTTACCATCAACTAAAAATAAACAAACTATAGTTATATATCATGGCAATATGAGTATAAACACAATTGTATGCCGCTTTTATAATTGTTGCCACATAATAGCAAAACATAAATCAGGCTTATATAATTACCATTTGTCAAAGAACATTATGTAGTTAATTGGTTATTTGCCACACATCAATGGATTCCATTTCCTCTCTGCTCCCACCTTAACTTTAACAGCCACACAAGCACACCCTTCTTTCCTACCTCGCTAACACTTCTACCCCCACCCCGCAAACCATCACCCTCCCACCATCGCCTACTTCCACTCCCGTTCTCCCCCATCATAACTCTCCAGCTAGAAAGGACACAAGGACTGATTAGAAGGCCTGAGGCAGTGTCTCTGTTTCATATGCTCGGAACTGTACATGCGCTTCTCTCGCTTTCGTATAGACATGCGACGAGAGGCCAAGCACACAATAGGCCAAGCAGGGTCGAACCTGTCGTGTAGCTGCAATAATAATAATAATAATAATAATAATAATAATAATATTTGTAATATATATTTAAACAAAATACTGCTCTACTAGTGTAAGAATAATTCGACAGTTATTTGGAAGTTTGTGTTATATTTTGTAAACTTTATAGGCAATCATAATCCTCATAGTGATTGACTCTCTGTCCGGGTCGAAATAGGTTCAAACTGAAGGGTTGAATACCTACGGCAGCACAGTACACCTAGTCCATTCACTACGTACCATCCACCACCTTGTCACGATTCTGCATTGCTTGACTTGTGGTGTGCAAACTGGCGATGTGCCGACAGCCGGCAGGGTAACGCAGGTGAATCTGGCCTTAAGGTGAAATTCTGCCTCGCTCTGATGTTGGAGGTCAGGAAATATTTCTTCTATATTCTTCCATAGTGGTTGGGAAGAATTAGAGGGCAGAGTTGTATTGAGAGAGGTTAGCTGTTGCCCAGGCGAGATCCTGTGTCCGTATGACTCCACTGGCCCCGCCCCCTTCCCTTTATACCCGCCCCCGGCGCAATGCGGGCCCGTGATTGGCTGAGGCGCGTCGAGACACGTCAGGGTATGCAAGGGCTCCTTGAACTGTACGCTCTCTCTTTTGCAGTTTCACATCCTCGTAATAACTTTCCGGAGGCGTATTTGTGATGTTATTTAGTGTCTGACGGGATTAAGGGGTTGCCACCATTATAAAATACGAGTGTGAACAGAGGGTAAGTTATGAAACCGGATGTCTGGTGGCCGAGTGAGGTGAGAAGTTTGATGCATCATAGGCGGCCTGTGATTGGCTGAAAGCTTCGGGGTGCCAGAGTGTTACCTAGGAAGCGGGGTGCAAAGTTAGCTAGCACACCTGAGTAAATCCCACCTTCTGATTGGCTGATGGGATTACTCCTTCAATAATAATAATAATAAAGTACTGTAGGTGTGCAGTTTTCGTATTACCCCCCAAAAAAAAAAAAAAAAATGCATATGCAACTCTGCGACCTATAATTCTGCAAGTAGTATTGAATCTCTTAGGTAAAATCGGTTTATATTATAGTATACTGTATATACTGTATACATATTAAATGTTTTTATACTCACAGCCGGACTTGAACCACCGACAGTCAGAACAAGTGCCCATACTTTAATCCACTATACCACATCGTGATAGAGGATACTTGTGTGTAGTGTATTAACCCTTAATGAGCGGCGCGCAACATAAGTCGAGTTGAAAAAACTGGCAAAAAACGGGTGAAAAAAGGGTGGAAATCGAGTGAAAAGGGGTGGGATAGTAATGATCCATACATCCGACATCTGTGGCCTCCCGGCCCACACTAACTCCAGTTCCCCCACCGCGCGGGAGGATGACAGTGTAACCAATAGTTCGCTAAAAGTGAGCAAGGTAGCAAAATCAGCTAAACTTCCATCTTCGAGGTAACACTGTCAGTGTTCCACGAGTGCTACGTAGCTGTATGTGGCGTCATTGTGTAGCGATTTCCACCTAGTTTTCGGCGCAATACAGTTCCTTTCATACTGATGGTTGATATAGCAGTCAGAACGGCCCGGAAAGGCCCAAAACGGCCACAGAGCACCCGCTAGATAAGCATAGACACTCGTCCTTACTGTTGGTGGTTCAAGTCCACCTGGGAGTATATATATATATATAATTACATTTATGATCCCATTGAATCTTAACCATTGGAATATTTATGTATAATAAGGTCAGTGTAACACTATTTTGTAGCATTTTGAATATGGTGTAATTCAAATTTATTATTTATAAGAAAGAAATAGTAACCATAACCTGTGACCTTCACCATTCACCTTGACCTTAAAATAACACAAACACAAAATTTGGACAAGCGTTGCATTGACCAACCGAATTTGCCAGCAAAATTTGGTGACGATACGTAACCCGTTCAGTACAGTTCTGTCGGTTTCATTTCATACTGGATATTAAGATGATTTTATTTAGTTTATGAAGGACCTCCATAAAATTAGCAGGCTTTCTACTATCTTAATTAACCCTGTTTACTACCACAGACCCTTCATAAGCTCCACAAAATCGTCTTATTATAGCTAGACTACGATAAAAAAAAACTCACCGGTACACAGAGGGTTAAACAGTCTAGGAAGAGTTTAAAGACAATTATTAACACTCTTCTTTTGTTCTTTGACCTTGACTTTTAACCTTAAGTATAATAATATATATATATATATATAAATATATATATATATATATATATATATATATATATATATTTAATATATATATATATATAATATATATATATATAAAATATATATATATATATAATATATACTGTATATATGATTGAAATATATGTCATCTAAGAAAATGCAACTAAAAGTCGTCAAGCTTATCAATAATTGAGTATTTTTTTATGATGAAGGTTAGCTTTTCACCTTGGCCTGTGACCTTGACCTTTATGTAGGATTACATTTTTGTTTGCTTTGATGTAACCCTAGAAAATCAAATAAATGTGTCAAATTTAATTACAGAGCATCAGTTAGTTGCAGAGGTATTAAAAAAATAGTTGACCTTGACCTTTGACCTTCATCTCGACCTTCATGATGTCTGATTTTGTTTTTCCCTTAAAGCACAACTGTCTCAACGAATTATGTGAAATTTACATGGATAGTAAATAAATTAGCATATTGACCTTATATTTGATGTTGACCTGTGACCTTGACCTATGAAATGCAATTATATTTATTCTTGTATGACCTTGGTCTAGGCATTCGAATATGCATGATATGCCTGATGAGAATCTTACATTAAATAGGAAATACTAGTAAAAATCATATTTCGAACTGTGACCTTGACCTTCGACCTTATAATTTATTATCGAAGATTTAGTTAGCTTAACAGCAATGTTCGTATTTACTAGCATTATGACTATGGTGTAATTCGCTTAAAAACTTATTGATTACAAATAGTGATCATATACTGTGACCTTGACCTTTGACCTTTGACTTAAAATAAAATACATATATTTGGATGGTCGTCGCATTGACCAACTGATTTGCCTGCATAATTTGGTGACAATACATTAAAAGTCTAGAGGAGGAGTTTATGGAAAATTATAAATACTCTTGCTTTGACCTTGACCTCTGACCTTAGCTATTACAATAGTTATGTGGAATTTGATATATATATAATAGTCAAGTAATAAGCTATAACAAGGCCAGTTTTTCAAAATTTGAGTAATCATTTGTATTAAATACTAAAAGTTTACCTTTGACCTTGACCTGTGACATTTATGTAGGAGTAAAAAAAAATTGCCTTGACATTGCCCACGAAAATTAAATAAGCATGTGTAATTTCATTTAAACCCATTAGTTAGTTTCATATAATATATCAAATAAAATAGTTGACCTTGACCTTTGACCTTTATCTTGACCTTTATCTCTCACCATTTATTATTTTCCTTTTCACTTAAAGTGCAACTATCTCACCAAATTTGTGTGAAGTTTGCCTGAAAAGTAAAGAAAATAGCATAGTGACATTTTTTTTGACCTTGACCTGTGACCTTGACCTTTCATATGGAATTGTATAGTTTCTTGCATGACCTTGGCTTAGGTATTCCGAATATATATGGTACGCCTAGTGAAAATATAACAGTTAGTATAAGAAATACTAGTAGAAAACCTATTTTAACATTTGACCTTGATTGTTGACCTTACCTTTTAGAATATTTATCTAAAATTTGGGCAATACGATATCAAGGTTACCAGTAACTTGTACAGTGAAAATGAAGACATTTAAGTAAAAAGTATAATAAATAGTAAAAGTTGACCTTTGACCTTGACCTGTGACCTTGACCTTTATGTAAGAGTATTTTTGTTTGTATTGACATTGCCCTGGAAAATCAAATAAGCATGCCTAATTTCATTAAAACCCACCAGTTAGTTTCATATATATTAATAGAATAGTTGACCTTGACCTTTGACCTTTCTTTTGACGTTTATGATGTGTGTCCATATGTATTATTTTCCTTTTAATTTAAAGTGCAGCTATCTCACCAAATTCGTGAAGTTTGCATTAACAGTAGAGAAAATACCATATTGACCTTTTATTTGACCTTGACCTTTCTTATGGAATTTTATAGTTTCTTGTATGACCTTGGCCTAGGTATTCCGAATATACATGGTAAGCCTAGTGAGAATCTAACAGTTAGTATAAGAAATCTATCTATCTATCTATCTATATGCTCAGGCCCAATTTTGGGGGTAGCCGACTCAAGACAGAGCAAGAACAGGGGAAACACAAAAACAACATAAAACAAAAAATAAACACAGATAAAAAACACAAACTCTCACACATCCAGGTCACCCAGGAGAAGACCCAGAGACCAGGGTTACCAAGGTCGCTCCAGCACTCCCCCGGCCCCTGACCACCAGGAGAGGTTCCGATCTCGGCAGGCAGACATGCAGCGGAGCCAATGCGACAAGCCCTCCCACCACACTTCCAGGCACACCCTTCATATTAATCGTCTCTCCGGGCCAGGCGCCTGATGGACTATTATCTAGTCCCACTTGCGCCCGACCCCTTACTCCAAATGACCACGTGTTCACTCAACTATTCACAAGCATTCTCCATTCACTCCTGTCCACCACCACTTCCCCTGCCTGATCTATAGTCATTCCTCTATCATCCAAAGCCTTTCTTACACAGTCTCTCCATCTCAATGGGGGTCTTCCTGCCCTTCTATCTCCCCTTGTACCTGACTCACATATTCTCTTTGTAAGCCTTTCATCTCCCATTCGTTCAACATGACCATACCAGCTCAGCACCCTTCTGTCCACTCTGGCTGACAAATGTTCCTGCTGCCCCACTCTCCTACGTATCTCTTCATTTCTCAATCTGTCTCTACGAGTAACTCCACACATACTCCTCAAGCAGCTCATCTCCATCACATCCAGCCCTCTTGTCTCCTTTTTCTTCAGAGCCCATGTCTCAGCCCCATACATCACTGTTGGCACAACAATTCCTTGATACAGTGCACTTTTTACTTTCACTCCGAGATTTCTCGTCTTCCACATACTTCCCATTGCTCCGAAAACTTTCCTTCCTTCACACACTCTCTGTTTTACCTCCACTTCCATACCTCCACTCCTGCTTATTGTTCCTCCTAGATATTTAAAACACTCTACTTGTTCCAATATTTCCCCATCCAGCCTCACATCTAGATTCACCCTATGCTCTCCCCTATTACACACCATTACTTTACTTTTATTGACGTTCACCTTCAGTTTCCTCCTTCCACAAACCACACCAAACTCTTTGACTACCCGCTGCAGTTTCTCATCAGAATCCGCCACCAATGCTGTGTCATCAGCGAACAGCAACTGATTCAACTCCCAATCTCTACCATTCTTTCCTACTAAACCCAATCCTCTTCCCATAGTTCTCCTTTTCACCTCCCTCACCACACCATCCATAAACATATTAAACAGCCATGGTGACATTACACAACCCTGTCGCAAACCTACCTTTACCTCAAACCATTCACTCAACTCACCATTTCCTACTCTCACACATGCTCTGCTCCCTTCATAAAAACTCTTAACTGCTTCTAACAAATTTCCTTCAATTTCATAAATCCTTAACACCTTCCACATTGCTTCACGGTCCACACGATCATATGCTTTTTCCAAGTCCATAAAAGCCCAAAATATCTCCTTATGCTTCTCTAAATACTTCTAAGAAATACTAGTGAAAAACTTATTGACCTTTGACCTTTACCTTGGACCTTACCCTTAGGAATATATACCTAAAATTTGGTCAAAACAATATATAGGTTACCAGTAACTTGTATAGGGAAAATGAAGACATTTGAATAAGAACTAAAAAATATGAAATATTGACCTTATTTTTAATCTTGACCTTTGACCTTAACATTTAGGTTAAATGGAATATTTCTTTTTGACTGACCTTTGCATTGACCAAATAAATATACGTGTGAAATTTGGTGAAACTCCATCGAACGGTCTAGGAGGAGTTTCCGGACAGACCGACGGACGACGACGACGACGACGGACGACGACAGACGACGACGGAAGACGGACGACGGACGACGATGGACGACGACAAAGACAGACAGGCTGAATGGTGGTGGGATCTGTGTGCGCGATACCACTCTGCTTTGCAGAGTTGATAATAATATAATCATCATAATAATAATATAGTAGGTGTGCAGTTTTCGCATTACCAAAAAAAAAAAAAAAAAAAAAAAAATGCATACGCAACTCTTTGACCTAGAATTCTGCAAGTAGTATTGAATCTCTTAGATAAAATCGGTGTATTTAGTTTATACAGTGTAGTATATATATATATATATATATATATATATATATATATATATATATATATATATATATATATATATATATATCGCAAATACACATGAGTTACTAAATGTTTTTTATACTCACAGCCGGACCTGAACCACCGACAGTCAGAACAAGTGCCCATACTTTAATCCACTAAACCAAGGCATGATAGAGGATACTTGTGTGTAGTGTATTAAAGCATAGACACTCGTCCTGACTGTTGGTGGTTCATGTCCGCCTGTGAGTATATATAAATAATTACATTTACGATCACATTGAATCTTAACCATTGGAAAATTTATCTATAATAAGGTCAGAGTAACATTTTTTTTTAATATGGTGTAATTCAAATTTAAAATATATATAAGAAAGAAATAGTGACCATAATATGCGACCTTCACCATTCACCTTGACCTTTGAATAACAAAAACACAAAATTTTAACAATCGTTGCATTGACCAACCGAATTTGCCAGCAAAATTTGGTGACGATACAATGACCCGTTCAGTACAGTTCTGTCGGTTTCATTTCATACTGGATATTAAGACGATTGTATGTAGTTTATGAAGGGCCTCCATTAAATTAGTAGGCTTTCAACTATCCTAATTAACCCATTTTACTACCAGAGATCCTTCATAAGCTCCACAAAATCGTCTAATTATAGCTAGAATTCAACAAAAAAGATGTCACCGGTACACAAAGGGTTAAACAGTCTAAAAGGAGTTCAAAGAAAATTATTAACACCCTTCTTTTGACCATGATCTTTAACCTTAAGTATTATATTATTTATATATATATATATATATATATATATATATATATATATATATATATATATATATATATATATATAATTGAAATATATGTTATTTAAATAAAATGCAACTAACAGTCGTCAGATTATCGAAAATTGAGTATATTTTGTTATGATGAAGATTAACTTTTGGCCTTGGCCTGTGACCTTGACTTCTATGTAGGATTATATTTGTGTTTGCTTTGATGTAACCCTAGAAAATCAAAGAAGTGTATCAAATTTCACTAAAGATCATCAGTTAGTTTCAGAGGTATTAAAGGAATAGTTGACCTTGACCTTTGCCCTTCATCTTTACCTTCATGATGTCTGAAAATTTAAAATTTTAATTTTCCCTTAGAGCACAACTGTCTCAACGAATGCTGTGAAGTTAACATGAATAGTCAAGAAATTAGCATATTGACCTTATATTTGACATTGAGCTATCAAATGGAATTATAGTATGTTTATTCTTGTATGACCATGATCTAGGCATTCATAATATGCATGATATGCCTAATGAATCTTACATTAAATAGGAAATACTAGTAAACATCATATTTCGACCTCTAACCTTGACATTTGACAATGACATTCGACCTTATTTTTTGTTATCAAGGATTTAGTTAGCTTAACAGCAATGATTGTATTAACTAACATTATGAATATGGTGTAATTCGGAAAAACTTATTGATTACAAATAGTGGTCATATACTGTGACCTTGACATTTGACCTTTGACTACAAAATAAAATACATATATATGGATGGTCGTGCATTGACCAGCTGAATTTGCCTGTATAATTTGCTGACAATACATTACACAGTCTAGGAGGAGTTTAGGGAATATGACAAATACTCTTGTTTTGACCTTGACCTCTGATCTTAACTATTACACTATTGATTTGAAATTTGATATATATGATATTTAAGTAATAGGCCATAACACAGCCATTTTTTCCCAAATTTGAGTATTTTTGTTTAATAAATAATAAAAGTTGACCTTTGATATTGACCTGTGACCTTGACCTTTATGTAAGAATACATTTTTGTATGCATTGACATTGCCCATGAATATCAAATAAGCATACCTAATTTCATTGAAACCCATCAGTTAGTTTCATATAAATTAATAGAATAGTTGACTTTGACCTTTGACATTTATCTTTAACCTTATGTCTCAACATTTATAATTTTCCTTTTCACTTGAAGTGCAACTATCTCACTAAATTCTATGAAGTTTGCATGAAAAGTAAATACAATTGCATATTGCCCTTTTATTTAACCTTGACCTGTGACCTTGACCTTTCCCATGGAATTGAATAGTTTATTGTATGACCTTGGTCTTGGTATTCCGAATATACATGGTAAGCTTAGTGAGAATCTAACAGTTAGTATAAGAAATACTAGTAAAAAAACTATTTTGACCTTTGACCTTGAACTTTGACCTTACCCTTTAGAATATATATCTAAAATTTGGGCAATATGATATCAAAGTTAATATTAACTTGTTTAGTGAAAATGAAGACATTTGAATACAAACTAAAAATAAATAGTATAAGCTGACCTTTCAATTGGACCTGTGACCTTGACCTTTATGTAAGAGTAAATTTGTTTGTTCATTGACATTGCCCAGGAAAATCAAATAAGCATGACAAATTTAATTAAAACCCATCAGTTAGTTTCATATATATATATATATATATATATATATATATATATATATATAGAAAAGTTAACCTTGACCTTTGACCTTGACCTTGACCTTCATGATATGTCTTAACATTTATTATTTTCCTTTTCATTTAAAGTGCAACTTTCTCACCAAATGTTGTGAAGTTTGCATGAAAAGTAAATACATTAGTATATTGACCTTTTACTTAACTTTGACCTGTGAACTTGACCTTTCATATGGAATTGTACAGTTTCTTGTATGACCTTGGACTAAGTATTCCGAATATACATGGTAAGTCTAGTGAGAATCTAAAAGTTAATATAAGAAATACTAGTAACAAACTTATTTTTACCTTTGACCTTGAACTTTGACCTTACCCTTCACAACATTTATCTAAACATTTTGTCATTAAGATATTGAGGTTACCAGTAACTTGTATAGTAAAAATTATGAACTTTTAGAAAAAACTAAGACACATGAAATATTGACCATATTTTTAACCTTGACCTTTGACCTTAACCTTTAAGTTAAATTTAAAATTTTCTTTTTGACTGACTGTCGCATTAACCAAATGAATATACCTGTGATATTTGGTGAAAATCCATCTAACGGTCTAAGAGGAGTTTCCAGACGGACGACGACGAACGACGACGAACGACGACGATGACGACGACGACGACAGACAAGCTGCACAGTATACGGGCGGGAACTGTGTGCGCGATACCACTCTGCTTCGCAGAGTTGATAACATACTTAAAGATACTCAACACGGCTTTCATAAAAAAACATTCCTGTTTAACAAACCTCTTAGACTACTTCCACGATATCCTCAACCTCTACGATGAGAGTAAAGCTGTAGATATTATATATACCTTGATTACCTAAAGGCCTTTGACAAAGTTCCCCACAAACGTTTACTGCTAAAACTAAAAGCGCATGGAATACAAGACAGTGTGTTGAAATGGATAGAAAATTGGCTCAGCGACAGAAAGCAAAGAGTAGTCATAAATGGTAAGGCATCTAAATGTACCAATGTAAGTAGCGGGGTACCCCAGGGATCGGTACTAGGACCAATTATCTTTCTAATTTACATCAACGACATAGATGAGGGTCTCACCTGTACAATCTCAAAATTTGCTGACGATAAAAAAATTGCAAATAGCGTACTCTCAAAAGAACAAGTTGACGATATGCAACACAATCTAGATAAATTATTGTCATGTTGGGCCCAAATTTGGCAAATGAGTTTCAATGCGGATAAATGTAAAGTACTACATATTGGATACCTAAATGAGAAAGCAAACTATTCGATGAACGGCACTCAGCGTAAGAATGTATACAGAGAAACTGATCTGGAAGTAACAATATCGAGTAACCTAAATCCGAGTCAACAATGTTCAGAAGTTGTTAAGAAGGCAAACAAAATAATTGGCTTTATAGGCAGGTCATTTGAGCATAAATCCAAAGAAGTTATCCTAATCCTTTACAATTCCTTAGTCCGCCCTATTCTGGAATACTGCGTTCAATCCTGGTGCCCTTATTACCAAAAAGATATAGACAAGCTAGAACGAGTTCAACGTACCAAAATGATACCTAGCCTAAAGAACAAACCATACGAGGAGCGTCTTAGAGAATTAAATCTATTTCCTTTAACCAAGCGCAGATTAAGAGGCGAACTTAATTCAAGTGTTCAAAATCATGAAAGGCATCGACAAGATGAACTGTAGTAAGTACTTCACTATCGACCAATCTAATTACACGCGGGGAAATGGTTTCAAAATTATTGGTAAATCTTTTAACTCACACGAATCTAAGAATTTCTTCTTCAATAGAGTTGTTAACTTGTGGAATGGGCTTCCCCCAGACATTATAGACTGCAGCTCCGTTGATTCATTTAAGCTTCGCCTAGACAAATATCTCGCATCAAACCCGCGAATGACTGCGTTTGTAAATGAATATCTTTATTTTATGCCCCCCTCAGTTACTAACCCATCTGTCCCCTACTAACTTCCTAATCCTATCACGGACATTAGTTCCAGGGCAGTAGTTCCCTTTCCAATGTTCCCTTACCCACTCTAAACCACTGTTTGGACACTTGATCCTCAGTGTTTTGGAGGACAAGCAGCCTAGAAGGGTCGCTAGGACTGTTGTTGCTTGATTTCCTTTGTACTTTGTACTTTGTACTCCTTTGATATTCTCCGCCGCGGCTCTCGCCTCATGATAAAACCGGGCGGCAATAATACGTCTTTTTCACCCCCCAAATGCTATTCCCACTTCTTTTATTGCTCTTAAATGTTCATATGTTCATATTAAAAGCAAAATAGGCGCATATGGATAAGTAATAATTATATATATCGTAGATATGACGATTTTCGTCAGAATAGAACCAAGTACCTTTGCTTAGTTGGAGGATTTTAACTACCATGTAGCTTCGCGCGCGCTTTACGAGTTAAGTGTTCGACAGGGTAGTTATTTGTAATAACTGAGGCTTGTATTTTATTAGTTCATAAATGGGTGATACAATGCAAAGCGTATTTTGGAAACTTAGAAGAGGCAAAACGGAATTGATACAGGAGTAAAATCAGTCTTAGAGAAACACCACTGCAAGTTTTGATGACATTATGCTGTGTCCTGGTCTCGACCTGACAGCATTAGTTCCGCCAGCATGACCACAACCGCCCCCGCCAGCCCCAGCACCAACAGCATAAAGGCTCCCAACATCTGACCAAGCTTCAGGCTGCTCCCAGTCGACACCTGAACGAGAAACTCCATACAACGTCAACTGCAAAGTTTAGGTCAGTGATTCTGACATTGTCAACAGATGCTCTACAGCAACTTTCTCTAACTGTCTGGCCCTGTAGCCAGTTCATAAGTGTTGAAAAGTAAATGGGCTTGAACAACCCTTTGTTTTACTCCCAAATTCTCAAGGAAGAGGGAAAGTGTTTGCTCATTACACATAACAGTACTCTCGGTTTCAGAATACAGTCTAGACTCCAGATCACGTATTTCCACGGAGACGTAGGGGAGTTTCTTCATAGCTCGATAAGCAAGTCAAAAGGCACTGTGGGAGAATTATGGCCGTCAACCTCTATGTTTCTCCGCAGGAAAGTGCGTGCTCTACGAGACCCCCAATAAAAGGAATCCTTAATCTTCATTAGAATATACTTGTAAATTAATTTAATGACCACGATATTGTTAGGTAGGTATTGTGAATATTTGCATTGTCATCTTGTTTGATTTGATTATAGGGATAGGATGTGCCATTAAATTGTAGTCAAAATTTAAATGTTTTGACAAGCGTTCCAAATGAATGTTGGACTGAACTAAGTTTAACTGAAATCCATTCATTTATTTCCAAGATTTGTTAATATTTTCAAACAGATAGACAAGCAACTACTGATGATTACCTAATTGGGCAAACATAATAGCAGAAATATTAATTATACTGAAGTAGGTGTGCAGTTTTCGCATTACCAAAAACGAAACAAAACTGCATATGCAACTCTGCGACCTAGAATTCTGCAAGTGGTATTGAATCTCTTAGGTAAAATCGGTATATATATATATATATATATATATATATATATATATATATACAAAATGTTTTTATACTCACAGCCGGACTTGAACCACGGACAGTCAGAACAAGTGCCCATACGTTAATCCACTATACCACAGCGTGATAGAGGATATTTGTGTGCAGTGGATTAAAGCATAGATAGTCGTCCTGACTGTTGGTGGTTCATGTCCGCCTGGGAGTATATATATATATATATATATATATATATATATAAAATTACATTTATGATCGCATTGAATCTTAACCATTAAAATATTTATCTACAATAAGGTCAGCGTAACTCTATTTTGTAGTATTTTGAATATTGTGTAATTCAAATTTAGAATATATATAAGAAAGAAATAGTGACCATAATCTGTGACCTTCACCATTCAACTTGACCTTTGAATAACAAAAACACAAAAATTTGGACAATCGTTGCATTGATCAACCGAAATTGCCAGCAAAATTTGGTGACGATACGTAACCCGTTCAGTACAGTTCTGTTAGTTTAATTTCATACTGGATATTAAGACGATGTTATTTAGTTTATGAAGGGCCTCCATAAAATTAGAAGGCTTTCAACTATCTTAATTAACCCTTTTTACTACCACAGATCCTTCATACGCTCCACAAAATCGTCTAATTATAGCTAGACTACAATAAAAAAGACGTCACCGGTACACAAAGGGTTAAACAGTCTAGTAAGAGTTTAAAACAATTATTAACCCTCTTCTTTTGTTCTTTGACTTTGACTTTTAACCAAAGGGTAGCGTCCACCATAGGTATAAATGGTGTAGGTTGAAAAATCCGAAAATTAATGTTCAGTGTACCCACAAGGGCAACACTCTAGGAATCATGTGGCAAAGTTTTAGACTCGAAAAATAAAATATACCCTAAATACAGCACCCTTCCGCCCCCGCCCCCCCTTACACACCAGCGTACTCACGACGTATATGTGGTATCGTGGTATGAACAATAATACAAATATAATCGCGTTATTACGCACAAATATGGACAAATTACAGTCAATACAGGTCTCAGGCAACTCAACTGAACTTCCACAAGCATACTCCTACTCTGCTTGTACCGTAGGGAAGAGATAAGAGTCAGTTCTTTTCAAGCGGTCGAGAGGAAGGGGGGACCAGATGCCAAGACATGCACAAACATATCATTATACTCAACACTAAACAGATCTAAACCATCCAAAACAACCCAAACCCAACCTAGAGTAATCTAAAATGGTCAAACTTGGCATAAATGAGGTGCGCGCTTTATGACGACATTCACGCCAAATGAATAAAATACCTTTTGAGGGGTCCAGGTGGCATATTATTGACTTAGACCTAGTAAATTGCACTGTATATTAGTGTCAGAGCATGTATTAAATTAATCAATAGCAAACAGTTTCAATAAATCGTCATTTGAGAGAGGAATCGTCGGGTAATGGAAACATTTAGTTTTTCGCCTTTTTTCTCAAAACTATGGTTTGTGTTACACTTTTTCCTATAACAAGTTTATTTGTGGTCCACTTTTAATAAGTAAGATATCATTGGAAAGAGGAGTAAAACTGCAAAAAATCTGTTTGGCGGATTTTTGATAAACCAATAAATGTTTTGACAGGAGGCTTGCAACCTTTTAAAACAAAAAACAATAAAAAAAAGTGGCAAAACTATAGCATTTATCAGAAATCCGCCAAACAGATGTATTGCATTTTTCTCCCTGTTTCTAATGGTATCTTACTTATTAAAATTAGACCCAAAATTAACTTTTTATAGGGATTGGAAAATTTGCCAAAATTGCGAAACTCCGAGGTAGCGTAAAAAAACTATTGGTCCGATGTTGTTCATTTTTGAATATGTTGTTCATAGGAGTGGTATCTATCGTCTGTATAAATAATAAAATTATAAGACCATTTCGAAACAAATGGCGGACGCTCCCCTTAGTATTATAATATACAGTATACCGTATGTATATACAGTATATATATATATATATATATATATATATATATATATATATATATATATATATATCATTATATACCTGTATATGATATTTAAGTAAAATGCAACTAACAGTCGTCAGCTTATCGAAAATTGTGTATTTTATATGATGAAGGTGAACTTATGACCTTGGTCTGTGACCTTGACCTTTAGGATTATATTTTTGTTTGCTTTTATGTAACCCTTGAAAATCAAATAAGTGTCAAATTTCAATAAAAATCATCAGTTAGTTTCAGAGGTACTAAAGGAATAGTTGACCTTGACCTTTGACCTTCATCTTGACCTTCATGATGTCTGAAAATTAACATTTAAATTTTCCTTTAAAGCACAACTGTCTCAACGAATGTTGTGAGGTTTACATGAATAGTACAGAAATTAGCATATTGACCTTATATTTAATGTTGACCTGTGACCTTGACCTATCAAAAGCAATTATGTTTATACTTGTATGAACCTGGTCTAGGCATTCTGAATATGCAAGATATGCTTAATGAGAATCTTGCATTTAATAGGAAATATCATGTTTCAAACTTTAACCTTGACCTTTGACCTTGACCTTCGACTTTAGAATTTCTTATCCCGGATTTAGTTAGTTTAACACCAATGTTCATATTAACCCTTTCACGCTCATGACGCAATTTTGAGCTTATTAGGGATACTTTAAAGCCTTTGTTACCATCTGGGGTATTTAGAAACCTTTAGTTTAGTTACTTCAACCTCTGCAGTTGTCTTTGAGTTAGCTGTGGGCAGAAAACTAATTTAATTATAAGAGTGAGAGAACTCTATTTCTTATTGCTAATCTGGCAACCTCTGCATCATAAAAACGTGAAAGGGTTAACTAGCATTATGAATATGGAGTAATTCGTATAAAAACATATTGATTACAAATAGTGATCATATACTGTGACCTTGACCTTTGATCTTTGACTTACAATAAAATACATATATTTGGATGGTCGTTGCATTGAGCAACTGTGTTTGCCTGTATAATTTGGTGACATTACATTAAACAGTCTACAGTAGGAGGAGTTTAGGGTAAATGACAGATACTCTTGTTTTGACCCTGACCTCTGACCTTAACCCACTGAGCCCCAGCTAGTTTAGAATAAATGTACCACCAGGGACCAGCAGGTTTTGAAAAAAAAAAAAATCCAGAAACAATTGGGAATGGGTTAGGAATGAAGGAAAACCCACAAAAAACCGATCCCCTAGGTCATTAAGGGGTCCTACGGTGAGCCCGAAAGTCAGATTTACAAGAGGGGAAAATTGAAGGCAAAAACCACAAAAACAGGTTTTTGCGCGCTCACGCGCACGCGGTTGGACTTTGAGAGTTTTCAACCATCGGCATGGTTGCGTGAGATACTTACACAGTTCCCATAAAAATCTGAGCCCTCTAGGTGCCATAGGACCGAAGTAATTAACAGGGACGACACATTGTCGTCGCTGGGGTTTAGCGTTACATACATTGCCGACGACAACGTGTCGTCACTGGGGTTCAGAGGGTTAACTATTACAATATTTATGTGAAATTTGATATTTAAGTATTTAAGTAATTAAGTATTAAAGTAGTTAGTCATAACACAGCCAGTTTTCCAAAATTTGAGTAATCTTTTATAATAAATAATATAAGTTGAACTTTGACTTTGACCTGTGACCTTGACCTTTATGTAAGAGTACTTTTTAGTTTACATTGACATTGCCCATGAAAATCTAATAAGTATGACTAATTTCATTAAAACCAATCAGTTAGTTTCATATATATTAATAGAATAGTTGACCTTGAACTTTGACCTTTATCTTGACCTTTACACGTCTCAACATTTATCATTTTCCTTTTCACTTAAAGTGCTACTACCTCACCAATTTTGTGAAGTTTGCATGAAAAGTAAAGAAAATAGCATATTGACCTTTTATTTGACCTTGACCTGTGACGTTGACCTTTCATATGGATTTGAATAGTTTCTTGTATGACCTTGGCCTAGGTATTCCGAATATACATGGTAAGACTGGTGAAAATCTAACAGTTAGTATAAGAAATACTAGTAAAATCCTATTTTGACATTTGACCTTGAACTTTGACCTTACTATTTAAAATATTTATCATCTAAGATTTGGGCAATACGATATCAGGGTTACCAGTAACTTGTATTGTGAAAATGAAGACATTTGAGTAAAAAGTAAAATAAATAGTAGGTATTCCGAATATACATGGTAAGCCTGGTGAGAATCTAACAGTTAGTATAAGAAATACTAGTAAAAATCCTATTTAGACATTTGACCTTGAACTTTGAAATATGTATCTAAGATTTGGGCAATACGATATCAAGGTTACCAGTAACTTGTATTGTGAAAATGAAGACATTTGAGTAAAAAGTAAAATAAATAGTAAAAGTTGACCTTTGACCTTGACCTTTGACCTTCACCTTGACCTTTATGATATGTGTCTCAAATGTACTATTTTTCCTTTTAATTTAAAGTGCAACTTTCTCACCAAATGTTTTGAAGTTTGCATGAAAAGTAAAGAAATTAGCATATTGACCTTTTATTTGACCTTGACCTGTGAACTTGACCTTTACTATGGAATTGTATAGTTCGTTGAATGACCTTGGCCTAAGTATTCCGAATATACATGGTAAGTCTAGTGAGAATCTGACAGTTAATATAAGAAATACTAATAAACAAAATATTTTAACCTTTGATCTTGACCTTTGACCTTACCCATCAGAATATTTATTTAAAGTGTTGTCAATAAGATATCGAGTTTACCAGTAACTTGTATAGTGAAAATGAAGAAATTTGAGTAAAAACTAAGATACAACCTTTAAGTTAAATTGAAAATATCCTTTATATATATATACAGTATATATATTGACCAAATTAATATACTTGTGAAATTTGGTGAAAATCCATTAAACGGTCTAGGAGGAGTTTCCGGACGGACGACGGACGACGACGACGACGGACAATCTGAATTGTGGTGCACAGTATACGGGCGGGATCTGCGTGTGCGATACCACTCTGCTTCGCAGAGTTGATAATGAAGCTCTAGACACATATACACTAGGCTGAAATAATTTCCCTTACCATCAATGTAGGTTCAGACATTGAAAACTAGACAGGCACACAAAGGATGAGCTGGGATGGTGACGGAAACACAGGGAATAGAGCGGGGGCGTGCCGGAATAGGAATAGGAAACGTATATGGATCAGGGAAATATAAAAGAGAGGAGGAAGGTATGAATGGGAAGGGGAAGGTAGTGATGAGAGAGAGAAGCAGAAATGGAAGGGGGTGTAGGGATGGAAGGGATGGAGGAAGGGAAGGGAGGGGGAGGGAGGGAGATCAGAGAAAGACAAGTCAAAGCTGGACTATAGGTCCTCGTGTAGCTCCGCCTACGCTGGCTGAGGTATGCTCTCTACCGATTGCCTCCTGAATTAAATTTCTTCTCCCTTTATGCATATCCTATTTGCCCACCAAGTTTCGTGAACATCGATTCATATCTTTGGGAGTCGTCTACGCTGGCAGAGGTATGCGCTCTACCAATCACCTCCACAATTTGATGTCTTTATCCTTGGTGCATATCCTATCTGGCAGCCAACTTTTCTTGACACTCTGTATTTAGCTTTTTAATAGGTTATATCTTGTTTACAAACAGACACAAATAAACAGACAAAAAGACAAACAAATGGCGGTAAAAACATAACCTCCTACAACTTAATTGGCGGAGGTAATCAAAATCATATGCAGTTGACAGTTCCACGTAATGTATTTCATTAACACTGGGTCACATTTTCTGTCACTCCTGCAGAAGGGAACCAACACGGGTTGCCATGAGCAAAATTTGAAAATAGAACTCCGCCCATTATGTCTACGAAATAGATGAGATTATGTACATGTGCAAGTAAAAATGAGTACTATATCCAATATTCAACCGTTTTCACTTCCCGTCACTCCTGTATAAGGAGGCCTGTGGTGGGGCGCCATGGCCGATATGTTGCATCCAATTATTCATTGAATAATTATGTATATTATATAATAAGTGGTTCATTAATCAGGATGGTGAACATCAGGGAAGAGTACAGGAGAGCAGTAGAAAGATGACTAGGTAGGTTTGACCTGGAAGGTATGGAGGAAGTGGAGGAGATGAGCAAAGTGTTAAGGAAGAGATCTGTGCAGCATGTGAGGAGGTGTGTGGAGTAAGGAGAAGAGGGAGGGGCGTGAAGGGTACAGCATGGTGGACAGAAAAGGTAAAACTAGCTGTGGAAGACAAGAAGAGAGTATATAAAGAGTGTTTGGGTTGCAGATTTGGAGAGAAAAAAACAGGAGAGGTACGTGGAGAAAAAGGGAATTGTGAAGGAAAGTAAGAGAAGAGTAAATGAGGAATTTGGAAGGAATCTAAGTATAAAATGGAGGGAGTATAAAAAACTGTTCTGGAAAGAAGTCAATAAATTATTATGTTTCTTCCAACAACCAACCATAGTCCTAAAATCGATTAATGAAATTTACAAACACAAGTGGCAGTCCGTGGACTCGAACCCAGGATGCTCACACCGAAAATCAACACCTTATACATCGCACCATGAAGACAGTTAAAGGTTGGTGGACACTGCCTACGATTTATTATGCAACTTCGTATCCTGCATATCAATCTAAGTATGTACACACATCCCAACTGCAACTCACGTAGGCTATGCATATGTGAATGGAAAGAGCAATTAATGGGGCCTTAACCACTTAGGGAAGTCCTCTCGATAAATTACTCCTGAACCAAAATAAATTATTATGTTCCTTCCAACAACCAACCATACTCCTAAAATCGATTAATGAAATTTACAAACACATGTGGCAGTCCGTGGACTCGAACCCAGGATGCTCACACCGAAAATCAACACCTTATACGTCGCACCTCGAAGACAGTTAAAGGTTGGTGGACACTGCCTACGATTTATTATGCAACTTCGTAATCCTGCATATCAATCTGAGCATGTACACACATCCCAACTGCAACTCACGTAGGCTATGCATATGTGAATGGAAAGAGCAATTAATGGGGCCTTAACCACTTAGGGAAGTCCTCTCGATAAATTACTCCTGAACCAATATCAATTATTATGTTCCTTCCAACAACCAACCATACTCCTAAAATCGATTAATGAAATTTACAAACACATGTGGCAGTCCGTGGACTCGAACCCAGGATGCTCACACCGAAAATCAACACCTTATACATCGCACCAGGAAGACAGTTAAAGGTTGGTGGACACTGCCTACGACTTATTATGCAACTTCGAATCCTGCATATCAATCTAAGCATGTACACACATCCCAACTGCAACTCACGTAGGCTATGCATATGTGAATGGAAAGCGCAATTAATGGGGCCTTAACCACTTAGGGAAGTCCTCTCGATAAATTACTCCTGAACCAATATCAATTATTATGTTCCTTCCAACAACCAACCATACTCCTAAAATCGATTAATGAAATTTACAAACACATGTGGCAGTCCGTGGACTCGAACCCAGGATGCTCACACCGAAAATCAACACCTTATACATCGCACCACGAAGACAGTTAAAGGTTGGTGGACACTGCCTACGATTTATTATGCAACTTCGAATCCTGCATATCAATCTAAGCATGTACACACATCCCAACTGCAACTCACGTAGGCTATGCATATGTGAATGGAAAGAGCAATTAATGGGGCCTTAACCACTTAGGGAAGTCCTCTCGATAAATTACTCCTGAACCAATATCAATTATTATGTTCCTTCCAACAACCAACCATACTCCTAAAATCGATTAATGAAATTTACAAACACATGTGGCAGTCCATGGACTCGAACCCAGGATGCTCACACCGAAAATCAACACCTTATACATCGCACCACGAAGACAGTTAAAGGTTGGTGGACACTGCCTATGATTTATTATGCAACTTCGAATCCTGCATATCAATCTAAGCATGTACACACATCCCAATTGCAACTCACGTAGGCTATGCATATGTGAATGGAAAGAGCAATTAATGAGGCCTTAACCACTTAGGGAAGTCATCTCGATAATTTACTCCTGAACCAATATCAATTATTATGTTCCTTCCAACAACCAACCATACTCCTAAAATCGATTAATGAAATTTACAAACACATGTGGCAGTCCGTGGGCTCGAACCCAGGATGCTCACACCGAAAATCAACACCTTATACATCGCACCACGAAGACAGTTAAAGGTTGGTGGACACTGCCTACGATTTATTATGCAACTTCGAATCCTGCATATCAATCTAAGCATGTACACACATCCCAACTGCAACTCACGTAGGCTATTCATATGTGAATGGAAAGAGCAATTAATGGGGCCTTAACCACTTAGGGAAGTCCTCTCTATAAATTACTCCTGAACCAATATCAATTATTATGTTCCTTCCAACAACCAACCATACTCCTAAAATCGATTAATTAAATTTACAAACACATGTGGCAGTCCGTGGACTCGAACCCAGGATGCTCACACCGAAAATCAACACCTTATACATCGCACCACGAAGACAGTTAAAGGTTGGTGGACACTGCCTACGATTTAATATGCAACTTCGAATCCTGCATATCAATCTAAGCATGTACACACATCCCAACTGCAACTCACGTAGGCTATGCATATGTGAATGGAAAGAGCAATTAAAAGTTAGGAAAGGTAGCAAGGGAAACAGTAAGGGTGCAAAAGATAA
Source organism: Paralithodes platypus (assembly GCA_032716605.1). NCBI lineage: Eukaryota > Metazoa > Arthropoda > Malacostraca > Decapoda > Lithodidae > Paralithodes > Paralithodes platypus. The sequence goes on along the minus strand of CM064580.1, from coordinate 12,181,292 downwards.
GAATCGGCGAGTGCTTGCCGAGAAGCAAGAGAGAGTCGAAGGATGGAGGGAGTACTTCAACGAATTCCTGAATGTAAGGAATTAAATGCCAGCAAACATATTTGGTTGGGGTATGGGAGGGAGAAGAAGAGAAGTAATATATAAAAGTCATGTGCGTTCTCAGATGGATTACTGTTCACCTCTGTGGAGTGGTTGCATTGAGGCAGTTAGACAAAATTCAAAATAAAGCTATTAGATTAATCAATAACCCTGCAATCACACAGGACCGTCCCACATTATCCATACAAGAAATGTTGCATCCCTTGCATTATTCTACAGATATTTTCACAGCAATTGTTCTGAGGAACTTGCTTCAATTGTGCAATCTTTCCCCGTAGAACTAGGGCAGCTGAGAGCGGCCATGAATTTACACTTTCTCCTCCACAATGCAGAACTTCTGCTTATCAAAATAAATGTATCCCCAGAACTACTACTCTTTAGAATTCACTTCCCTCGAGTTGCTTTCCACAAACTTACAAGCTACAACAGTTTAAATCCAGTTGTTACAAACATTTTATGAATGGAGGATGCCTTTAGGCACATGGACCTTTTTTGTTTTATGTGTTTTTCCTTCCTCTGTTCATTGTCTCAAAAAAAAAAAAAAAAAAAAGTAGTGGAGAAGGTGGGGATCAGGAGGTCAGAAGTGTGTGAAGCCATGAAAAGAGTGAAGTTGGGGAAAGCACCAGGAATAGATGGAGTGTGTGGGGAAATGCTGAGGTATGGTGGTGAGATAGTGATCGAATGGGTATGGAAAATACGCAAACTAGAATGGGAGAAGGGGAGTGCACTTGATGACTGGAAGACAGGCATAATAGTCCCCCTATATATGAGTAAAGGAGAAAGAGGAGTGTGTGTTAACCACTGAGGAATGTGTCTTCTAAGCGTAGTAGGGATGGTGTACAGTAGGGTAGTGATTGAGAAAGTAAGAGCGAGAACAGAGAAATGGATAGGTGACGAGCAGGGCGGTTTTAGGAAGGGAAGAGGATGTATAGATCAGATTTTTACCTGAAATGTGTTGTGGAGAAATATATGGAGAAGCAACAAAAGCTGTATGTTGCCTTAAGGGGAGCGTCCGCCATGTATTTCAAAATGGTCCGATCGTGTTCATTTTTTTACAGGTGATAGATACCACCTCTATGAACAACATATCCAAAACTGAATAAATTAGGATGAATATTTTTTTTCGCTACCTTGGTTTTTCGCATTTTGGCCAAATTTTCAAAATCTAAAAACTAAAAAACTTTTGGTCCAATCTACATAAAAAAAATACCATTGGAAAGAGGAGAAACAATGCAATAAAATGTACAGAGGGATTTTTGATACACCTTATAGTTTTTTATTAATATATATATAATTTTGTTTTTATATATTTAAACGGTTTCAAGCCCCCTGTCAAAAAAGTTATGGGTTTATCAAAAATTCCTAAGTACATTCTACTGCATTTACTCTCCTCTTTCCAATGTTTATTTATTTATTAAAATCGGACCAAAATTACGAAAGTTTTTAGGTTTTTTGTTAGAATAATTACAGTTTTGAGAAAAAGGCGAAAAACTAAATTTATCCATTACCCAACGATTCCTCTCTCAAATGACGATTTAATGCATCAGTTTGCTCTTGATTGATTTGATACATGTTCTGGTACTAAGATCCAGTGCAATTTACTATACCACACTATACATATATACACTATACCACATATACAACGTAAGTACGGTGGTGCATAAGGGGGTGGGGGGGGGGGGCTGTATTTACGGTAATTTGTATTTACGAGTCTAAAATGTTGCCAGGAGATGCCTAGAGTGTTGCCCTCATGGGAGCAGTGAAAATCTCAATTTCGGATTTTTCAACTTGCACCTTTAATACCCCATGGCGGACGCTCCCCTTAATGAACTTGGAGAAGGCCTATGACAGAGTGGCTTGAGAAGGTATGTGGAAAGTACTTATGTGACGCCTACCAGCGTTGGCAGAATCGCCTCCCGGTGGCCACTGGCATTCGCCAGGGCAAGTGAAATGGGCTACAGTTATCAGAGAGTGTTGTTCTATCTTTCATAGCACTTGCATTGTTACAGACAGTCCAGTGGTGGTCTTTATTTTCGTCTGTGACAACGGGAAGCATTTTATATCATGAGTAGAACATAGGATGCATTGTAGTGAAGTTGAGAGAGAGAGAGCGGGCGAGCAGCGTGGGGGTAGTGAGTGTTGCTTTCCTCCTCCCTCCTCCCTCCCGGAGGAGTTTCCCGCCCGCGTGGCCTTTCTCTCGGTTTTGATTGGCTGGTGGTTCCTGGCGCCTTCTGGAGGCCTGCTGCCGTGTGACGTAGCGGCCTGTGATTGGCTGACCACCATGCCTTTGTGGGATCCTGGGGGTCCCGAGGAGCTACTCTCTTCAGAGCAGGCTAGGGACGTGCATGACTAACATCCTTTTTACAACTGTCTCTCATCTCCCCCACCATTCTGATACTGTCTCTCTCACTCCACTTCTTCTCTTTCATTCCTCTCATCTTTTAACATCACAACACTCCCTTTGGGTTCTGCATACGATTTCATATCGGCCCATCGTATTGTGTACGTCGCTCTCAGAGATATTTACATGTATTAGAATAGGCTATAAGGTTTCTTATTCTATGGAGGTTTGATGACTCTGTGTGTGTCTCCCTCAATGTCCTTAGTTTATGGATGTTTTATGACCCTGTGTGTGTCTCCCTCATTATCAGTAGTGCTCTGCTCGGTTATTTAATGCTAGACTGGGATAAGGTTTCTGATATCGTTGTCACCGATGTGTGTGTGGTTCGCTTATACCTACACGACTCCGATGGTTTCTATGGTAGCCTAGGTAGTCCTTTTGGTTGTGCCTTTTGCGAGTGCAGCATCGTGTTGTAAGAGGGCATTAGCCTTCTACCTTATAAACACAGTGCTGCCTCTTTGCTTGACTTTTGAGGGATCGCCAGGGTAGAGCTAGATAATTGAGATCTGGGGTTACCAAGAGAGCAACCCCGTCATTAACGTAACTTTAACCATACCGCCCTAAGGACCACGCTAGGCTATGAGCCTGTCTTGCCTATCTTGCTCAGCCACAGTTTCCTAACCTTGATATCCCAGCTAGACTTTATTCACCTAGCAGACACTAGTTAGGACATAAGCTCTTTTGATATGTATGCATTATTATTCACAAGCATTTATTAGTCTAGGTTGTTGTTGAGTTGCACAACCTTAGTAGACTGTTTCGTTGATAAGGAAGTACTTCTCTTTTAGTGTCGAGCATTACTACCGTTGTGCATTTATAGTATTCTCGTGTCAGTTAACATTATATGTCCTATCTTTTTGTGTATTCGCTGTACACGTGTGGTGTCCAGCCTCCTGCCTTAATTTATAGTTTAAGATACGAGCATCTTATGAGCATCAGACATTCTTCAGAAGTTTCCAGGTCTATGCTGTAGGACTATACTTCACTTGCTTTCAGATAGGAGTGAAGGGTTTATTGTTGTTTAGATGAGTAACTATTAAAGCATCTTTTTATTGTATTAAATCTTGCAGTGATTTAATTGATCTTTTCCTAGACTCTTGTTTATGCATTTTAACGTAACTTGCATCCTGTGTGTTATCAGGCTATACCAGTGTGGGTTAGCCTGAAGTAGAGTACATTTATGCCCAGTTAAGGATACCCCGTTATCACAGATTAACTCGGAAGGGTATAGGTGTTTTGTTCGCCGGCATATAAGTTCGGTTTGGATCTAGCGTACCGTTGTTGCATAGTACCGTAATACTACTCCAATCTTTAAGTGCCCTTGTTTTATTCGTAGCCCTGGTCGTAAAACTTACAATATATGGAGTAGGTGGCAAGTTGCTGAAAGCAGTGAAGGTCATGCATGAGGGCGCATATGCGGCAGTACGTGCGGAGAATGAGCAGAGCGAGTTCTTTGATCTGAATGTTGGGTTGAAACCGGGGTGTGTGATGTCCCCATGGTTGTTTACTGTATAGTATACAGTAAACAACCTTGCATTTCTTTCATGACTCCATCCATATATTATATGGATTGAGTTATGAAAGAAATACAAGGAAGAGCAGTGGATGTTGGTGTATCACTGATAAGGGAGGGAAATGAGTGGAAGCTACCTGTACTGCTGTTTGCTGATGATACAGTTTTGATGAGTGATAATGAATGGTAGTTGCAGGGTCTGGTAAATATGTTTCGAACAGTGTGCGAAAAACAGAATCTGAAGGTAAATGCGAGGAAGAGCAAGGCTATGGTGTTCGAAAGGGGTGAAACCACAGAGTGTGAAGTGAAGTTGAACGGTTAGGCTATAGAGATTGTCAGCTCATTTAAGTATCTAGGTAGTGTGTTGAGTAAAGATGGGACTATGGATGAAGAAGTGCAGGAGAGGGTGCAACAGGGGAAGAGGGTTGTAGGAACGCTGAAAGCAGTAACAAGAAATAGGGTGGTCAGTATGTAAGTGAAGAAGTCCTTGCATGACAGTGTTGTAATCCCGACACAGACTTATGGAAGCGAAGCATGGACATTTGTGGAGAGACTCAGCCCAAGAGTGAGTGGGGTGGAAATGAGTTATTTGAGAAGTGCGTGCGGAGTTACATGGAGGGATAGACAGTCGAATGAGGAAGTATGAAGGAGGTGTGATATGGAGGTAGATGTGCTGGAAAGTGTGAAAAGGAACACCTTGAGATGGTTCGGCCATATGGAACAAATGGGAAGCAAGAGAATGACTAAGAGGGTGTACGAGAGCGAGGTGGAAGGACAGAGTAGGAAAGGTAAACCGTGAGAGAGCTGGAAGGAAGGAGTGAGGAAGTATATGGATGAAGGTGGTGCTGGTTGGGAGGAGGGGCATCGACTGATTGGGGATAGAACTGCATGGGGGCAGTTCCTTCGTGGCCATCCCTTCGGGGATCACGGCGTCAGGCAATAGATAGATAGATTGATTAATCAAATAGAAATATCATATCTCATTTTTCGTCACTCCTGTAGAAGGGAGACAGTAGTGATGCGCCCTAGGTTAAAGTTGGAGATTGGTCTCCATTATGGTCAAGAAATATATCAGACTACAGTATACAGTATGCTTGTGAGTTAAATATATCAGACTACAGTATACAGTATGCTTGTGAGTTAAATATATCAGACTACAGTATACAGTATGCTTGTGAGTTAAATATATCAGACTACAGTATACAGTATGCTTGTGAGTTAAATATATCAGACTACAGTATACAGTATGCTTGTGAGTTAAATTGGCAATGCAAAAGTCCCTAAAGACATCCGATAAATGTTTTCCATCAACTCCTGTAGAAGGGGCCCTTTAGTAAACCGCCAAGGGAGAAGTATTTTATAAGTGCCCTGAAAAATAAGCAAGAGTCTATGCATATGGAGTTCTATGAAATATGTAATAGTCATATCCAAACAGGTGGCCATTTCACTTTGCATCACTACTGCAGAAGGCACCGATTAGCGGAGTGCCCAAAACAAAATTCAAGAAAATGGCCCCGTTACAGCCTAAATGATATATTCAAGTGTATGTGTGTGCTTGTTAATTAAATTTGGTTCAGTAATAACCGAGAAACTGCAAATTTTGGTAAGCGTCACACTACTGCAGAAGGGCTATTTGGGGGACACCCAGGGCGGAGTTGAAACAAAGGGGTCCGTTACGGCCTAGAGGATAGCTAATTTATATGCATGTTTAAGGTAATTAAATTTGGTTTGGTAATAACAAAGAAAAAGAATATTAAATAAACGTTCCACTACTGCCGAAGGTCACGATATAAGGGGCGGCCTGGCCGAAATAAAAAAAAGGACTCCGTTACGGCCTAGAGGATAGATCAGCGTATATACATGTGAAAAATCTTTAAATTTGGTTCAGTAATGACCGATAAATAGCCCATTTTAATAAGCGTCGACCTAAAAACAACAACAATGACATGAGTAAACCCTAAAGGTCCATCGCTTCACTCGCAGACCTTATAATTCTAAGGAAAACAGGGTGGAAGCGGGGTACTTACCACCATAGATAGTTCAGCAGTCCTTCACACAAATATTGACACACCGCTCGTGGGGTGATGCAACTTATTAACTTAGCTCCTACCTCGTAATTTATATTTCATGTACTGTATGACCAGAGGCTCTCTATGGGGTTAATATCTGGGGAATTACCTCACCAATCTCTAAAGTATTTGTTGTTAATTGGGTCACTGTCTCTCATAGTTACATTAAAGATGGGATTGTCTCTCCTAATCAAAGGTTTTCTACTTCCTATCATCTCAATGAAGATAGTATTTACTAAAAACAACCATACAACCATTGCCAGGCAAGATTGGGTAGGGTTCTTTAATTTGTCTAGTACGGAGGCGAGGGTTACATTATGTCTGTCTGACTGTTAATATTATTCATAGTGTTTGGGGAACGTTTCTGGACTCCTCCTGTAGTCTTAACCCTTCTTTAGCGGGGCCCGACTTAAGTCCGTATGGAGAAGAAAGGGCTATGTGGCGGGGCCCGACTTAAGTCTGTGCGCAATTTTGGCGCAATATTGGCTCTGAGAGAGAGACGAGCAACGGGAGGAGCATAGGTTGCCTCATGACCGCTCGCCACGGTTGCCGTGGGCCTACTGACATATAGTACACACACATCCACCCTCCCTCCCTCGCTACACACCTAATTATATAACGAAATGAGTGTATTTTAGCGATTTTGCCCTTCGGTTGCACGATCGTTGCAAGACAACCAGTGATCGTAGAAGGATGGTTCAGGTGTCGTTGGAAAGCTAAATTAACGCCCTTTCAGGGATACATAATTGTATTATGCTCTGCCTCTTGTTTATGCATGAAAAAGAGCACGGAAATAACCTCGTTTAGGGTAAAACCACCCGCTTGGCAGGTAGTAGAATTTACCGACCTAGCCGCTCGTTGAGTGTTAAAGTTGCTAGGGTCGTCAGTACATACGTCAGCTAGGAATAGTTTCCCTCCACCATTGCACTAGTCGGAGGCTACGGAATGTATTATTTCCTGTTTTATATGATAATATCACAGCAATAATGTTCAAGACAGAATGGTTCTGGTTCCAACCATATTATACACTAGAGGGCGAAAGCAACAGGTGGTAATACACAAGGCGGCGTAAACAACGTCCCGAGTCCCGACACCTATACAACACTTAACATCACCTCCGCTTATACAACACTAATTAACTTAAAAAAAGTGTCAATCCATTTTCTTTGACAGCTGGATTTGAAAGAATATTGAAACTTTGAGGAAGGTCTCAATCATAGAGTAAAGAACATACTAAAGTGTCATGCTGGGAAAATCAGCAGTGTTAATAGTAGTTGGCCAGTTTTACAGATTTGCTGGTACCCTGCACTAGGTGGCGGTAGCGCATAGCTACTTCCTATGGCGGGAAAATACCTTCTGTCGTCTGTTTATTGACATTTCCTTTCCCTTGGCTGCAATGGTGCACACATGTCTCGCGTAGATACGTATGTAACTTGTTTGCTATCACCATATTAGCCATAGTCATTCTGATTACAATGATTACAGAGTACACTGATATACAAAAGCACTCCAAATTACACTGAAATGTGAACAATACTCCATTAACCCTCTCCGTCTCATATGACGCGATCGCGTCATATGAACTTAGTGAAATAGCTCAATAATAAGTTATATGACGCATTTGAGTCATTTTGAGCTCGGTAAGTTAGGTAAGTTAGATCATAATCTGTCGGTTGATGGCAACCCAAATTTCCTCCGACTTCTAACGGTCCCTCAGTGTGAGAAAGACTGTTGTGGGGGAAATACCGGGCGCTCTGCCAACCCGTACGTAAGTTAATATAATCTGTCTGGGGGGTTAATTACATACCTTACCAAGCTCAACCAAGCCTCTGTGATGAGGTAAGGAGGCTGTGGTTGCCCTGGAGGATTAGGAGATGGTTTGCAATACATCATGAAGACTGTTGATGATTAATTTATATTGAAAATGTACATTTTTGAATAATGAATGTATATGAATAACAACAATCCTAGATAAGTGTGACAATTCAATTGAAGAAAAGTATTTACATTGTAATATAACAGTTACTAACTTGGAAGTAATCACAGCCACAATCAAACTTTGGTCAAACATAAATAAATAATATATATAATTATACTGTAGAGTATATATATATATATATATATATATATATATATATATATATATATATATATATACAGTATATATATATATATATATTGAGAGAGAGAGAGTAGGGTACATAAGGCGCATTTTTGCGAGCTTTTTATGGGCCTGGGTCGACCTGGGTGTACAGTTGGTCAAAGTTCCAGCTGACCCACCCTCGCTCTGGGGCTCGCAGAATTAGCTGGCAATACTGGTGTAGTTGCCAATCAGTGTATATAATAACTTGAATATTTAAGCAAATCTACGAACTTTGGGTGAATGTTCGGGATCATACATAACGATGTATGCATTATTATTTGAGATAGGCTTACTTTCCCTTGTTTAGTATATGTTCTAACTATGATATAGTCGAAATCAGATCTACCAATCCCAATCTTTGTAAGACACACCTTCCTACACCAGTATTTCCAGATAATTCTGCGAGCCCCAGAGCGAGGGTTGGTCAGCTGGAACTTTGACCAACTGTACCTAGGTCGACCCAGGCCTGTTTCTGTTTTCGTGGTTTGAGACTGGTCTGACCTAAAGATCGAAAAAATTGAGCCTGACTTTACCCAGGCTGGAATACGGCCCTCTGATTGGCTAAGATAATTCAATATGGCTGCTCCAATAAAGAGGCATTGATAGAGGATTTTCTACTTTTTTTTTCTTCTCTATTCTGAATTTGAATATGGCATGCGAAGAAATATTAAAATACATGCCATATGAGATAAAAACAACAACATACCAATGTGTTAGACATGGACAAGTTATATCCCCTCAAAATCAACAATATTAACTCCCCTAAATATATCCTAGATCCCAACTAAAACTTCCAATATCGCATGGTCAGGGCAAAAACTCAAATGTCATGTGAAAAAAGACAAGCGCTCGCATCACTGGGAACGAGTTCTTCACCGTACCCGACATTTTCCGCCATCTTGTTTGTTGTCATAAGTGACGTCAGCATCACCCAGGTCAACCCAGCCCAACTCGGACCCCAGGGCATAGAGTACAGATTGGATAGATGCGAAAGCGTGACGTCACACGGTTATTTTGCCGCGCGTCCTAGGGATTTGGTGGCAGGACTGTTGTAAGGCATACAACCAAAACACCTCAGTCGTTTTTCCTCAATAGATACTCCTTGATATCTGTGCGCCTGGCTTGTTTGCAGTGTTACCAAAGTTAAGGGAAATACCGGAAAATGAGGGGGCAATAGATTAAAGAGGGAACGTCTTTAAGAGTGATTTAATGTTGTTAAAAACACTTGGATAGGCGATGAGCAGGGAGGTTTTAGGAAGGGAAGAGGATGTGTGGATCAGATTTTTACCCTGAATTGTGTTGTGGAGAAGTATCTGGAGAAGAAACAAAAGGTGTATGTTGCCTTTATGGACTTGGAGAAGGCCTATGACAGAGTGGATAGAGAAGGTTTGTGGAAAGTACTAAGAATATACGGAGTAGAGGGCAAGTTGCTGAAAGCAGTGAAGAGCATGTATGAGGGTGCAAAGGCGGCAGTATGTGTGGAGAGTGAGCAGAGAGAGTTCTTTGACCTTAATGTTGGTTTGAAACAGGGGTGTGTCATGTCCCCGTGGTTGTTTACTGTATATATGGATGGAGTCATGAAAGAAATACTATCAAGAGCAGTGGATGTTGGTGTATCGCTGAAAAGGGAGGGAATTGAGTGGAAGCTACCTATACTGCTGTTTGCGGATGATACAGTTCTGATGAGTGATATTGAATGGGAGTTGCAGGGTCTGGTAAATGAGTTTGGAACAGTGTGCGAAAAACGGAATTTGAAGGTAAATACGGGGAAGAGCAAGGTTATGGTCTTCGAAAGGGGTGAAGTCACAGAGTGTGAGGTGAAGCTGAACGGTCAGGCTATGGAGATCGTCAACTCTTTTAAGTATCTGGGCAGTGTGTTGAGTAAAGATGGGACTATGGATGAAGAAGTGCGGGAGAGGGTAAAACAGGGGAAGAGGGTTGTAGGAACGCTAAAAGCAGTAACAAGAAATAGGGTGGTCAGTATGGAAGTGAAGACGTCCTTGCATGACAGTGTGGTAATCCCGATACTGACTTACGGAAGCGAAGCATGGACGTTGGTTGAGAGACTCAGACCAAGAGTGAGAGCAGTGGAAATGAATTACTTAAGGAGTGCGTGCGGAGTTACATGGAGGGATAGACAGACTAATGAGGAAGTAAGAAGGAGGTGTGGTGTGGAGGTAGATGTGCTGGAAAGTGTGAAAAGGAACAACTTGAGATGGTTCGGCCATATGGAACGTATGGAAAGCGAGAGAATGACTAAGAGGGTGTACGAGAGCGAGGTGGAGGGACAGAGAGGGAGAGGTAGACAGAATATGAGGTGGAAGGATGGAGTGAGGAAGTACATGAACGAGGGCGGTGCTGGTTGGGGGGAGGGACGTCGACTGACTGGGGACAGAGGTGCATGGGGGCGGTTCGTTCGTGGCCACACCTTCGGGGATCACGCCGTCAGGCAATAGATAGATAGATAGACAAAAACTTTTACATTATTTTAAATAAAATACATATATAAAAGCAAGAGGAAAATATTAGGAATACATATACAAAAGAAAAAAATACTCACACATGATGTAAACTGTATAACTACAAGCAACACAACAAGAATTAAAATGTAATTTTTGAATATATATTATTAGTTACATGTTATGTAGATGTTAATTTATCATGTTGCACTAAACAGGACATTTCACGAAATACGTTCATAGGTTATACTTATGACACCTAGGGATATTCTGTCCCAGCATGTTTGACGTTGGCAACTCCCCACTCTCACAACAACATGGTGGGGATAGAAGAGACATGGATGTGAACCTCCTCAAAATTACAACAATTTCACGATGATCTGGCCTTTACAGTAGCCTCTACTTATGTCTATTTAACTCTGCCATGTCTATAAAGTCTCTGGAGAGCATAAAATTGATTGTTAATAGCGTTATAAGTACAAGGTAGGGATTATTACGAATTAATGGGGACCCTCCCGTTTTCCTTTGCGATCGTGCTGCCATCTCTCGAACACAATGCTCGCTATTTTCAGATTTGTAGCGTCTTTCTTTCCTCTCTATCCAATAATGTACTCTATGTTCCATTGTTTTAGATCACCAAATGTTTGTTCATTGTTATATGTATGTACTGTAAGTTTTACTAATATATTCTCCATTTTGCTTCTTGTTCCTAATGAAATACTATTATTTCTTCCCCATTGTTAACCTTTTCTAAATGTTTAAGTTAATGTGTATATAAACATGGACATATTGTTATATTGTATCTATGTTTAACCCCATTATTTCATGCCGTCCATACTCGACGGTCCACATATTTCATTCCAGAGCGTTTCACCTTATTTACGCGTCAACGTCACCAAGTTCTAGCTATTTTTCAAAACTCTCCAAACTTGCATTCACGAAGCCTTGAAGATAAGGGTCGGGATAAAAACACAACTCCGGTTTCTTATAAGAGACCATGAGACGTGACAGAGATGGAGATGCTGATACGGGTTCATTTTAAAGTCTAACCCCTCCCGAGACAATCAACCTTTTTCATATTACTCCAGTGAAACTAAATACTAACTTATCTATGATACATATATATATATATATATAGTAAAACTCGCAGGAATACTGAAACAATAGAATACCAAGCTTTCGTCTATTCTCTCAAGACATCAGGGTAATACAAGAAAACAGTTAGTTAGTTAGTTAAAATATGACTTCAGAGGCGATCAACCCTATTGGATTATTAAGCCAGCACACTGGAAGTCAAGAATAACGTCAGGACTGGAGCCCCTTTTCGAGAACTCCAGTCCCTTGTCAAGAAAACAGGGAAAGACGGAGGCTTAAATACCCCTCCTTTATCATCTGTGAGATGCTAACTAACATATCAAACAAAAAGTGTTGCCAATCTTATGGCATTTTCCGATTATTTACATTACATTTGTTTTGTTTACAAAAACATATGCTGTATATTTATACAGTTAAAATTATTTTGTTGATTGTAATTTGTCTAAAACTGCACTGTTATCTCAAAGCATATACAATAATGGCACACATCAATAATCAACGCAACAAATATTATAGTGCTAAACAATTCCTGTATGAAGCTTGACATCACTGACTGGCTGGTGGGTCATGGTATTTACCGTCATTGTTCATACCAATTAATGACAGTGACCGTCACTTTACTGTCTGTCCGTCACATTAATGACAGTGACCGTCACTTTACTGTCTGTGTCCGTCACATTAATGACAGTGACCGTCACTTTACTGTCTGTGTCCATCACATTAATGACAATGACCGTCCCTTTACTGTCTATGTCCGTCACATTAATGACAGTGACCGTCACTTTACTGTCTGTGTCCGTCACATTAATGACAATGACCGTCACTTTGCTCTCTGTGTCCGTCACATTAATGACAGTGACCGTAACTTTCTTTTCTGTGTCCATCACATTAATGACAGTGACCATCACTTTACTGTCTGTGTCCGTCACATTAATGACAGTGACCGTCACTTTACTGTCTGTGTCCATCACATTAATGAGTGACCGTCCCTTTACTGTCTGTGTCCGTCACATTAATGACAGTGACCGTCACTTTACTGTCTGTGTCCGTCACATTAATGCCAGTGACCGTAACTTTCTTGCCTGTGTCCGTCACATTAATGACAGTGATCGTCACTTTACTGTCTGTGTCCGTCACATTAATGACAGTGACCGTCACTTTATTGTCTGTGTCCGTCACATTAATGACAGTGACTGTCACTTTACTGTCTGTGTCCGTCACATTAATGACAGTGACCGTCACTTAATATCCTGTGTCCGTCACATTAATGACAGTGAACGTCACTTTACTGTCTGTGTCCGTCACATTAATGACAGTGACCGTCACTTAATATCCTGTGTCCGTCACATTAATGACAGTGAACGTCACTTTACTGTCTGTGTCCGTCACATTAATGACAGTGACCGTCACTTTATATCCTGTGACCGTCACTTTACTGCCACAATAGCCTCACCACAACCCCACACCGATACTGTTACAGTAATTGCCACCCCTAACTCCCTACCCCCACGTGGGTTCACAGGGTGCTGGTGGCGAGGGGGCATATAGGGGAGGCATTTATAACCACTCGTTCAGACATGATACACACATACACACACACACACACACATACTGTACACACACACACACGCACATATATGTATATATATATTTATATATATATATATATATATATAGTATATATATATAATATATATATATATATATATTATATATATATATTATATAATATATATATATTATATATATTATATTAATATATATATATATATATATTAATATATATATATTATATATATATATATATATATATTAATATATATATATATATACATTCAAGCGTCGGCTATCGTCCTGACGGTCGGCGGTTCGAACCCCACTGAGAGATTAGAAACATATAGTGGTTCACGTGTATTTGTGATATATACTCAATGTATATATATATATATATATATATATATATATATATATATATATATCATCTATCTATCTATCTATCTACATATCCCTTACTTTGTTCACAACAAATATATCGCTACAATACAATATAATAAATTTTATATGATCACTGATTTACTTACTCACAAAGACACATAAGTAAAGCCATGTGCATACATACATGGCACATACTAATATAATAAATGTAGTTAAATGATAAATATAAATACTTCTGAACTATGTTTATCTTTACAACAGCTGGTATCACAAAACTGGAAATAGCTTTACACTGTATCAAATTGCACGTGTGATAAGGCGATAACCCTTGTTCGCTCTCTTAACTCTCTTATTCTAACTATTTATGAATCTAACAAATATATATATATATAATATATATATATATATATATATATATATATATATATATATATATATATATATATATATATATGCAGTATATACAAACATAAAAAAAAAATATATATATACATTTATATATATACTATATATATATATATATATATATATATATATATATATATATAAATATATATATATATTTATATATATACAAACATATACTGTACAGTAAACGAAATATCACAATTCACTAGAGATAAGATTATTAAGTGACACAATAAACTGAAGATCACTTTACACAAACTTCTTTTTGCTCTACACAAAACCAACACAAAATAACTATAAACAACGACATGCACATACTGAATTTATAAACAAAATATAAATTTAATTTCTCCAATCATATATTATTCAGAAAGTTTGGTCAACACTGTTTTATATTTTTTTGTACTGTTTCTCAATAAAAGTTGAAGCAAGATGTTGTCCATTTTGACTCTTCTTCTCGCATTACTGAATGTTTATGTTGAGATTTCCTTTCAAAAAAGTCATACCAGTGTGTCCAATGTAAATATCACCATATGACGTACAAGGAATAATGTACACCCCACCAGCGTCCGCATTAGACCTTTCGTGCCATTTAGGTGTCGATTTTTTCCCTGGCGAACGATAGTGAGCCTGTAATGTTTGAATAACCGGCCTTTGGCCGGGAAATTTTTCTGCCGAAAAATGTATAAATTAATCTAGAAGGGGGATCTAATGGATGTTTTTTATGTTTGAGGGAGGTCTAGGGAGGAAACTAAGAAATAAAGGAATACATGAATTAATAGACTAGAAAAACGGCCCATCTCCCCTTAAATCAAGTAATGCCACTTAAGAAAAACCTCATAGAAACCACCCGGGATTCGAAACCTGGACCTTGTGATCTAATTAACCCTTTGAGCACCAGCGACGTGTGTTATATTGTATTCTAACTATATTTATACGATATTATGCAGCTTAGAAAGGATTTATGGTAGCTAAAAAGGATGGTTAAGATATTTTGAAGCCTTATTATTGGTAGACGTCCTTCCCACGCTGAAAAATTATAATCGTCTAGTAATTGCCAGAGAATGATAACAAGGACGTCCCTGGTACTGTATGGGTTAACTTCGTATAATCTTTGCATGTCATAAATATCGTTGAAGCTATTGTATGCTAATTTCCTACACTGCTTTGTGACATTTCTTTTCTACCAGACAACTCGAGTAGTATCCCCTTCAACAGCTCTACTTTGACTGATACAATGAAGGTAAGTTCTTTATCAAAACATTTATATTAGAATCTATCTAGCTATCTATTGCCTGACGCCGTGATCCCCGAAGGGGTGGCCACGAACGAACCGCCCCCATGCACCTCTGTCCCCAGTCAGTCGACGCCCCTCCCCCCAACCAGCACCGCCTTCGTTCATGTACTTCCTCACTCCATCCTTCCACCTCATATTCGGTCTACCTCTCCCCCTCTGTCCCTCCACCTCGCTCTCGTACACCCTCTTAGTCATTCTCTCGCTTTCCATACGTTCCATATGGCCGAACCATCTCAAGTTGTTCCTTTTCACACTTTCCAGCACATCTACCTCCACACCACACCTCCTTCTTACTTCCTCATTAGTCTGTCTATCCCTCCATGTAACTCCGCACGCACTCCTTAAGTAATTCATTTCCACTGCTCTCATTCTTGGTCGGAGTCTCTCAACCAACGTCCATGCTTCGCTTCCGTAAGTCAGTGTCGGGATTACCACACTGTCATGCAAGGACTTCTTCACTTCCATACTGACCACCCTATTTCTTGTTACTGCTTTTAGCGTTCCTACAACCCTCTTCCCCTGTTGTACCCTCTCCCGCACCTCTTCATCCATAGTCCCATCTTTACTCAACACACTGCCCAGATACTTAAAAGAGTTGACGATCTCCATAGCCTGACCGTTCAGCTTCACCTCACACTCTGTGACTTCACCCATTTCGAAGACCATAACCTTGCTCTTCCCCGTATTTACCTTCAAATTCCGTTTTTCGCACACTGTTCCAAACTCATTTACCAGACCCTGCAACTCCCATTCATTATCACTCATCATAACTGTATCATCCGCAAACAGCAGTATAGGTAGCTTCCACTCAATTCCCTCCCTTTTCAGCGATACACCAACATCCACTGCTCTTGATAGTATTTCTTTCATAACTCCATCCATATATACAGTAAACAACCACGGGGACATCACACACCCCTGTTTCAAACCAACATTCAGGTCAAAGAACTCGCTCTGCTCACTCTCCACACGTACTGCCGCCTTTGCACCCTCATACATGCTCTTCACTGCTTTCAGCAACTTGCCATCTACTCCGTATATTCTAAGTACTTTCCACAAACCTTCTCTATCCACTCTGTCATAGGCCTTCTCCAAGTCCATAAAGGCAACATACACCTTTTGTTTCTTCTCCAGATACTTCTCCACAACACAATTCAGGGTAAAAATCTGATCTACACATCCTCTTCCCTTCCTAAAACATCCCTGCTCGTCGCCTATCCATTTCTCCGTTCTCACTCTCACTCTCTCAATCACTACCCTACTGTATACCTTCCCTACTACGCTTAGAAGACATATTCCTCGGTGGTTACCACGCACTCCTCTTTCCCCTTTGCCCTTATATAGGGGGACTATTATGCCAGTCTTCCAGTCAACGGGTGCACTCCCCTTCTCCCATGCTAGTTTGCACATTTTCCATACCCATTCTATCACTATCTCACCACCATACCTCAACATTTCCCCACACACTCCATCTGTTCCTGGTGCTTTCCCCAACTTCACTCTTTTCATGGCTTCCCACACTTCTGACCTCCTGATCCCCACCTCCTCCTCCACTACTTCTCTTCTTCTCCCTCCCATACCATATCCAGCTATGTTTGCTGGCTCTTCATTCCTTTCATTTAGCAACTCACTGAAGTACTCCCTCCATCTTTCGACTCTCTCTTGCTTCTCGGCTAGCATTCTCCCATTCTTATCTTTCACACCCTTACGGTTTCCCTTGCTACCTTCCCTAACTTTCTTGACTTCTTTCCAGAACAGTTTCTTACTCTCCCTCCATTTTACACTCAGATTCCTTCCAAATTCCTCATCTACTCTTCTCTTACTTTCCTTCACTACTCTCTTCACCACCCTCTTACTCTCCACGTACCTCGCTCGTTTCTGTCTCTCGGAATCTTCATTCCCTCTACTACCCAACCACTCTCTATATGCTTTCTTCTTTTCTTCCACAGCTATTCTTACCTCTTCTGTCCGCCATGCTGTACCTTTCACTCCCCTCCCTCTTCTCACTCCACACACCTCCTCACATGCTGCACAGATCTCATCCTTAAACACCTTGCTCATCTCCTCCACTTCCTCCATAACTTCCAGGTCGAACCCCCCTAGTCGTCTTTCCACTGCTCTCCTGTACTCCTCCCTGATTTCCTCCTCCTGCAACCTCTCCACCCTCCTCACCATTCCACCCTCCTCTCGCCTCCCTCCCGCTCTCCTCACCCACTTCTTTTGTATCCTAACCTTAGCTACCACTACATAATGATCAGACAGACCCCCTCCAATACCCCTATACACCCTAGCATCCATCACAGATTTCTTCATTCGTTCATCCACACATACATAATCAATCAATGACTTTCGTTCCACCACTGTCTTATCCTTCATCGTCAACATCCGTTTCCACGTGTACCTGTGGATCATTCTGTGTCGGAAGAAGGTGTTGGCTATCCACAGCCTCCTCCCCACACATACGTCCACAAGTGCACTACCATTCCCATTCACCTCTGATGGTACCCCCCACCCTCCCACCACTCCCTCAACTTTCCTATCACCCACCTTACCATTCATATCCCCAATCAGAAATATTCTTTCGTTCTTGTCAAACTTCTCCAGGCACGCCTCCACATTCATCCAGAATATTAGAATATATTATTTAAATCAATGTCTGCTAAATACAGGTTTATTACATGGTCTAATATATTGTATAAAAATTTCTTTTTTGTGTTGTGTTGTCCTAATTTGGTCTATGTCTCGAGTCGGTCAACCCCAGTAAAAGGGAAAATGGGGGGGGGGGAAGGAAAACATAAATAGAAAAAATGGGGAATGGTCCTGAGCAAATAGATAGATAGATATATAGATAGATAGATAGATAGATGGATAGATAGATATAATTTATGATTTATGGATTATGATTGTATGAATGTAAGATTACGGAACTATAACAAGATCAAATGTATTGCATATAATATATTATAGATACAATATTAACCCTTTCGATATCCTATACACATTTGTTTCTGTTTTCCGGCTATTATTAGACAATTTTATTCAGACTAGGAAGGGTATACCAGCGCTCATTCGCGGAACGTGTTAACCGCCCAAAATAAAAAACGGAGTAAATCGTGTCTGAAGTTTGCCGACTTATAAAAAGCTGTAACTATCAGACCCGATTTAGGAGAGAGGTGACAGTGTTATCAAAATGTTCGGAAAATAGTATCTAGCCACGTACCACAAAAAAAAAAATAATAAATTGCTTGTAATTTATCACAGAACATGATAATTGCCCAAAATAAAAAAAGGAGTAAATCGCGTCTGAAGTTTGCCGACTTATAAAAAGCTGTAACTATCAGACCCGATTAAGGAGAGAGGTGACAGTGTTATCAAAATGTTCGGAAAATAGTATCTAGCCACGTACCACAAAAAAAAAATAATAAATTGCTTGTAATTTATCGCAGAACATGATAATTGCCCAAAATAAAAAAAGGAGTAAATCGCGTCTGAAGTTTGCCGACTTATAAAAAGCTGTAACTATCAGACCCGATTAAGGAGAGAGGTGACAGTGTTATCAAAATGTTCGGAGAATAGTATCTAGCCATGTACCACAAACAAAAAATAATAAATTGCTTGTAATTAATAGTAACGTGAGTGTGATTGAAATAATCCCATGATTTTATAACCCCATATCAATTCAATACTGTAGAAACGTTGAGAAAAAGCAAATGTATAACAATAAAACATAAATAATATTATCAGTGAATAATAATAAGACATGGAAGAGTAGGGTAAGATAATAGAAACATAATTTTATAAAATTAATAAGCGATAATAAAGATTAGAAAATGGAGGAAGACATGGTGAATAATAATGAATAAGTAAAACACAAGAATAGAGTAATAATTTTGCTACTTTAATGTTATTGATTTATTATTATAGAAAGTAAGCTAGTATTACTGTTAATTAATTAATTTGGGATGTTTTATTCAGCTTGGGAAGGACATGATTTTACAAATCTAAGGAAGGAATTTGATGGCTAGTTACTATAATTTTCTTGTGTAAAGATTGCTATTGTTTAACAATTTTGCCTTACTAAAATGCATTATTACTCTATTCTATTGTTCTATCTATCTATCTATTGCCTGACGCCGTGATCCCCGAAGGGGTGGCCACGAACGAACCGCCCCCATGCACCTCTGTCCCCAGTCAGTCGACGCCCCTCCCCCCAACCAGCACCGCCTTCGTTCATGTAGTTCCTCACTCCATCCTTCCACCTCATATTCGGTCTACCTCTCCCCCTCTGTCCCTCCACCTCGCTCTCGTACACCCTCTTAGTCATTCTCTCGCTTTCCATACGTTCCATATGGCCGAACCATCTCAAGTTGTTCCTTTTCACACTTTCCAGCACATCTACCTCCACACCACACCTCCTTCTTACTTCCTCATTAGTCTGTCTATCCCTCCATGTAACTCCGCACGCACTCCTTAAGTAATTCATTTCCACTGCTCTCACTCTTGGTCTGAGTCTCTCAACCAACGCCCATGCTTCGCTTCCGTAAGTCAGTGTCGGGATTACCACACTGTCATGCAAGGACTTCTTCACTTCCATACTGACCACACTATTTCTTGTTACTGCTTTTAGCGTTCCTACAACCCTCTTCCCCTGTTGTACCCTCTCCCGCACCTCTTCATCCATAGTCCCATCTTTACTCAACACACTGCCCAGATACTTAAAAGAGTTGACGATCTCCATAGCCTGACCGTTCAGCTTCACCTCACACTCTGTGACTTCACCCCTTTCGAAGACCATAACCTTGCTCTTCCCCGTATTTACCTTCAAATTCCGTTTTTCGCACACTGTTCCAAACTCATTTACCAGACCCTGCAACTCCCATTCATTATCACTCATCAGAACTGTATCATCCGCAAACAGCAGTATAGGTAGCTTCCACTCAATTCCCTCCCTTTTCAGCGATACACCAACATCCACTGCTCTTGATAGTATTTCTTTCATAACTCCATCCATATATACAGTAAACAACCACGGGGACATCACACACCCCTGTTTCAAACCAACATTCAGGTCAAAGAACTCGCTCTGCTCACTCTCCACACGTACTGCCGCCTTTGCACCCTCATACATGCTCTTCACTGCTTTCACCTATTCTACCTATTCTATTGTTACATTTTTATATTCATACTCACCGAGTAGTCAGGCAGTGTCGCTATCACTGTCACTATCTTCTGCATACTCTTGCAGGTTGTCATCAATATCAGAGGAGTCAGAGTTTCATTTCAGCTTTCAATTTTCATATAGGTTTTCTAGATATATAGCCTGGATATACAGTATACCTGGCGTATGTTGATGGTGTGTCGGAGTTTGGTGGAGGTATTGGTGGTGTTGGAGGTATTGATTAACTTCCAGATATTGATGGAATTGGAGATATTGATGTTGTCCAAGGCTGGTCTAGCTGCTCTACTGAGGTCCCTCTGCATACGAAAAAGTTCCTGGTAATACTCCGAGTGGATTGGCGGAATGTAGGATAGCAGGTCGTGGACGGCTTGGAGTTTGTCAGCTTGAAGTTTGATGGCAGCTGGGTACTTGGGGGTGAGTGGCACTCGTGACAGATTAAAGGCCGATGGAGCATACTTGGCTTTACCTGGCATAAGCCTGAGACAATGCAGAGGCCCCTCGTAGCCTCGAGACAGCTGATACCCATCCCTATATTGCAGAGTAAAACAGAATCGGCGACATTCAGAGAATAGGAGTGGCTTGGCTGGTGTACGGTGTGTTATGACACTTTGCAACAGGTCTAAGTTTAGAAAGTCTCTCTCACCATGGGAATTACCTTGTTACCTGCATGGACCGCACGCTCAATCACCTTGATATAGTGTTCAAAATCATAGATGTTCCCCTCAACCCTGAAGCTCTTTTCTATGTTCCCAAAAGCCCTGTCACACGCCATGTAACTATGTCCTGGGATGAGGAAATAATGGACCACTTCCTGAAGACGGTGACTGTGCAGTTCGTAAAGATGGCAGAGCATGATATTAATGTTCTTATTCTGTCCACCACAATTGTCACTGAATAGTATAAGCTTGGCAAAATCACCATGAAGCAGTACTTCATTCTCGATCCACTTTTTGATGCACGAACCCACCTCGACCGAGCCACCTCCACCTGTCACCTTATCCCACACGAAGAACTGGTTTTCACCGGTCTTGAGGTTGGAAATGCATAAATTGTACAGCCAGACTTTCTTCTTATAGTAGGCAGCATTAGTGGTGAGACGAGGAATTGGCTGTGTCTGTTGGAGGTCCAAGGCTATGACACGAGTATCATCGTCCCTGTCCTGCCCCAGAGTCTTCATAAGTGTTTGTGCCTGCCGTGCCACTGCCAGGTGTTCATCAAGTTCACCCTGCAAGATTGCCTTCTCTGCGTCATTACTGGCATGTTTCAAAGTGGTCTTAGCTAGGTCACAGGTCGAGCAAGTATCAGTATTTGGTGGTGAGAAGGAGAGTTCTTTACTTTTGAAAACTTTCCGGTAAAAACTTTCCTTGACTACGCTGTTGTTAGGATAATTCTCAGCCATCCAGGTAGAATACAGGTGGTACATCCGGCTTAAACTCAACGATATCTCTAGGTACCGCAAATTGGGCGATTTGGCTCTGCAATAATGGCTGGTAACGCTGGGGAATGATGCAATGTGTTTGTGCACACGCTTTGCATCAGGACCTGCAATGGTGACACGGTTCTTGTGTTGCCCGCGGCCGTCTCTCTTCGGTGTACCAGTGTCACTCACGTGGGTCAGGGCATTCTCTAATCTTGTCCTACCTATGGGTAAAATTTTAATGAAGGCTGTCTTGCAAACATTATAAGTTGTAGACTGGTAGGAGAGAGTAAATTTGCGGGTGCATGACCGATGGGGACCAGGGTTGTTGATGTCGGCAGGCTTTCTTCGTCATTTCACTGGCACTGACAGAACGTATTTCTGAATGAAGGTATTCTGGACTAACCAATCCCCAGTTTGCCAGAAGTTATTGTGGATTGCTTGGCGGATAGGTTCAGCAATTTTATCGTAGCATCCATCATTGCAAGGCGGTCCAATAACTCTAGCATTCACTGTATTTCCTGTTTGGCGGCTGACATATTCCTTCCCAGAATTTCTCTTGTTCCTGGCGATTATTTCAGACCAATTGTCCGGGTTACACCTCTTTTTTATAGGTGGGGGTGGGCTCCCACTATCAATCTCACTCTCACTATCACTCATTGTTCAGGGAAGCACTGCAACACGGTCAAAACGGCACAAAAACAACACCAGGTGCGAGGTAAATGATCCGTACGGCGTGAGAGCTGAGCTAGACTGTATTGTGGCGGGAGAACAGAGAGCAACGCGTGCCGTGAGTGGCTGAGCTGGCACCCACGCGGTACCATAGCCGGGCTGTCATTGGCTGGCTGAACACACGCCGCCTGGGTGGCGCGTATCACCCTATGCGATGCAGAAACTAGGGCTAGGCAAACGCCCTGTCACCACGGACGAAAGTGCGTCGTACTTTATGCGATTTTCAACCATGTTGACATTCTCAAATATAGCTCCCTACCACGGCTCCAGATTCGGGAAGGATGTGGCAATATAATGCGATAATATAACGGGTTTTGCCAGAGGTGGCGGTTAACACGTTCCGCGAATGAGCTTATAAAAAATGAGTTAAATAAAATAAAAACAAATATTATTTTTCTGATTTAATTTAACTGTCTGACTGTTACTGTCATTATTTTAATTTTTATTAATTTATTATTATTACTGTTACTGTCATTGTATTAATTTATTTTATTTATTCTGAATTTAGTCTGATTACTGTCATTATTATTATTATATATTATTTTTTTATTTTAATTTATTATTATTACTATTATTATTTGTTTTATTTATATATTATTAAATCAGAGAAATTAAATATAATAAT
Organism: Paralithodes platypus; assembly: GCA_032716605.1. NCBI lineage: Eukaryota > Metazoa > Arthropoda > Malacostraca > Decapoda > Lithodidae > Paralithodes > Paralithodes platypus. The sequence goes on along the minus strand of CM064580.1, from coordinate 12,157,920 downwards.
AAATAATAATAATAATAATAATAAAAAATTAAAAATTAAAATTAAATATAATACTAATAATATAAATTAATAAATTAAATTAATAAATTATTAAAATTAAATAATAAATAATAAAATTAAAATTTAATAATATTTATTTTATTATTTTATTTTATTTTATTATTATTTATTTATTATTATTATTATTACTGTTACTGTCTATTTATTAATTTTATTATAATATTATTTTATTTATTAAAATATCTAATATTAAAATTAAATAAAATTAAATACAAATTAATAAAATTAAAAAATAACAGTAACAATTAAATTAAAAATTAAATAACAGTAACAGTAACTGTTAATCCCCATTAGTGTTGTGGTATTGTCGCCTCCCTTCTCCCTCATGTTTAGCCCCATTAGTGTTGAGGTATTGTCGCCTCCCTTCTCCCTCGTGTTTAGCCCCATTAGTGTTGAGGTATTGTCGCCTCCCTTCTCCCTCGTGTTTAGCCCCATTAGTGTTGAGGTATTGTCGCCTCCCTTCTCCCTCGTGTTTAGCCCCATTAGTGTTGAGGTATTGTCGCCTCCCTTCTCCCTCGTGTTTAGCCCCATTAGTGTTGAGGTATTGTCGCCTCCCTTCTCCCTCGTGTTTAGCCCCATTAGTGTTGAGGTATTGTCGCCTCCCTTCTCCCTCATGATTAATATATTAGTTTTGAGGTACAGTACAGTCGTTTTTTTCTGGACCCCCTTCTCCCTCATGTTTAGCCCTAGTAGTTTTGAAATTGTAATACGTTCGTTCTATTAGTTTGTCGAATTGAAACATTTTGCCCAACTTCTTTGTCAATATTAAGACCTTTCGTGCCATTTAGGTGTTGATTTTGTCCTGGCGAGCAATAGCGAGCCTGTAATTATAGAAGGAATCGGCTTTCGGCCTGGACATTTTGCTCTGGAAAAATTTACAAATTTATCTTGAATGGGGGCTAGGCGGTGTTTTTTGTTGTTTAGCTTGATGTAGGTCTAGGTGTGAAACTAAAAATTAAATATATATTTACTGTATATAAACACATAGACCAAAAAACGACCACTAACCCCTTAAATAGTTCCTAGAAAACATAATAACTATATGTATTTACACATGACTGATCCTTATTAATTTGTTACCAATAGTTTTACATAATATCCAATAATGTTATTTACGAAAGAGAAACTGTATAACCTAACTTGCAAAACCCCCTTTTCCTATATTTTATATATATATATATATATATATATATATATATCATTTTGGCTCGAACGTCCCTTGATTTTGGCCCTGTCACTCTTTCAACTATGGGGGAGGCACTCGCTATAGGCAGTTATGCCTTTTGCCTCCCTCAATCACATAGAAAAAAAAAAAAAAAATATATATATATATATATGGCGGATTTAATGAAGATAAGTTTACTCTAGGGCACCTAAGACTGAAAAGGTCTGCTCATATAAAATATAAATTAATAATAATACCGGGAGTGTAACTCACTATTAAAATCACCATAGAATATTGCAGTCAGGCAAGATGGAAATGCTGATGGAGGTGCTGATGGATGGTAGGCAAATGGCTACTATTCGAACACCATTGGATGTTTACCTTAAGGTGACCACGAGGATGCACCTGAACAAATAATGAATAAATAAGGTCGAAGAAAATTAAATCATGATAATAAGGCTTAGCTGTCAGTCGGTCTGTCTGTAGGATGAAGTTGAGTTTAAGTTAATGATGAGAGCTGGATGAAACCGGAACCAGGATTGCGGCGAACTAAGGAGTGGAGTTGTTGCTAGGACGATACACAAAAGTGATCTGACACGGTGCGCCACAATCCGAGACGTCATCGTCTTACGCTACGAATCTAGCGGCTACTGCTAAGTTAGTAGCGGATATCTAGCGGTGAATATCGCACCGCTTTCATAATATTACGGCATGATTTATATGATAAATCGTATATTATGCATTCCTAAAGAAACTTAATTACTATACTATCGTATAATAGGCCTTATTTAACTTATTAACTCCTTCAGAAATATTAAGTCCAAATAAGTCCGAGGAGGCGGTTGACATAGCTTTTCAGTCTTGAATTTGGCTCATGAGTGTTGTCGAAGCCTTACATATGTGTCTATTTCCATCCACCAGAATGATGTTTATTGTGCTGTATCATATGTCAATGGAAAGAGGAATATTTATAGTACATGATAAAAAAACATTTTTTTTTAAATAAATCGAAATATGAAAGTGTAAATGAGTCCGGAATACAATTATGTCCCTTGCAATTGTCTTCACACCGTCCTATCTCTAAATTGTGAGTAATGACCATATATTGTTTTTTACTCAAATATTAGTATATTTTCTGCTCTTTCCAAATCTGAAAACAAAAATTGTTTATCTTCAATAGTTCTCAAGCAGTGACCCAAAAAATAAAGTATGATTTTGATTGATATAGTTGATAACATTTTCGATTTATTTCGTTGTTACGAAGTGTATGGTTTTAAATTTAGGCTGTATGAATACGGCAAATAATGCTGATGAGTATAACAAAAATAGAAGTTCCTACGACAAATACTTTTTGCGCTATGAATATTTGAAATGAAGAGCCAAAATGCGAATATTTACGCTTCACCCGTCTCTGTTCCGCCGACGCTAGCCGGGTTCCGAGCTTTTTCTCCACCTCGTCGTTGCGTTATTTGCTCGGATATGTATATAACTGTATATATCACCGGAATCGGAAAATTGTGCTCTTTCTAATGGTGAAAACCAAAATAATATAGCGTAATTGGTTCGCGAGCTATGCGCAATTGTTTCCATGCATTGTTATTGTTATGAAAATATATGAGAATGTTTATACAGTTGTATATCTTTGCCACAATATACAACACTTTTATATAATTTTCCTTGCCAATAATTGTATAATGTTCATAGAAGACATGTCAGTCATGAAGGTTGTCAATTTTATTTACCTGGTAGGGCCACAACCCTTTCCAACGAGAAGGGAAATGGCTCCTGGGTTGACACTGAAAAAAACAAAACAAGAAAGCCAGGTTATCTCCAGGTAATAAATTCAGAAATAATTCTATTGTACACGTAAATAAAATAAAGTGATGCATATATATATATATATATATTTATATATATATATATATATATATATATATATATAATATATATATATACAAGGTGTCAAACAAAATATAAAGAATGGTAAATGGTAATGGTAATGTATGTGTGTGGATATATTTATATATATATATATATTTATATATATATACAGTATATACAAGGTGTCAACAAAATAATGGTAAAAACAATGTGAATGTGTGTATTTATATATAACCTACATATATATATATACATATATATATACAAGGTGTCAAACCAGAGAAATATGTGCAAATTTCCAAGCCACCCAAAGAGGTACTGTACTTGACTCGTTATTTTTTTAGAGTGGTTTCCCCAGGAGGCCTATATCCACTGTAGTGCAAGAAATTTACATGTGTGTTTTTTGTTTTTTTTGTTTTTTTATATATTTTATTATTTGTTTTTATTTTTTATTATGATGATGGGTGAATGAAGGTGGGTGAATGAAGGTGGGCCCCGAACCTCTGAAGTGATGATTGAATTAATGAATGAATGAATGATTGAATGAATGAATGAAATGGTGATGAATGTGAATGGAAGAATGCATAAAGACTGAATGAATGAATGGGTGATAGTGATTGGAAAGGAATGAATGAATGAATCGTGCAAAGATCCAGGCTATAGGACATCTGCATCGAGTCGATGGAACTGATTGAAGCAATCAGTGACATCGATACAGAGGCAAACGAGACAAGACTTGCATCGAAAGCTTGTGTCCTTGCGACTTTGGTCCTTCATGTAACACAGACGGCACCGCTGTCGCTTGCCGTCAGGGATCTTCTCGAGAAAGTGTTCCAAGGTCCTGTTGTACCGGTCATGGTCCAGTTCAACAGGACGTGGCTTGGAACCCTTTCCTTGAAGAGGACATCTCCGACGTCCTCTTGGTGCCTGAGCCCTAGCTTGGACGTCCATTACTAGTGGACCCCGGTTGGCATCCATGACGGGTGCTTCCCGAGCGCCACCAGCAGCAGCAGCTGCACCCGGTAGTACTGGTGCGGGGGGGGTCAAGTGGTAGGACATCCACTTGCTCCTCAGCATCAGCAGCATCGTCCGATACTGGTGCCGCCTGGGGTGCATTCTCAGCGAGTGCTCCTCCGACGGCAACAGCAGCAGCAGCAGCATCTGGACCTGGTGAGGGGGGGGGGGGGGGGGCATGAAGGAGTGCTCCCCCAACGCCTCCACCAGCAGCAGGAGCACCAGGAGGAATGCCAGGATCATTAGCAGGAGTGGCTGGGGAGTCTGGATTGTCGTCCAGTGGGGGCGACCCAGCTGAGCTTCCGGAGGATTGCCGACGCCGCCTGCCTCGCCTGAGACGGGCGCATGACTCATACCGACCTTCCGGCAAATCCTCTGCACGCCGGATGCGTCTCCCCGACAACTCTGTAGGGTCGAAGAACAACAGGGAACGGACTACGCTTTCCTGGAACGCCAGCATGGTCATCTTCCTGCGGGGGTTGCACTTCTTGAAGAGTACGAAGGCATTGAAGAGGGCCATTTGGATGAAGTAGAATACGATCTTCTTCGTCCATTTGACCGTCCTTCGCTGGATGGGGTAGTACTGGATCATCTGATCGAAATGATCCACCCCACCCATGTGGCGGTTGTAGTCGTCAATACAAACGGGTTTCATGATATTCTTCCGAGTCCGCTGCCACCTGCCTTGTACCTTCTTGTTGACAAAGGACTGGTTTGGTATGGTGCTCTGGTCGTGGAAGGTGGACACCATGTTGACAATGCGTTTGTCTTTCCAAAGCAGGACTAGGGTTGTGCCGTTGTTCATTGCCTCTATTGCATCGTCTTCCAGTGTCGCTGTATGGGCAATGTCGCGCAACCGCTTTGGAGCCCCTCGTGCAAGCCTCATGATGCCACACACATAGATCTGGTGGTGTGTGAGCATGTGCTGGCACAGGTCAACTGAGTTGTAAAAGTTGTCCATGAACAACATGTAACCCAGGCCTTGCAGGGACTCCGTTAAACCTTCAACCGTTTTCTGGAGAGTTTAACCAATACCAGTCTAGACTTGAAAGACATACACAAAACCAGTCGTGGACTCTGCCAGGATGTACAGCTTAATGGCGTACTTCTTAGGCTTCATCGGGTTGTAGCACCTGAATGAAAGGCGACCCTGGCAGCCTTCGTCGATGGACACCTTCGTCTCCGGGACGTAGGCAAGCTTGAAGCCAGCAAGCAGGTAGCGCATCACCGTGCGGATCTTCACTAGCCTGTCTTTGGTATGCTTGATGACTGCCTTGCTGTTGAATGTGTGGAAATTGCTCAGCAAGGCTTGGAACTTGGAGACCTGCATGGTCTTGCGAAACGTTGGGTAATCATGGACTCAGTCATTTGCCCAGTAGTGACGCACAGTGGGGAGTTTATTCACACCCATGAGGAAGTACACGCCAAGGAATTTGGCCATGTCCTCCTCACTGAATGTTGTCCAGAGAGAACCAACGAACAAGGCATATGCATTGGTCTCATTCACCAGGAACCTGAGCAGTTCTCTTGTAAAGAAGAGCTGGAAGTACTGCAGTGGTGTCACTGGTGCTGGAACCCGCAAGCCAGGGGTTCCAGTGAAAGGATCAATGTTGGGTGTGAACGGGTCTGAAGTCCACTCGTGATCCTCAGCATACACGGTGGGGGGGCGTTGAGGTGCACGTGCTGGGAGAAGACCACGTCGTCCGCCTGGACGAGGTATGTGACCTCTGCTGCCCCTGGGCCTACCACCTCGGCCATTCATGGGCCCAGATATTCGGCGGGGAGGTGGTTGGGGGTCATCTTCTGCGGAAGACGAAGGGGGTGGGGGTGATGGTGGATGTGATGAGGGTGATGGAGAAGGTGCTGTGGTGGAGTCAGGCCGTGGGGGTGATGGTGGATGTGATGAGGGTGATGGAGAAGGTGCTGTGGGTGGATGAAGTGGGGCAGGAGGAAGCCTTTGTGGAAGATCCTCATCGATTGCCGCAGCAATCTCGTCGTGCATGATTTGGCGATGTTCAGGCGGAACAAACGCCATGTAGCACGCCTCGCTGCCCCCGCTGCTACCCAAGGTGGTCAGCGAGGGGGAGGCTATGTGTTTAGACAGGACTTGTGATGACGAGGTGTTTAGACTACCCACCGGCAGGAGTGAAGCCAGGATGCGGGGGCTGTCTGAGATGTTGCTGGCCGGTGATTCTACATGAGGTAACAAGGGACCGCCATGCAGGGTGCGTGAAGCAGGAGAATAGAATGATTTGTTGAGGTCCGGGAATGGTAGGGGTGTGAAGCATTGAGTGGATGTTGATGGTTGTGGTGTGAAGAGATGAGTGGATGTTGATGGTTGTGGTGTGAAGAGACGAGTGGATGTTGATGGTTGAATTAGTGCTGGTAGGAGGGGTGTAGGTAGGACGGGTGGGGATGGATGAGGTGGGGCGATGCGTAGTGATGTACGGGGTAGCGGGACGGGTGGGGTTGTACGGGGTAGGACGATGGGTGGGGTTGTACGGGGTAGGACGACGGGTGTTGATGAACGAGGTAGGGCGACGGGTGTTGATGAGCGAGGTAGGGCGACGGGTGTTGATGAGCGAGGTAGGGGGATGGGTGTTGATGAGCGATATAGGGGGACGGGTGGAGTTTGTGGAGGTGGAGGTGCTGAAGGGTCGTCGTCGATGACACTCCTCCTCCTCTTCCCCCTGGGCGGTGGAGAAGGGCTAAAATCATCATCTGTCCACTCCTCTTCATCACTCCCCCCCATGTCGTCCTCGCTTTCACTCTCGCTACTCGTCATGTCCAGGATTGTGGCGAGGACGGAGGCCAGCTGGTCCTCCGGGATGGGTCGATTCTTACTCATGGCTGCTCTAGACTACTCAGATGTGTAACTGATCTGTAATGGGGGGGGGGGGGGGGGTATATAAAAAATACAAAACAGAAATAAAAAATAAAAAAATTATATATATATATATATATATATTTATATATATATATGTATGTATATACAGTATACTTCTTCTGAAATCACTGTGTTGGGTGATTTTAATGTCCATAATGTTGAATGGCTCACTCATTCAGCCAGGACTGATGATGTTGGTCTTGAATGTGAGCTATTTGCAGACTCATTTAATCTCACTCAACTAGTCAACCAACCCACCCGTGTACCAGATAATCCTAATCATAATTCCCACCTACTGGACTTATTTTTAACAACCAATTCAGAAAATTATGATGTTACAGTGAGGTCCCCGCTTGGATCTTCTGATCACTGTCTGATACAGGCCACCTGTCTATCACCTACCACACCTTCCCACTCTGAACCTGTTTTGGTGACTAAATGGCATTAAGATAGGGCAGACTGGGAGGGTCTTCAAGGTTTCTTTATTGATATTCCCTGGACCTCTTTCTTTTCTAATGATGCACACACCACCTTGAGCCACATACAAGATTTTTTTTAAATTGGAATGGAAACTTGTATTCCTCATCAAAAGTACAGTAAAAGATCTAATTCAATTAAATGGTTTGACCATAATTGTGCTAGAGTAACTGAACAAAAAGCAATAGCCTACAATGCATACACAAGATCAAAAACACATGAAGCCTTTAATTACTTTAGAAACATCAGAAATCATGCCAAAACTGTATTAAACCTAACTAAATCAAACTTTCTCCACAAGCAGGCAAATTAACTTATAAATAATCCAAATGATAACAACATATTTTGGTCTACTCTTAACTCATTCAAATCCAACTTCACTACTGCTTCATCCATTCCACCATTAAAATCTCCGACTGGCAATCTTGTAAGTGACCCACGAGGTAAAGCTAACCTTCTTGCGGATATTTTCTCCACCAACTCAACCTTAGATGAAATACATCAAGATGTCCCTGTACTTAATTTTAATTCGCCTGAAATTCCCTCACTTAAGATCCACACAAGACATGTCAAAACTGTTTTGCAGAATCTCTCAGTAGAAAAGGTTCCTGGTCCAGATGAAATTCCTCCAATAGTACTTAAGAATTGCTCCTTGGTGCTCGCTCCTGTATTGGCAAATTTTTTCCGTCTGTGTACTCATACCTCATGCTTCCAAGTACCCTGGAAAGAAGCAAACATCCATCCAGTTCCTAAAAAAGGTGCCTCTTCAGATCCATCAAACTACAGACCAATAGCTATAACTTCCACTCTTGGTAAAGTCTTTGAAATTATATTAAATAATCACATAATTAAGCATCTTGAGAATAATAAATTAATCAGTGATAGGCAATATGGTTTTAGACGATGTCGATCAACTGCAGACATTCTTTGCCTTCTTACGCATCAAACCAACCAAGCTACAGACCAACATGGTGAAACACATACAATAGCACTGGATATATCAAAGGCATTTGATAGAGTCTGGCATCAATCATTATTGTTGAAGATGTCACACTACGGCCTTGCATCATTATTAGTTCCATTAATTTCTTCTTATCTTCATAACAGAAAAATATGTGTAATGATAGATGGCCTTTATTCTCAATTTCACTCAATAAATGCTGGTGTTCCCCAGGGATCAGTTTTGGCCCCAACTCTGTTCCTCATTCATATCAATGATCTCATATCTACCACTAGGAATGTATAATCCAATACATTCCTACGCAGATGACTCAACACTCCACAGTTCCTTCACATTTACCAATTCTTTCACCCAACCCGATCTTATGAATTCAAAAATAAATACTGCAATTTCTCTGAACCAGGATCTTTCTAGAATGAATGAATGGGGAGAAAATAATCTAGTTTCCTTTAATGCACAGAAAACCAAGTACATTCAATTTTCTAACCGACAGAATCTCACTGACTCCCATATATTTTTTAATTATGTAAATATTCCCACTTCCCCTAGTATTGACATTCTCGGTGTAACATTAACTACTAACTTGAGCTGGACACATTATGTTGTTGTTGTTGTTGTTGTTGTTCCCCAAGCTGCCTGGCCGAACAGCCCCAAGGCCCCGAGTAAGGCCAAGGCCATAAACGAGCGCCCCCACAGAACCCTCCCTGCCGACCACAATAAGGCCTGGGTGACCGAAGCCACTCCATGGCGGGGAGCTGAGAGGGTGCGTAAACGCCCGGAAAACCAAAGCCCCACCCAGGGCCCTGTGCCCCTCAGCAATTATGAAGAGAAAGTTGAGGGGCAAAGGAATAAGGTGACGCTTTAGCTAGAAGCATTGCTAAGAATGCCTCTAAAAAACTGGGACTCCTGTACAGAGTTCGAGAATTCTTCACTGGCGAGCAGTTGGCCGTAATATATAAAAGTCATGTGCGTTCTCAGATGGATTACTGTTCACCTCTGTGTAGTGGAAGTGGAGTGGTTGCATTGAGGCAGTTGGACAAAATTCAAAATAAAGCTATTAGATTAATCAATAACGCTGCAATCACACAGGACCTTCCTACATTATCCATACGAAGAAACGATGCATCCCTTGCATTATTCTACAGATATTTTCACAGCAATTGTTCCGAGGAACTTGCTTCAATTGTGCCGCCTCTCCACATCTTTCCCCGTAGAACTAGGGTAGCTGAGAGTGCCCGTGAATTTACACTTTCTCCTCCACAATGCAAAACTTCTGCTTATCAAAATTCATTTATCCCTAGAACTACTAGTCTTTGGAATTCACTTCCCTCCAGTTGCTTTCCACAAACTTACAATCTACAAAAGTTTAAATACAGTTGTTACAAACATTTTATGAATGGAGGATGCCTTTAGGCACATGGACCTTTTTGTTTTATCTGTGTTTTTCCTTCCTCCGTTCATTGTCTCTTAACCCGGGAGCTGCGGGGAGACTCTTAAGAGTTCCCCCGGCGCACTGCGGGGAGACTCTTAAGAGCAGAGACTTTGAACACGTACCAAAACCGCGCGTTTATAGCCAGGCGGCTGAAAATTGGTGTGGGTATAGTACTACATGTCAACTCTCGATACCACCCCGCCAAACGCTCGCCCCGCACTCGTGCAAGCACCACCGCGCCAGTAACCACGCACTAGTCATGGAGCCTACACGTCCCTCACGCTCGCTCCCTGATGACACAACCAGCCCTCCTTCTGGTGGTGTTAGCCGCCGTGGAAGGCAGAGGGTGGCTGCCAAAGACCCTAGCTACCAGTACGACACGCCCTACAGCTCAGAGGACGAATCACCAGCACCAAAAGCACGTAAAACACGTGCAAGCAGGGCAATGGCACAGAGGTCATTGGTCTTTCGGGACACTGCCACCACGACCCAGGCCACTGCAACAACCACTACCACCACCACTGCCACCCCTGCCACCCCTGCCACCGGTACCAGCGACGCAGGAGGCCGCCCTAGGGCTGCATTACCTGCGGGGGCAGGAAAAATGAAAGGCACGGGCGTAGGGAAAAGAACCCGTACGCCAGCCACAGTGCCCCTACCACCACCAACACCACCAGCCGCCCCTGGCCCGGCTGCCCCTGCCGCCCCTGCTGCCCCTGCCCAAGGAACAGAGAGAAGGGCGACAGGCACCACCATCATCTTGCCATCAAGGCCACGCACCACTGCTGCCCCTGCCGCCGCCGCCCCTGCCGCCGCCGCCATGCCGGCGCCCCTGCCACCACCTCTGCTGTCCCTGTCCATAAGACTCCCGCACGTGCCAAAGTGACCCGGAAAACTCTTACACCATCTAAGTATGCCGCCCTGCTGTTTGATGGTGATTCGCAGGACATTGGCAGCCCGGGTTTCGACGACGAAGCCCTAGCACGGGACCAAGGGTGGGGGGATTTGGGAGTGGACAGTGGGAGTGAGTCCGACGTCGGTGACGAAAACGAGGAAGGGCATCGTCTGTCAAGTGAAGAGGAGGGTAATGATGATGAAGTGCTGTATCGCGACCATGGAAGCGATATTTCAGACGCAGAAGCAGACGCAGACGACATTCCGATCCCTGGCATGCCTTCGTTCGATTGGTCTGACGGGGTCAATTTTGTACCTGACGTGCCCCAGTTCAATCCTGGGACGTCAGGAACAACTGACGACTGGCCCTGTGATGATCAAGCGAACGAAAGCGACTTCTTCCTCGCTTTTTTCGACATGGAGGTAATGACGTACATCGTTGCCCAAACAAACGCCTACTACAGGTGGGTGTTTGGCAGATTGGACGTCCTTTCTCCAAAAGCGAGAATACGAGGCTGGGTGGATACGACTGTGGCAGAATTTCTGACGTTCTTTGCCTTGTTGTTCCTCATGCCAAGAAGCATGTGTTGCAACACTACTGGAAGCACGACCCTCTCATCGCCACCCCAACTTTCAATAAGTTCATGACTCGTGACAGATTTTTGTTGCTGCTAAGATTTATGCACTTTGCAGACAACGAAAATCCTAACAGGATTGACAGGATATGGAAAGTTCGGGATGTGTTCACCATGTTGTTGGAGAGGTATAGGAAATACTTTTACCCCTTCCTCAATTTGGTGATTGATGAGTCGCTCGTGCTCTTCATAGGACGTCTTGTTTTCAAGCAGTATATCCCCTTGAAGAGGCATAGGTTCGGAATCAAGCTCTTCGTGTTGTGCGACTGTGAAACTGGAATAGTGCTTGACATGATCGTGTATACAGGAACTGACATTGACGTACCGAAAGCCTCTGCCAATGACCCCATGGGCATGTCAGGTGCCATCGTCAGGAAAATGTTGGCACCTTACCTGGGCAAAGGCCACATCATCTACACTGACAACTCGTATACTTCTCCTGCTCTCTGCCAGTTTCTTTATGACAACCAAACGGGGTCATGTGGGACTGTCAGAAAGACAAGAAAGTTTATGCCAAAGTTCACAGGTGATGTCATTCCTCTCACAGATGCCTCCTCCAGTGACACACCTTCAGAAGACGACCTGGCCCAGGAACACCGCGAGAGGCATGTGCGAAGAAGGCGACGAAAGGGGCAGAAATACAAGCAGCTCGAGAAGTGTGGGAAACTGATAGCCCTGAAGTGGAAGGATAAGCGAGACGTCCACCTGCTTTCCACCGTCCACACAGGTGCCCAGGTGGATTCTGGCAAAATCCACTACCGAACCAGGAAGACAATCTACAAGCCCGACATGGTAGTGGACTACACCAAAAACATGCGCCTGGTGGACAAGTCTGACTGTCAGCTGTCAGGTGTTGAGTGTCTGAGGAAGACTGTGAAGTGGTATCACAAGCTCTTCCTCCACCTAGTTGACATAACGATGCTGAACGCCTACAACTTGTGGTTGGTGAAGAAGGATATGGCCCCAAACCAGAAGCTGAAATTCCGGGAGTTCGTGTACAACGTCTCCTACCAACTCCTGGAGAAGTATGGCACCACCACTCACAGACGTACGGCATGGCGTGGGGATCACGTTCCTGACCGCATCCAGCTGGGTGTCGAAAGACACTACACAACCAACACCGAGCTGATTGGCACTCGTCACAGGCAGGTGCAGTGCACCGTCTGCAGCTCCAGTGTGAGGAAACCCCATGTAACCAAAAGAGTCACCTCAATGTGCGCCGAGTGCAAAGTTGCACTCTGCCTGGGTGACTGCTTCAGGGACTACCACACCTTCAAGAACTACTGAGTGTCGGCCCCTGCCCTGCCCTGCCCTGGACTCGCCCCGTGCCCTGCCCTGGACTCGCCTCCTGCCCTGCCCTGCCCTGCCCTGGACTCGCGCCCTACCTTACCTGACCTGACCTAATTGATCACGCTACCTCATAATGTAACATATATATTATATAATGTATAAGTTCCAAAGATGTCCCTGTGATATAGCTTTTACATTATATAATTGTATGTTTCATTATTTAGTTTATAAGTTTCAAAGATTTACATGTAATATGCCTTATTTTTTTAGTATATCAATATATATGTTTGTTATTAGCCTAAGTAATGTGTATATAATTATTTTCTTACCTCAAATGAATTGTACAAAAATAAATATGTTTCAATAAATCATGTCAAACCTACTATGATAATAAAATAAAACAATAAAAAAAAAAAAAAAAAACAAGGTCATGTCATTGTATTCTTACAATATGATATATTCTATGAATATTTCATATTGTTTGAATACAATGGCATGATCTTGTAAAAAAAAAAATTTATAAAAAATGTTCTAGACAATATAAAACCTTCCCCATAACCCCCTCCTGGATTCGATCCCACTACCCTACGACACTTTGAGTTTTCCAGTCCGCGACCCTACCAACCATGCCACAGGAGCTCATACCAAATATCACTCAAAACTTCGTGTCTACAATCGAAATGACAATATACAAAAAAAAATGAATTATCCCACCAATTTACGTTTGTAAATTGATGGGATTATCAATTATATCATGCCAAGGTTTATAATAGTTTGTCTCTGTCAAGAATTAGTAATTATATAACTTTATTCTGTCAAAAATTGCCCAAACACTCAGCAAAATTGCCCCTCTCAGTGTGACTCCACTCATTTTCACACGGTCAGGCGGTCACGAGGTGACCCTTGCCGCTCCTTGATTCTCCAGCTACAGCAGCTCTGTCTGGGAACAAAATTGGTATAAATACAATAATGGATAAAATACTCTTCACAAATACATTTGTATTGTATAATATTGTAAATAAAAATGAATAATAACTGTGTGGGTGTCGAAAATTGCTCAACCAGCTTTCTTATGTCTCGCCTACGCGCGTATATTGGATTATACATAGTCATGACTGTCATACAAATAATTGCAGTAGGTCTCGAATATACATTTAGATTGCATATTACTTCGAAATAAATAAGTAAACGTTTCTCTGGTGGCAATCTACCCTTTCGCAGGTGTAAGGAGACACCAGTCTATATTTAGCCCTCTATCACAACAGGCAATCTGCCTGTGTTGACTCAGCACCGTCGCTGGTGGTCTATAAATATAGTACTTTATTTACAGTCAATGGCCTACATGTTTCTGTGGTACTTCACATGTGTCTAAAATGCAATGTCTGCTTGCATAAAAATGCAATTCTGAAGTCCATTTATATGTACGACATACGCATGTCTCAGTTTCTCTCTCTCTCTCTCTCTCTCTCTCCATTCCTGACTCATGTTATTGTAGACCTGTTGATGGCAACGAACACCAGCCATCTGGTAGACATAAGGGTCAAAATACCAAACATCAATACGCCTGGGGCGCCTCCACAATTATCACTAAGCTGGTTATCTATCTAGAGATCTGCCTGACTTCCATCTCTCCACGACTCACTCACTCACTGCACCCCTGCATGCCTCCCTCCCACCCACCCACCCCCAACCCCCCCTTTCAGGCTTCCGTCTGCTAGAAACACATTCACAATTTGCGTAAATATCGCATCAATTGGGCTATATGCGGTATATTCCTTGTTATATGGGACGCCTACATATGTACGTCTTTATTATAGCATGAGAGTGCTCTAAATACAAGATTGACGTGATATTTATGGCGTAACACACCCTCTCCCCCTTTCATTCCCACCACAACTCACTCACACCTTGGTTCACGCATAGAAACTCATTGATAATGTGCGTAAATATCGCATGAATTGGTTTATATGCGGTATATATTTTGATATATGGCACGTATACATACGTACAAGTCTGTATTATAGCGTGACAGTGCTCTACGTACAAGATATACGTGATATGTATGGCGTAAACCACACTCTCAGCTCATAAATTGCCGCCAAACCTCCAACAGATCTTCATTCCCTCCTAAATATTCTCTTATAATTCCCTTATATATTGCAATTTTTGGTCACTATGAGGCATATTCATTGTTATATGGGTGCCCTACACATGTATACATACTCTAAATAGCCTAAAAGGGCTCGAAAAAGGAGATATACGTGATAATACGCGGTAACCCACCCCCTCCTCCCTCTCCTTCTATCCCCTGCGCGCGTAAATATTCGGCAGGGAAATCTCGCCGCTCGATGACAATCTAGCCGCGCGGTGCCATTCGCTCCACATTTTTCAACTACGGACCGTTCCCCTACCCCCCCCAGACATTTTTTGGGGGGTCAAATATATATGGGCCGATGCACGCAAACATTCCCTACACGATGATGTACTTTTTATCGAAATTGGCAATAGGTCCCAAAATCATCATAGGTGCGCACAGTCTTACCCTGTAGAAAACCCCCTGTGCGCCGCGGAGAGGTTAAAAAAATAAAAAAATATATATACGGTATATATATATATTATGACCAGTATCCATTATTATTATTTTTGTTGTACCCCCCCTCCCCTTCCCCAATATATATATATATATATATATATATATATATAAATATATATCAAACTACAATTAAAAACAAATTATAAAAAAAAAAAAATATATATATGTATATGGGGAGAGGGAGGGGGAGGAGGAGGAGGGGGGGAGAAGGAAGGGGAAGGGGGTGGGGGGGGGAGGGTAGGACGAGGGGAGGAGGGGGGAGTGGGAGGGAGAGGGGGGAGGAGGGAGGTATAACAATAATAATATATATTAATAATAATGGATACTGGTAATTATATAAATATATACATTTATATATGTGGGGGGGCATGGGGAAGAGGGGGAGGGATGTATAATGGGGAAGGGGGAAGGGGCATAACATACATAAATACATAAATACGAATTATATTATATATATATATATATATATATATATATATATATATATATAAAGGGGAGGTGTGGTGGAGTGGTCTTGCCACTGGCCTGGTAATCCAAAGGTCCCGGGTTCAAATCCCGATGTATCAATGGGAAGATATTATTGGGATGGAATTTGTGCTGTACCTGGTATCAGTGCATTACCACAAGCCCACCGAAACGTCAATAAAATACCCTCATTGTTCCCTGATTAAATAGCACTGTATGAATATTCCATATTCAAAATATGCTATAGGGGTGCAATGCCTGGTGAGTTATCTGCTCAACAGGTGGCGTTGTGTGTGTGTAAGTGTGAGAGCCCGAGTGTAGGGGTGAGACAGTGAAGCACGGGAACGAGGTGGCTTCAGAGATGGGGTCATTTCGGGCCATGATTGTGAGCACCGTGCCTCATGTAAAGGCAAGATGGCAGGTGCTCGTTGTACTCTACGTGCTTCACATGTCTCACTCCCTAGACTGGAACAAGACCTCACGGGCTTCACTGTTCATTGTAAAGCGGTGAATGTTAAGGCTCTCAGCCTATGCCCGAGAGGAAGTAAGTTGGAATATAGAAAAAAAAAAATATATATATATAAATATATATGGGGGGGAGGGAAGGGGGAGGGGGTATAATAATACTATATAATAAATAGATACTAGCCTAGTAATAATAATACTATATATCGGGGGCAGGGGAAGAAGAGGGGGAGGGGGAGTATAATAATAGTAATATATAGTAATAAATAGATACTAGCCTAGTAATAATAATAATATATATATGGGGGGCAGGTGGAAAAGGGGGAGGGGGCATAACATACATAAATATATAAATAAGAATTTTATATATTGTTACGTATCTTGTGTGGAAAATATCTCAAGGTATTCCAGAAACCGATCTACCCAAATTCCTGGCCTTCGAATCTTACCCTTCACCACAATTTTTCTAAGTCTATTGAATTTATTACGAAGGACCACACAGATAAATACCGTTCTGTGAAACGGATAATCAGTCTAATCTGCTCATAAAGAGAGCTCAGCTGGAGGAGACAACAATATGAACAATTAGACTGACAAAGGAAAGATCTTACTTGTTTATCGGGAATCGTGGACTTATCTTTAGAGAGGCGTAGGTGGCAAATGGTCAAGTAACTGTAAAAAATGTAAAGCAATTTAATTCACGAAATATGCGCAATTAAATTAGTTATATCAGAATTATTTTAAGAAATTACAAGAGAAAACGATAACGAAATTACAGGTTATAATTATTTACCGGTTGTTTTTTGGAAGTCACGCTTCATAACGAATACGTATTTATGTTGACTTAATACGACCCGAAATTAAACAGAAAATCGTCCTAACTCAACATATTGGCCAATAATGTATTGTCGAACAGCCTAACTAGTTTGTCCATAAAGATCATAGAATAATTTAAAGACAAACATAGAAGGACTTAGCTGTACACACACGATGTAAGAATTAGTCGTGTGCGATGTTTAACCCTCCAGTATAATCCATGAACTATTAAGGAGATCTGTTCACGGTAACTGCTAGGTTGATACTGCCGTCCCTAAATATTTGAGAGCTTTATTTCATTTATTTGCTATATTTATCGCTCACCAAACGAAAAACTAAAGCTAAAGGTACAGCACCAATAATACGTTTGTGAACCAAGAGTCGAATCTCTCGTTTGTGAAACAAGATTCGAATCTCTTGTTTTAATATTTATCTCTAAGTTTCGAACCATCAGCAAAATTTGAGGATTCGAAGCATTTATAATATTTAAATGCTTATATTTATCAAAATTACAAATTAACAGATATAACTATTCTGAATCTATGAATCCGTAGAGATTCATTGTTTTGTTTGTAGAATAACCCATAATTAGCTTTCGCTATGGGTATTCAAATATATTTCTGTTCATTAATGATTACCTGATTAAATTAATATCATATATCGATAAACTATCCTTCCCTAAGGAATCCTCTCCTCTAACGAGTAGGAGTAGCATTTTTTCACTTCGGATAATTTTATCGTTTATGTCAGATACTTTTTGTAAATTCTGACATCCTCCGCCGAGAGGAAAAAAAATAGAAATATGGAAGGCATAGAATATGAAATCTATGCAATAATCTGAAAGTTGAACTTACTTATGTACCCACCACCAATTACTATGTACACTATTTACAATATCTTTATACAAGCTGTGAGTCTATCAAGGTTTTTATAGCTCCTCTTGGTCGCTGTTGAGCTTGCCTTAGAGGGTGCTTCCTTGTTTGGATTTCCATTCTCTTCTCAGTTTCTCCAGTGCAGCGTAGTTCCAATGATATTAGCTTATTTAAAGTCCGAAGGTATTTTGCTCCCTTCGAGAATACCTCGACCTTACGACTGATGTCATTCATATCAGGGAACAACTTGGTAATCTTGCCTAAAGGCCACGATGTTCTAGGTCCATCATCTTCAACAATTACGATGTCCCCAACTTTTAACTTTTGTTCTTGCGATGGGTTTTGAGCGCCATATAATTTTTCACGGAGAGAAGTCAAGTATTCTCTCCTCCATACATCTTCCCATCGTTTCAACATCTTGTTTAGGTGTTGGTACCCTTTATTCAGTTCTGAGGCCCCTTTACCTACATAATCAGGGTCTTCATTCTTATTCTCTATATCAGTTGGCATCGTTGTCAGTCGAAGGCCATGTATCAGGTGTGATGGTGTCAATGGAGTCATGTTTACATCATCTTCAACATAAGTCAAAGGTCTGTTGTTCACCCTGTGACGCTTCTGCATTGTAGCCACGTGCGGGCATGCGCGCGCGTCGGCTGCCCAGCCGTTTAGAAACCGGCTGGCGGGGCCGGCAGGCTTTTCCTTAGTATATATCCTACGACAACGTAACTAATGTCGGGGATATTCTTATGTTGTTTCACAGCTTGTAGCTGCCCTTATTCTTAACCAACGCATCTTAGTATATTTTATTCTCGATAGTTGATTGTTTCATTATAATATATAAGATATAAGTCTAGTGAGAGTGGGAGGAGACGAGCGGGAGAGAGAGACCGGCTGTGGGACGTTCCTTCGCGTGGAGAGTCTAGCTTGGGACGAGCCTGAAGCGTTGCCATATGCATCCGATTGCAACGTTAGGCTTAGTTTCGACTCACGCACGGGGTAGACGATTTTGACCCGGCAACTGTGGTGAGTGTTGCCAAGCCTGGGATGTATTTTGTATGCCTAGGGTGGGGTCAAGACAGATTCAAGACTCAGAGCTCACCTCACTGTCGTACCCTTCGGACCCCCTTGATATCTATCCCTCTCAACCCCACTTAGAAACTTTCTCTCTTACTTTGTATACCTTCTTTCCACTACTTCACCAATCTATTTAATTATCCCATCCCCTTGATAGACCTTATATCTATTATTGTATTAACGACGAGCTCTCAGATAATTATATAGGATTTTGGGCCTTATGCAGAGACGTAATTGTTAATCAGACCTAGGAAGCTTTTTTGTTGTCTCATATTTGGTGGTTTCATGCTTGCTAGTGTGTTCTTGTGTCAGGTTAGCAGGGGCTAGACCGGAGGGGAGGCTTTTTGCGATCTTTAAGTAAAGTCTGCTGGTGCGAGTCCTGTGGACCCGCACGACTTTACTAGCATACCCGTGGAAGTCTGGGGGCATTTTCTTGTCTGTGTCCCTTTGTGTCTAGTGTTGTGTTGTGTGAGGGCCCTTGCCTAGTCCACTCAGCACTACGCTAGCACGTCTTGCTTTTGTTTTAGGGTCGCCAGGAGAGTCAGATACTTGCGATCTGAGTCTCTCAAGAGAGCACCCTTTCAATTAGAGTAATTTGGTGCACAGACTTGGGAACGTCACTAGGCTAGAGCAGGTGGCTCAGCCCGGGTATCCGAAGCCTATATCCTTCCGGCTAGACCTCTGCCGCCTGGCAGATTAACAGCTAGGGGTTTATTATTTCTGTATGCTTGTTATTGTGCCACAGTTTACCGTTTTTGTGAGCATTGTGAGTCAGGGTGTCGCTTAGAGAGTCTGTCCGAGCAGGCTTGCCTGACTAAGAGTGAGAAGCACACCTGTATGTGGTTATGTTGCGAGTTGCTGCCTTTATTTAATTATACCTATGCCATTATACACTGTAGGTCCTATCACTAGTATTTATTCCTGCTTATGAGTTGAGAGTTCTCTAAATCCGTAACGTACTTTCTTTGCTAAGCATCAGATCCTACAGTAGCCGCATGCAGTTTAGAAACCCGCATCTTGTCTACCGGTACGATATTTTGAGGACTGTTTGCTTTCACCTTCTTTCACGCAGGGGTGATTAGTTGTATTAATTAACGTAACGTTAAATGTACTTTCTTCTAGTTTGTTATTAAATTGTTTCTGCAATTTAATTCCGTTATCTATCTTTTCCTTGAAGCTTTAAGTCAACTTAATTGTGTGATCTTTTATATAGCCTGCTTGACTATCAGCAGTCTATAGTGCATGCACCCTGTAACCGAGTCATAGGATACCTCGTTGTCCAGGCAGGACTCTTGACGGTTTAGGATGGTTTGTTGCCTGGGTTTATAGATAAGGGTTGGATCTAGCATTTTCCGTTGTTGCTTGTTGCCGCATACCTAGTCCAATAGAAAGAGCCCAGTGTTTATATATCCCAGGACGTAACAAATGGCGACCTTGCATAGGATTTACTGAACAGAGGAATATAGTGGTCATTTGTTTTGAGATTCCTTATGATTAGAGGAATACAGTGGACATAGAGTTTTTTTTTTGGAGCAACCAATATAACACATTAAAGACTTTAAATAACATTAGTATACACATACTTGCATAGGAGATAAGGCACATTCTATAACCGTGATAATTACTGCAGTACACAAACATGTCTAATACATCAGAACACAGTGATGGGTCTGGTCACGATACAGGCTCGGAGGGAGAAAGACCTGTGGAGTGGCTAGTCGATAGCGAGGAGGGTGCTAGAAGATTTTTAGAGGTGCCCCTTACCGCTGCCAGGGTGTTGAAGCTGAATAAGTATGGCTTAAAGTGTGTGGCAGGTCTTCAGGGTCACCAGGGTTTAAGTGGCATGAGGAAAGATCAGCTGAGGACTTTGATATTGGGTTTAGAAGGGAGAGACCTGGGTGGAGAGGTGACTGGGGGCCCCGGTCCCCAGCCCCCCTCCACTCTACCCCCGTATCAAACATCAGGGTGCCTGAATTTAGTACATACCCCCAAGTTGATGGTCAATGGCAGCGTGGAATTCAATCACAGGGACCCTCCCCCTTAAATGCATCTTCCCCTCCTCAAGGGTTGATTCCAAATTTGTTGTTTCGGTTTGAGATGGCCAAGGTTGAGGCTGCCGAGAGACAGGCTAGTGTGCAGGCTGAGGTTGCTAGAGCTCAGGTTGAGGCTACCGAAAGACAGGCTAGAGCTCAGGCTGCCGAGAGACAGGCTAGTGTGCAGGCTGAGGCTGCAGAGAGAACAGCTATACAAGAGGCTGAACTGCAGGCAGAGTCTACTAGGTATCGGGCTGACAGAGAGCTGGAGAGATCTCGAGTGGAGGTAACAGGGCGAAATATTGGGGGAGGTAACAGACATCGGGACCAATCATTGTCGCACCTGCTTAAACTAGTTCCTGTGTTCGATGAATTATGTGTGACTGAGTTTTTTATACGATTTGTCAGGAACACCAGTGGCCTCAGGAAAAGTGGGCAGCATTAGTTTCATCAAGACTCCTAGGAAAGGGGCTAAAAGCGTATGATGCACTACCTTTAGAGTGCTGTGTAGTTTATGATGAGCTAAAGAAGACTGTGCTACGGGCCTATGAGTTACAACCAGAAACTTACCGCTTGAAGTTTCGGGGTGTTACTAAGGGCAAGGATAGTACCTTCCTAGAACACGCCCGGGACTTGTCTGATGCACTACGACATTGGCTGCATTCTGAGAGGGCAGCTACTTTTGAGGAGTTGAGTGAGCTGGTTCTCTTGGAGCAGTTCTTTAAGTGCACAGGCGGGGACTTAACATTACATATAAAGGAAAACAATCCTAGAACTCTCCAGGAGGCAGCAGAAATGGCTGACCTCCGACTGTCATTAATTTGAGGGTGCGGAGCAGCAGCTAGGAGTGAGTCGGGTGCAAAGGATTGTACCCCTCCCCCTCCCAAGAATTTTGATACACATAAATACACAAAACCATCGAGCACTGACAATAAAACTGAACATAAACCAAATACCGTCCCGTATAAGAAGTCTAATGGTACCTCCCACTCCCAAGGGAGACCAAAGAGTAAAGAGTGCTTTGAATGTCACAAGGAGGGTCACTTTGCAAATGCTTGTCCGAACAAGCCACCAAACAAGGTTGTGTCATTGACCCGCAGCATAGGGGTGTCGCCTATATCTTCTGAGTTTGCCAAGGGTAGTTCGTCAGAGGTTGGGACACAGCCTGTGTTCAAGAGTCCGGAAGGCTCGAACCCTGTCCGCGACGTCTTTGGGGGTCATAGAGGGCATGTTTTTTTTAGGTGGGCTGGCGAAAGGCGAGGAGTTAAGCTATTGCGTGATACTGGGGCTTCTCAGACCTTGTTAAAGAACTTTACTGGTAGACCGATTAACGCTGCTCGAGTGGTGGTAGTTCAGGGGATCAATGCTACGAAGTCCTACCCGCTGGTGCTGATGGAGCTGGAGGTGGGTGCTGTGGCGAAGGAGCTGGATGTAGGAATTGTAGAGAACTTGCCTGTTGGGGGCGTCGGCCTCCTCCTCGGCAACGACTTTGCGGTGCCTGCTTCTAAGGTTTCACCCTTGGTCGTTGCCGAGAAGGCGGCCGACGTTAGTAGGGAGGAACAGGAGTGGGTTGAGAAGTGTAGCGTACAAACCATGGCGTGTGTTGTGACGCGTTCTCAGACATCCGGAGCCTTGCAGCCACCTCCTCAGTCTATCAAACCGCGGAGGAAAGGTCACAAGAAAACGGGAAGTGTTGGTCAATTGGAGAGTTTTGAGCCGGCAGTGTTTCTTGGTGATTCATTATTGGCACCTATGTTAGAGTCTGGAGAGGCCCCGGGGCCTGTCACCGCTAGTGCAGGTGCAAGGCAGGAAGAGACTCTGCGACAGCATCGTTATGCGCAGCGTGAGGAAAGGATGGCTCAGCGGGGCATTGGAGGTGGAAATAAATTGTTTAAGATGAACTTTGATAATCTCGCACCTGCTGATATATGTTCCTTGCAACTGGAAGATCCTGAAGTCAGGGCGTGTGGTAATGGTGCTGTCGAACTGGAGAGCGATGGGGATGCGCAGCCTGGTGATTTTTTCTTGTCCGAGGGGATCTTGTATCGGAGACATCAGGATCCCAAGAAAAAGTGGGATGGCGGGTCAAGATTAGTGGACCAGTTAGTAGTACCGAGGGTGTGCCATGAGAGCTTATTGAGATTAGCTGATGATGTGCTTTGGCAGGGCACCTGGGGGCACGTAAGACGGAGGCAGCTCTGAGCAAGCTTTTCTGGTGGCCTGGGCTAAAGGCGAGTGTCGTGTCAGGGGTGTCACAGTGTCACACTTGTCAAGTTGTTGGGAAACCCAATCAGGTCATCCCGAGAGCCCCATTACAACCCATCCTTGTCATTGGACCGCCCTTCAGCAAAGTAGTTATCGATATGGTTGGCCCATTGACCCCCACTAGTGCCGGCAATAAATTTTTACTAACTGTAGTGGATGTAGCAACACGGTATCCAGATGCTTACCCCATGCGCATCGGGATGGCTAAAACTGTTGTAAAAAACCTGCTTGTCTATTTCTCTCGTTATGGCTACCCTCAGGAGATCCAGTCTGATCAGGGATCCAATTTTACTTCTGCTCTGTTTAAGCAGACCATGCAGCAACATGGGATAGTGTCTGTGGTGTCATCTGCTTACCATCCCGAGAGTCAGGGAGTTTTCGAAAGGTGGCACTCGACTCTCAAGAGTATGTTGCGGTGTTATTGCATGGAAAATGGAAAGGACTGGGATCTAGGTCTCCCATACGTTTTATTTGCTGCGAGAGAAGTACCTGGGGAGAGCTTGGGATTTAGTCCGAACGAGTTGGTTTTTGGACACAGGATCAGGGGGCCCCTCCATATAGTTAAGGAGATCTGGGAGGGAGTCACAAAGCCATGCTCGCTTCTAAAGTATGTAGTTGAAAGCCGTGAGAGAATGCTAAAGAGCTTGGAGGTAGCAGGTCGGAACCTTAAGAGTTCACAAGCTCAGATGAAGGACAGATACGACCAGAAGGTGAAGCTGAGGGAGTTTGAAGTAGATCAGGAGGTACTGATACTACTGCCTCTGGTGGGACACCCCTTTTCTGCCAAGTATTCTGGTCCGTATCGGGTTGTAAGGAAGGTTTCTGATCTCGACTATTTAGTAGCTACTCCTGATCGCAAGAAAAAGAAACAACTTTGCCATGTAAATCTGATGAAAGAGTATGTGAGGCGCCCCTCCGAGCCTCTCACTGTCCCGGTGTTGATCTGCAGCAATCGTGGTGGAGAAGGAGGAAGGGACAGTCAAGCTGCGGGGGAGGATAATTGGGATTGTCATGTTTCCGCGGATCAGTGGGCGGGTAATTCTAGACAAGTGGCTCACGAGTTGATATTGCACCTGCCTGAGCAACAGCGTGTAGCTGTGCAGCACTTGTTTGATTCAAACCCAGCTGTTTTCGTGGAGCATCCTGGCCTCACTACTCAAGTTGTGCACGATGTCGATGTTGGGGACCACCCGCCCTTTAAATCAGTGCCATACCGTGTTCCCCCTATTAAATTACCAGCACTTAGGGAAAGCTGGATTATATGCTGAAACGTGGGCTGATTTCTGAGGGTGCAGTAAGGTGGACTTCCCCAGTCACACTGCAGCCCAAACCAGATGGCAAGGTGCGGTTTTGTATAGATTTCCGCAGGTTGAATGGTTTAACCCCCACAAATGCCTACCCTCTCCCTCGCGTGGATGACAGTGTGGATAAGATAGGAAAAGCCAAGTTCCTCACTAAGATAGACCTTGTTAAGGGTTATTGGCAAGTGCCCTTGTCTGAGCGAGCGCGAGAGGTGTGTGGGTTTGTGGTGGACGGTGCCACATATCGTTGCCATGTTATGCCATACGGGCTGAAAAATGCCCCTGCAACGTTTCAGAAATTAATGAACGACATTGTAGCCGACATTCCCAACTGTACGGTGTACCTAGATGATATCATAATATACGACGATGATTTTAACAGTCACTGTGCTCACATCGGACAGCTTTTTAATAAACTGAATGAAGCAAGTTTGGTGGTAAACCGGGGTAAGTGCGATCTTGTCATAGCCACAGTTTTGTACCTGGGGTTCGAGGTGGGGATGGGTCAGGTGTGCCCTCCACAGACAAAGATCAAAGCCATCGATCAGTTTCCCCAGCCTACGACTAAGAAACAAATCATGCGGTTTCTAGGTACGATAGGCTATTATCGTCGCTTCATCAAAGGCTATTCGACTGTACTTGCACCTTTAACTGACTTATTATCTAAGGACAAGAAGTTCCGGTGGTCTCCTGAGTGTGCAGAGGCGTTTTCCTTGGTGAAACACCTGTTATATACCCACCCCATACTCAGGACCCCGGACTTCAGCAGACCTTTTCAGCTGGCGACTGATGCCAGTGGCATAGGGGCTGGGGCTGTCTTGTTACAGACAGATGATGAAGGTATCGAACATCCAGTGAGTTTTTACAGTAAAAAATTCAATAGTGCACAAAGGAATGACTCTGTAATTGAAAAAGAACTCCTGGCGATAGTGCTGGTGCTCAGGCACTTCGATGTATATGTTCCTGCTTTCGGACCAGTCGTAGTGGTTTATACCGATCATCACCCTCTGAAATTCTTGAATCAGTTTCATAACCGGAATATGAGGCTGACCAGGTGGTCACTCATGCTTCAGGAGTATAATCTGGACATACGCCATATTGCCGGTTCTGATAACGTGATAGCGGATTGTCTATCAAGGGTGGATGATGTTGGTTAGACTGCCACAGGATTGAGGGTTGAGTGTGGAGGAAAATAGGCTGTCACTGTAGTTCAGCCGAAAACAACAAATTAAAAAAGCAAAGACCTTATAAAAACTCTTTATTTTTATAATGTGTAGAATTTTGTATAAGATGTTGTAGCAGTATCTAAGTTGAATGTTTTCGCTTATTGTCGCTGAGTTAGTTGAACTTGCCCGGTGGAGCGCAACAGTTTTTATTTTTTTTATATATAGTGCCTTGTGTCGCAACAGTGTGTGGTACTATGAGAAGCTTTCTGTTAGATATGAAGAACTTAGTCAAGGGTCTTATATCTTGGGGGGAGGTGTGACGCTTCTGCATAGTAGCCACGTGCGGGCATGCGCGCGCATCGGCTGCCCAGCCGTTTAGAAACCGGCTGGCGGCAGCCGGCCGGCAGACTTTTCCTTAGTATATATCCTACGACAACGTAACTAATGTCTGGTATATTCTTATGTTGTTTCACAGCTTGTAGCTGCCCTTATTCTTAACCAACGCATCTTAGTATATTTTATTCTCGATAGTTGATTGTTTCATTATAATATATAAGATATAAGTCTAGTGAGAGTGGGAGGAGACGAGCGGGAGAGAGAGACCGGCTGTGGGACGTTGCTTCGCGTGGAGAGTCTAGCTTGGGACGAGCCTGAAGCGTTGCCATATGCATCCGATTACAACGTTAGGCTTAGTTTCGACTCACGCACGGGGTAGACGATTTTGACCCGGCAACTGTGGTGAGTGTTGCCAAGCCTGGGATGTATTTTGTATGCCTAGGGTGGGGTCAAGACAGATTCAAGACTCAGAGCTCACCTCACTGTCGTACCCTTCGGACCCCCTTGATATCTATCCCTCTCAACCCCACTTAGAAACTTTCTCTCTTACTTTGTATACCTTCTTTCCACTACTTCACCAATCTATTTAATTATCCCATCCCCTTGATAGACCTTATATCTATTATTGTATTAACGACGAGCTCTCAGATAATTATATAGGATTTTGGGCCTTATGCAGAGACGTAATTGTTAATCAGACCTAGGAAGCTTTTTTGTTGTCTCATATTTGGTGGTTTCATGCTTGCTAGTGTGTTCTTGTGTCAGGTTAGCAGGGGCTAGACCGGAGGGGAGGCTTTTTGCGATCCTTTAACACCTTACGAGCGGCCTATGCGGTTTATTTATATGTACCGCACAGCGGGGTGTTTTTAGCCAAAATAGGGCTGTTTACGTGATCATTTTCATGCCTAAATAAGACCCAGAACGTAAAACTAGTACCTATCCCTGAAAGGGCATAAACAGAGCTTTCGAATGACACCATAACGATCCTTGTATGATGGATAGTTTTCTTGCAATAACCGTGCAACGCGAGTGCAAAAAGCAGGTAATTCGGTACTTTCGGTACATAATTGAGTATGTAGCGAGTGAGAGAAGGGAGCTGAGATTTGTGTCAGTAGGTTCGCCGCGGTGGTCTGGAGCAGTCATACGCTCGCTAGTCTCCTGCCACCACTTGTCTCTCTCTCTTAGCCACATTACGTGCTGAAATTGCCACTCGACCTATGTCGAGCGCCGCCACATAGTCCAGCTTTTTTTAACTCGACTTATGTTGCTCGCCGCTAATTAAGGGTTAAGTAAAGTCTGCTGGTGCGAGTCCTGTGGACCCGCACGACTTTACTAGGATACCCGTGGGAGTCTGGGGGCATTTTCTTGTCTGTGTCCCTGTGTGTCTAGTGTTGTGTTGTGTGAGGGCCCTTGCCTAGTCCACTCAGCACTGCGCTAGCACGTCTTGCTTTTGTTTTAGTGTCGCCAGGAGAATGTCAGATACCTGCGATCTGAGTCTCTCAAGAGAGCACCCTTTCAATTAGAGTAATTTGGTGCACAGACTTGGGAACGTCACTAGGCTAGAGCAGGTGGCTCAGCCCGGGTATCCGAAGCCTATATCCTTCCGGCTAGACCTCTGCCGCCTGGCAGATTAACAGCTAGGGGTTAATATTTCTGTATGCTTGTTATTGTGCCACAGTTTACCGTTTTTGTGAGCATTGTGAGTCAGGGTGTGGCTTAGAGACTCTGTCCGAGCAGGCTTGCCTGACTAAGAGTGAGAAGCACACCTGTATGTGGTTATGTTGCGAGTTGCTGCCTTTATTTAATTATACCTATGCCATTATACACTGTAGGTCCTATCACTAGTATTTATTCCTGCTTATGAGTTGAGAGTTCTCTAAATCCGTAACGTACTTTCTTTGCTAAGCATCAGATCCTACAGTAGCCGCATGCAGTTTAGAAACCCGCATCTTGTCTACCGGTACGATGTTTTGAGGACTGTTTGCTTTCACCTTCTTTCATGCAGGGGTGAATAGTTGTATTAATTAACGTAACGTTAAATGTACTTTCTTCTAGTTTGTTATTAAATTGTTTCTGCAATTTAATTCCGTTATCTATCTTTTCCTTGAAGCTTTAAGTCAACTTAATTGTGTGATCTTTTATATAGCCTGCTTGACTATCAGCAGTCTATAGTGCGTGCACCCTGTAACCGAGTCATAGGATACCTCGTTGTCCAGGCAGGACTCTTGACGGTTTAGGGTGGTTTGTTGCCTGGGTTTATAGATAAGGGTTGGATCTAGCGTTTTCCGTTGTTGCTTGTTGCCGCATACCTAGTCCAATAGAAAGAGCCCAGTGTTTATATATCCCAGGACGTAACAACCCTTAGTTCAACTTCAGCTAGGATTGTTCTCAAATCATCTTCACTAACTTTACTTTTGTATAGACTTTTCCGAAGACAATTCTTGATTACACCAATTAATCTTTCATAAAATCCTCCCATCCATGGGGCTCCTGGAGGTATGAACTTCCATTCAATAGCTCTCGTTTCAAGATGGCTCCATACTAATGGCTCATTGTAGAGTTCTTTGAAGAAGTTAGATGTGGATACAAAATTAGATCCATTGTCAGATATTATAGTTTTGGGGCATGATCTTCTTGCTACAAACCTACGGAACAATTGAAGGAAAGTCTTGGCTGACATATCCTTAGCTAATTCCAGGTGTACGGCTCGAGAGGTAGCGCAAGTAAAGAGACATATGCATAACTTTCTTGGGATTGCATCTTCAGTGAACGAGAGTGTTATACCTCCAGTGTAATCAACACCAACTGTATGAAAGGGTTCAATATGTAGAACTCAATCTTTCGGTAAAGGTGGAGGTCCTGGTTGTTTCAAGGTCCTTCCCTCGATTACCTTGCATACTAGGCATGTCCTCAGTACACTCTTCACTACTTGTCGACCCTTCGGTATCCAGAATCGAGTTCGAAGCTCTGCTAGAGTGTCTGCAACACCGCCATGTAGAACATTCTTATGGGTATCGGTAATCAGAAGAGTGGTGAGCCAAGATTTCCGAGGAAGGAGAATTGGGAATTTGGAGTCCTCGGTCAGTTCACTGTTCTGTAGCCTACCTCTGCACCTTATTATTCTATTATGGTCAAGGAATAGGCCTAAATCTTATACCAATCCATAAGAAGAGTTATTTCCTTCTGCAAGATACTTATATTCCTCCTTGTAGCATTCTTTTTGATTTTTTTTTATCCAATACTGTAAACCATCTGGTTCTTCTGCATCAGACTTTACCGCTTTGATAAACTTAAATACAAGTTTGGTGATATTCAATATTTTTGCCAAAGAGGAAAATCTGCTTGCATCAAAAATGGCAGTTTCTTTGGACATTACTTCAGTTGTAATTTTGTTAACTCTTATCACATCCTCTTTCTTCGTTGGCCACTTCCCTGGATTACGTAACCAAGAAGGCCCATGAAACCACAGAGGATTAGTTTTCATTTCAGTAGTAGTCACTCCTCTGGATAGTAAGTCTGCTGGATTTTCTTTTGAAGGTACATGGTGGAAATTATATTGTGAAGCCAGCTCTCTGATATAATTTACCCTGTTCTTAACATAAGGTATCTTGGAGGCATCATTCTTGATCCATTGTAAAGCCCCTGTATTGTCTGACTATATGTGAACATTGTCTATCTTTAGATCGGTCAGAGTTTTAAAGATGTAGTGAGCTAGATGTGTGCCTACTTGTAAGGCTGTCAGTTCCATCTGTGGTATTGTCCTTTCT
Source organism: Paralithodes platypus (assembly GCA_032716605.1). Lineage (NCBI taxonomy): Eukaryota > Metazoa > Arthropoda > Malacostraca > Decapoda > Lithodidae > Paralithodes > Paralithodes platypus. Next base: position 12,128,071 of record CM064580.1, on the reverse strand, counting down.
TTCATTGGCACAACACGAGCTTTAGATGCCACTAGAACACTCTTCTCCTTACTAACTAGGTAATCAACTGCTCCATATGATAGAGTGGAAGCATCACAAAAGATATGTAGATCGTTGTTCTCATTCACTTCTCCTATTATTCGCGGAATCTTGAATTCTTCTAGTTCTTTCCACTCTTCTTCTAGTTTTCTTCACTCTTCTTTCATATGTTTAGGTAACTCTTCATTCCAAGGAATTTTCATCTTCCAAGCTTCTCTGACTAACAGTTTTCCTTTGATTGTGATAGGAGTAAAAATGCCTAAGGGATCAAAGGCTGTCGAAACACGAGACAATAATTTCCTTTTGGTTAGAGGAGATTGCTCCGTTGGCAAGTTTGGCCGTTTTACACTTAAAGTATCTTGCTCAACATGCCAGTTTAAGCCGAGGATCTTAGTCTCTGCAGGGACTTTATATTCAGGAAATTCCTCCTCTATTGTTAGCTTTAGTTCAGGATCATTTGTTACCCACATTCTCAAAGGCATGTTGGCTTTGCTCATTTCAGTATTGGCACTATTGTAGATATTTTGGAGTTCCTCTTTACTGTTGGTTGTTCCTTGATAATTGTCGACATAGAAGCCCTTTCGAATTATGTCTTAGTAGGCACTTTCGGAATTTCTCAGATGAGTATCCAGAGTCGCTTGAAGAAGAAAGGGGCTACTCGTTGTTCCGAAAAATACAGATTTGAACCTATACATTGCCATTTGAGGCTCTTCATTTGGCAGATTATCGTACCACAAAAATCTGGTATAATCTCGATCACTTTCTTGAAGACCAACTCGCATAAAGGCTTTACTAATATCTGCAGTGTAAGCAAACTTATTTTGTCTAAACAGCAACAGTGTATCACCTAATTTTTCAGTTAGAGATGGGCCACTCATTAAACAATCATTAAGTGAAACACTACCCTTTCTCTTGGCACTACAATTTAACACTATCCGAAGAGGTGTTGTAACATTATCCTTTTTAACACCATGATGAGGAAGATAATGAGTTTTTTCATTCTTATCTGCTGAGTCAACCTTTTCAATGAAGCCATTTTCCAGTTGAGACTTGATGATTTCATCGTAAACATTGAGATTATTGTCTTCCTTTAATGAGTTGGTTAGACTCTTAAGCTGTCCTAAAGCCATCCCATAATTGTTTGGCAAGGATGGGCAATCCACCTTCCACGGTAGTCTGACCCAGTACTGCTTATCATGGTATTGTACCGAATCCAGATAATTCCTGTAAGTTAAACAATCCTCGGGGTCTGGTTTACTGGGATTGATGCCGATTGTGTCCAGATCCCACAACTTGTGTATGGGTATTTGTTCCTCTTCCATCATTTGGCTAACTTCAGTAGGATACATTTCTGTACACAGTCTGGCTACCACAGCGGTGGTTTGCCATTTGTTCATTTCATCACTTGCAATTTTTCCATATATTAGATAACCTCCAGAGCTACTGCACAGTTTTACATTATCAATTTCCGTAAGACCATTTATAAACTCTCCATAGTAATCATTTCCTACAACCACATCAATTCCTTCAACTAGGTCACTTCTTATAAACTTATCAGGCAGTCTAACTCCTCGAGACCTCAATTTTGTGGCAGTTTTACAGAGACCAGGAATGGATATTTTATCAGGAAGGTCCTCCATTACAACAGCAATAATTCGCTTTCGTTGATTTCCCAACTTAACCACTACTTTAACCATATCATATCTCTCATAATCACGAGTGACCAAGAATCCAGACACTGACAGTTCCTTGTCGCCACAGATTGTCAGGTCTAATTTCTCAGCCAATCTGCGCTTAATGAAGCTGCCTTGGGATCCCTGATCAAAGAAAGCTCGGACTTCTGCGTTGGATTTATTTCTCCTGTTTGAGTCACTGATGATCACTGTGCTTGTTGGTAAGGCTGTGGAGCTGGTCTGAGTGTTTCCTTTAACCGACAGTACAGTTTGTTGCGCTGTTTCCTTTGTTGTATGTGGTTGAGCGTTGTTTGCTGGGTTTCTTGCTTTCCCTTTATCGACACAGCATAAAGCTGAATGGTGATTTCCTTTCTTACACTTGTTACACATTCTTATTTCTGTTGGACAGCTAGAGTATTCATGTTTTGCACTGAGACATCTTGTACATCTTTTGAGTTCTAAAAGTCGCGCTCTCCTTTTTGCTAAGGTGTTATAGAACTCACAATCGCTAGCTAGATGTTCTTTGTCACAGTACACGCAATTGAAATTCCTTTTAGGGTTTGCTTTTGTCTTCTTATCGCTCGACTTAATACTTTGGAGAAGTATGAACCGATTTCTTTGGTATCCTCTCGTTGTTTATGTGCTTACTGATGACTGATGTGAGCCTTTGACCTTTTGTTATTCACTTTGGTTAAGTCTTCTACTTCCATGTGTGTAACAACATCTCTTATACCTTCATTTAACTGATCAATTGTAAAGAAGTTATTTCCATAATTGAGGTACTGTTACACTTGGAAGTTTCCTCTGAAAGATAGCTGCAACCATCCACTCACAGCAGGTGTATTCATGTTTATTTGCAAGACTTCTTGTCATGTTGAGCATCGATACTCTGAACTTCTCAAGCTCAGATTTAGTAGGGTGTGGAGAATCTAAATCCATCATTTTGTAAAATATTGCTCTTTTCAATCTTTCTTTATCGCCGTATGTCTCCTTTAGTATATCAAGAGCATTTGTATAGTTATCTGAAGTGGAAGACAGTTCTTGTATTAGCTGTAAAGCGCTTCCTTGCAGTTGCGACTTCAAGTACTGTAGCTTCATTACAGGCTCCAAGTCTGCTCTTGAACCTACCTGGACTGGAACTGATCAAGAAATTATTCATATTCTGTGTATTCTCCAGAAAATACAGGTAGACTAATAGCAGGAAGCCTAGGCCAGCTCGTGGCTGCGGAATGTTCATAAATACGTATTCGTTATGAAGCGTGACCTCCAAAAAACAACAGGTAAATAATTATAACCTGTAATTTCGTTATCTTTTTCTCTTGTAATTTCTTAAAATAATTCAGATATAACTAATTTAGTTGCGCATATTTCGTTAATTAAATTGCTTTTACATTCTTTACAGTTACTTGACCATTTGCCACCTACGCCGCCTCGCTAAAGATAAGCCCACGATTCCCGATAAACAAGTAAGATCTTTCCTTTGTCAGTCTAATTGTTCATATTGTTGTCTCCTCCAGCTGAGCTCTTTATGCACAGATTGGACTGATTATCCGTTTCACAGAACGGTATTTATCTGTGTGGTCCTTCGTAATAAATTCAATAGACCTAGAATAATTGTGGTGAAGGGTAAGATTCGAAGGCCAGGAATTTGGGTAGGTCGGTTTCTGGAATACCTTGAGATATTTTCCACAGTTTTTTATGGTCCTTCGAACCGGATTTAGTTACAAAATATCGTGCAAACTTTTCAACTAAAAAGTTGAGTGGTAATATCGAAGTTTACGGTGGTTTTAGGCGGTCATTTAAATTTACCTGATAACTTAACGAACGTAAATGACACAGATATTTCAATTTGTAAAGTAAAGGGTGCTAAATTATCAGATTTCTGGCAACATTCCTTGTTTCATTCAATGAGGGAAAACCCTCATGATTTAGCCATTTTGTTTTTCGGCAGGAATGATATACTGTATATGATGGATGTAAACCCAAAGATATTTTAAATGAGATTTTGCGTATTGGCGATCATCTACAAAGCCTCAATACCAATGTTGTTATTGTAGCCATTGAACCAAGGGATTATATACCGGGAAACAGATTCGGAGTAAGTTCATCCACATACACTCGTGTGTCCAACCAGATAAACCTGAAATTGGGCAAGCTGTTAAGGAGAACAAATATTCGGCGAATTCAGTTTGGAGCACAGCCATTCCGCCAAGGCCGTAGTAAGGATGGTGTTCATTTTACTTTAACCACTAAGGCTCATATTCAGCTAAAGTTAAGAAACTGTATTCTCTATCATATGAATTCACGACAGTAAATCCTTAACCATGTCTGTGTCACAAGCTATGTTATCTCTACGCACCTATAAAGGACACATTACATGAACAGTCAACAATATAGATACCATCTTGTCTAAGCCAACTTTAGATAAGAAAAGTCTACAACTAGCTAAGGAGTTTTTACAATCAAAATGGCCAGGTTATGAAAAGGCTTATAACTCTCTTGAAGCCAAATTACTTGAAGGAGGAGAAGAAGTCGAAAAAGAAATTGAGAAGGCTCAAAATGATTACTATGAAGTGTGGGAGACATATCAAGCTAAAGTAGTGGAATGTATGGAGCATATAGACTCGGAAAGAAATATTTCAAAGTAGGAGTAGCATTTTTTCACTTCGGATAATTTTATCGTTTATGTCAGATACTTTTTGTAAATTCTGACATCTTGATCCTCAAGTGGTTAACTTGATGAAACTAGATAGTACAGAGATATATATTAAGGTATCAGTCAGCTGAAGGCAAAACGAAAGTAAAATCTAATAAAATTGTTTTCTGTTGTTGCTTCCTTTCCTTTTGGATCTTAGGACTTGGTATCCTTTATTGACTGATACTCTTTAATTATGAAAAAATACTGAAACTAATTAAAGTCATGTAGTATTTATAAAGAATTATTATTTAACCGAAGCTTAGGTTATGAACCGAATAAGTTATATCTAAAGAAGGACTATTAATTATATATCAAGTTTTGAATGATAAATATTAAGGTAAGAATATTTCTGTCTCTTACCCTTTTTGAAATGAATAGCTAGTTTTCTTATACGAAGTGGCTACGGGACACCACCAGTGGTGTCACGCAGCCCAGCCAGAGGCTGAGCTACGGGACACCACTGGTGGTGTCTCGTAGCCCAGCCTCACTGGCTGGGCTGCGTGACACTACCAGTGGTGTCTCGCAGCCCAGCCACACTGAGTAGGCTACGGGACACCACCACAAGTGTTCCACGTATACAAAGCTTGATTTTATAGCTAAATTTATTAATATCGTATTTCTATCTAATTTTTCTTAGTTTAAACACGTGCCCTTTGATCCTAGCAGGTTACCTCACAACAAAGTCTTTGTAAATCGTTGTTATATATCCCTCACACGTCTTCTCCTCCAAGCTTGGGAAATTGAGATTCATCAGTGTGTGTGTGTATGTGTGTGTACAAATGAATGGTAACGGTGTGGATGGAATTATTTACGAATGGGTTTGTGAATGAAAATACGAAATGTTTCTGTGATTGTGAATAGAAAGGTGTGTTTGTGTAAGTGTGCGTGTGAGCATGTGGTTGTATGTTTGTGAGTAGAATTATACATGGCAGGTTAGGTGCTTTTAATAGTGAATCCTTGTCCACTTGTAAATGAAAATGTGTGTGTGTGTGTGTGTGTGCGTGTGTGTTGTATAATATATATATATATATATTGTTACGTATCTTGATCCTCAAGTGGTTAACTTGATGAATCTAGATAGCACAGAGATATATATTAAGGTATCAGTCAGCTGAAGGCAAAACAAAAGTAAAATCTAATAACATAAATTCCTGTTGTTGCTTCCTCTCCTTTTGGATCTTAGGACTTGGTATCCTTTATTGACTGATACTCTTTAATTATGAAAAATACTGAAACAAATTAAAGTCATGTAGTATTTATAAAGAATTATTATTTAACCGAAGCTTAGTAGGCTATGGTTATGAACCGAATAAGTTATAGCTAAAGAAGGACTATTAAATTTATAAAAAGTCTTGAAAGATAAATATTAAAGTAAGAATATTTCTGTCTCTTACCCTTTTTGAAATGAATAGATAGTTTTCTTCTATGTCCTTTTATTTATATTTAATGTAATTATTCTTGGTTCTTGTCTTACGTTAATAGTATTATATTATTATTATCATCAGGAGTTATATCAAAGTCACATAAAAAGTTAGATATATATTTAATAATTAGTTAAATTTATTTCTTAACCACGTAACATTGAGGTTTGATTATGAGTAAATAAAGTTACAGGATCGTTTCATAGATTCGATTCAGGTCTCCCTCAAATAATATGAAAAGCAAAATATAATATTTTGAAGCAAAAGAATTTTCTTCAGCTTAGGAAATCACTAGAAGTAATATTAACACAGCCATGTTAGTCTAAGGCGATATTACTAATACGAGACAATAGCATCACCGTACTAAGCACCATTAAGCACTGTAAGCTTAATTCAAAGAAAATGAAAGAACTCGTAAGTATTAATATAAAACAATAGTATTACTTTCATCATAACCCAATTACTTAAAGAGTTGCTTTAGTCCACAAGTTAGTCAACTAAAATAGTTAAGTACATAATAGTAGCGTTAACGTTAATTCGCAATCAAATAGTTAAACACATAATAGTAGCGTTACGTTAATTCCCATTTAATAGTTAAACACATAATAATAGTGTTCACGTTAATTCGCAATTAAATCGTTAAACACGTAATAGTAGCGTTCACGTTAATTCCCAATTAAATAGTTAAACACATTACACACATTAAACACATCACGTTAATTCCCAATCACATATCTCACTAACCAACATAACGTAAGTGTTTACACCGAACACACTTAACACACATTTATATAATCTGACTGACAGTCACAAATCCCATTATAATACTTCACCCCGTCTTCCTCCAGCTGCAAATGAGACTGATTTGAATGCCCACAACTCGGGTCTTATATACCAAACAATGATGGTGTAGGAACGAATCAGGAGGCGAGTGATGGTGCGCGCTCCAATCATAGCTCCTCGAATCACATAACAGGTGTGTGTCGTCCACTCACAGCTCCTGGCGTCGATCATACGTCATAGCATCGGTCATCGAGGTATGGGGCGAGCTGGTATGGGGCGAGATGGTTTGCCCACTCGCTCGTTCGCTCGCTAGTCTGCTTCACCACTTGGGTAGTTTGGCTCCTTCAACTCTAATTCTAACTCTTAAATTAACATACAGGGCTCCGTATGTCAGACCTCCCCCCTAGAAAGAGTTTAAGGAGTATAGTACATAATATTAACATAATACATAAATAGATTCACCACCAGATTGGCAACAGCAAGATTATAATGAGGATATAATAAGGATATCACCCAAAGTAGGCAACGTCTCCAGGTACCACATCAGAACATAGCCGGAACGTAGCTGGAGCGTTTATTCGAACTGCAAGGCATCTCACAGCTGAAGGCTTAAAAACGCACTACAAAAGCATGATATTTACCTCGCTACAAGGGAGAGCTAATTGCCAAAATCCTCTCATTAAATTATACTTACTGCTGCATGAGGCCAAACTGGTAAATGCAATCTTTGATCCGTGGCAGTGGGTAGGTATCGTTCTTTGTGACAGCATTGACTTGCCTATAGGCCCTACAAAACCTATGGCTCCCGTCTGGCTTCGGCACAAGTATGACCGGACTACTCCACTGGCTTAAGGCCCTTGTGATCAGCTGGTTTGAAAACATTAAGTCAAGCTCGACCTGCAGTATACTCCTGCGTTGTGGCGAGACACGGTAGGGGGATAGTTTAATGGGAGTTGCATCCCCTACGTCGATGTCGTGCACGGCCAAAGAAGTGAGCCCTGGAGTATCACGGAACACACTGGGAGACTGAGATAAAACAGAGATTAGTTGGTTCGCTTGATCAGAGGGAAGATGACATAGTTTAGATGGTAATTCCCTCAAAGCCACTGAATTATACTGAAAGTTGGATAGGCTACATGACAAGTCAAAGTCTGCATGGATACCTTCAGGCTCTGGAACAGTCTGTTGCGGATCAGTAAGAGAACTGAAGACTTTGTCCGCACCAGGCTGCTCACAGGTCCTGACATTCACTGCCACAGTGGGAGAATCTGGAGGAGAGGAATCAGGGGACCTATGGTAGGGCTTAAACATATTTATATGGAATACTTGCGTGGGCTTTCTCCTGTCTGGGGTAGTTACTAGATAATCGGTAATGCTCACCTTCCGAATGATCTTATATGGGCCCCTGAACTTGGCAGATAAAGGTTGGCCAAAAAGGGGGAGCAGGACCAAAACCTCATCACCGGGCTTAAACTCCCTCTCACGGGCTTTTCTGTCATACCATTTCTTCATGGAGCTTTTAGCCACTGTCAAGTTTTGAGCGGCAAACTCACATGAGGATCTCAGCCGGGTTTTGAAATCTGAAACATACTTGAGGTGGTTTTGGTTCCCCTCCAGGCCAACTAGGCTATCTTGCAATAGTTGCAAAGGACCTCTTACCTGGTGACCGAAAACTAGCTCATTAGGGGAAAAACCCAGGGATTCAGTTGGAACCTCACGAGTAGCAAATAAAAGAAAAGGTACCCCCTTATCCCACTCAACTCCGGTCTCTGTACAATACTTACGTAACATTCCCTTTAATGTCTGATGATATCGTTCGAGAACCCCTTGACTCTCTGGGTGGTAGGTGCTAGACTTTACATGCTCGATACCCAACTCCTTCAGGGACTGCTGGAAATGTTAGAGGTAAAATTAGTTCCTTGATCACTTTGCACCTCATGGGGGAAACCCATTCTGGTGAAAAAATTTGAGCAGTTCCTTGATTACAGTTGGAGCAGAGGTAGTCCTTAAGGATATAGCCTCTGGGTAGCGAGTTGCCATGTCCATGATAGTTAATAATAAATGTTACCTTGGGAAGTCTTAGGCAATGGGCCTACAATGTCCTACTACCACCCAGTAAAAGGATTCTCGAAAACGGGCAAGGGCAACCAGAGGATGTACAGGCACCTTCTGATTGGGTTTTCCTGTCATCTGGCAAGTGTGACACACTCTACAACACTCCACTACATCTGCACGCATTCCTGGCCAGTAAAAGTGGGATCTGATTCTGTCTAGAGTTTTTCTCACACCTAGGTGTCCTGCCAATGGTATACAATGTGCCATTTCCATGATATCTTTACGACAAGGTTTGGGGACTACTACTTGATGGACGTCCCAAGCCCCGTCATCGATTGGTCTGTGTGGCGGTCTCCATCTTCGCCACAATACTCCTCCTTTGAGGTAGAAACATTCACCACCCTCCTTCTCGCATTCCTCTTCACTCACGGACCTGGCAGCTAACTCCTTGCATTCACAATCATCTCTCTGTAGCTCTACCAGGCCGCTAGGACAATTTGGAGGGGTTTCATGGTCATCGTTAGGGTCAAGATGAGCCATAAAGGTGTCAGATAAATCCACCTCAGTCACATCATCAGGCACAGTTGGAGCATCATTCACACTCTCATCATCCCTTTCATCAACTCTTACATTCGGTACATTTCTGTCTGAGGGAACTGCTACTTGAGACATTGAAAGTTTGTCAGCACACACAGGGAAAACAGTTGGCAACTCCTTGTCGAGCTCACCGGTTAGTGGCTCGTTAACAGGGGAAAGTGACAAAATGGGGTCGGGTCGGACCTTCTCACCTGCTACATCATTCCCCAAAAGGAGTGTTACCCCAGGCACAGGGATATCTTGGACCTACACAAAGCTATGGTGGCCTCACCCTGTAGTAACTCACATTCAATTTCGCCTTTTACCAAGTATGCATAAAACTGGCCTCCAGCACCTCTCATTACAACTGGTTCGCCAGGTGGGCACTCAGTGTAAGGATTCACCATGAGGGTGCTAGTAGAACCTGTGTCTCTCAGAATTTTTACCTCATGCATGCAACCATTTAATCTCACGTTGCCAGATGAAATAAAGGGACGGTAACTGTCCTGCACTAATGGTGAAATTATTATTGGTTTAACCCTTGTGGGTTGCACCACACATGCTACTACACCCCTGTCTAGATGGTTTACGTTAGCTGCTAGGTACTCCTTCTGTCGAGAGTCCTGCATTAAAGGAACTTTTGGTGCTAGGTACTCCTTCTGTCGGGAGTCCTGCATTAAAGGAACATTTGGTGCTAGGTACTCCTTCTGTCGGGAGCCCTGCATTAAAGGCACACATGGAATTTGAGATACGGCGGCAACTGTCTGCCCCGATCTCTCGGTTTTTTCCTTGGCCCAGCACTGATAAGCTAGGTGGCCTCTCATGCCACAAAAAGTACATACTTTAGGGGATACGGGAACGTTCCCTCTTTGAGCATTACTATTAGTTTGGGGCCCACCTCTGTTTACCATTGCCCTGAGTCGCATTTTTAGTTGGGGGAACAATTCTATTTTGGCTAGCTGGGGAAGACGTTATAGGCTTGTGACTGGGTCGGTCAGATTTGTGATTGGGATACTTAAAATTAGAACTAGAATTATCGTAGGGCTTCTTTCCACGAAATTTGTTGTTTGAGCACGTATGTGTCAGCCATGTCAGCGGCGTCAGCAAGACAATCTACCTTTTTCCCCTTTAAATGATAGGATACAGAAGAATCAATTTTCCATAGGAAATTTTCTAACAGGACCAACTCCTTCAGATCGTTGTAGCTTGTGACTTTCTTACTCTTGACCCAATGATTGAAAGTTTTAGTCATGGTCCTGGCAAATACCTTATGGGTTTCTTCTATTTTCTTCTGGTTTTTACGGAAAGATTGCCTGTAAGCCTCAGGCTGCAATTGATAGGTTTTTAGGATAGCTTCTTTGAGATTGTCATAATCCTGCCTAACTTCTGCTACTTCTGACAAATACGTGGCTCGAGCCTGCCCTGTCAAAACAGTTTGTAACATAAAAGGCCATTGATCTCTTGTCCACTTCATACCTCCAGCAACTTCCTCAAACAAAACAAAGAAATCCTGCACATTATCCTCAGTGAAAGGTGGAATGACACTAGTCATAGTCAATCCCAGAGGGGGAGCAATTACAGGAGCATTTGTATTGACATTTAGTTGAGCCGTTTGATATTGATATTGATAATGTTCAGTCTTTATTCTGGCTAGTTCTATACTTGCGTTTGCTTGTTCGGTCGTTATTCTGGCTTTTATGCTGGCTTCTTCGGTATTTGCTTTTATTCTGGCTAGTTCTAGTTCGAATATTTGATCACCGGTCAAACCAGGTGGCAATTGTATATCAAGTTGGCTAGGTTTACTAGGGATCCCACCAACTGCTCCGTCACCCTCCCCGCCTTCTACAAGGAACAGGTGGGTTTTTATGGTCTGAGCCACCTCTACTTTAGACATGTTTGAGACAGTTAATTGGAGATGTGAGGCAAGGACTTTCAGTTCGGATTTTGACAGACAGTCAATATCAGGGGATGTGGGTTCTGATTCTATGAAAACTCGAGCATCTTCGTTATTAATTAGTTGAGGCATGATTAATATTTGATTGTTAAGTAGTGAAACATTAATGAAACTGAGTGAAACTGTATGAAACGAATCCTGGCAAGGTCGCCACTCTTCTGTTACGTATCTTGATCCTCAAGTGGTTAACTTGATGAATCTAGATAGCACAGAGATATATATTAAGGTATCAGTCAGCTGAAGGCAAAACAAAAGTAAAATCTAATAACTAAAATTCCTGTTGTTGCTTCCTTTCCTTTTGGATCTTAGGACTTGGTATCCTTTATTGACTGATACTCTTTAATTATGAAAAATACTGAAACTAATTAAAGTCATGTAGTATTTATAAAGAATTATTATTTAACCGAAGCTTAGTAGGCTATGGTTATGAACCGAATAAGTTATAGCTAAAGAAGGACTATTAAATTTATAAAAAGTCTTGAAAGATAAATATTAAAGTAAGAATATTTCTGTCTCTTACCCTTTTTGAAATGAATAGATAGTTTTCTTCTATGTCCTTTTATTTATATTTAATGTAATTATTCTTGGTTCTTGTCTTACGTTAATAGTATTATATTATTATTATCATCAGGAGTTATATCAAAGTCACATAAAAAGTTAGATATATATTTAATAATTAGTTAAATTTATTTAAGAAAACCACGTAACATTGAGGTTTGATTATGAGTAAATAAAGTTACAGGATCGTTTCATAGATTCGATTCAGGTCTCCCTCAAATAATATGAAAAGCAAAATATAATATTTTGAAGCAAAAGAATTTTCTTCAGCTTAGGAAATCACTAGAAGTAATATTAACACAGCCATGTTAGTCTAAGGCGATATTACTAATACGAGACAATAGCATCACCGTACTAAGCACCATTAAGCACTGTAAGCTTAATTCAAAGAAAATGAAAGAACTCGTAAGTATTAATATAAAACAATAGTATTACTTTCATCATAACCCAATTACTTAAAGAGTTGCTTTAGTCCACAAGTTAGTCAACTAAAATAGTTAAGTACATAATAGTAGCGTTAACGTTAATTCGCAATCAAATAGTTAAACACATAATAGTAGCGTTACGTTAATTCCCAATTAAATAGTTAAACACATAATAATAGTGTTCACGTTAATTCGCAATTAAATCGTTAAACACGTAATAGTAGCGTTCACGTTAATTCCCAATTAAATAGTTAAACACATTACACACATTAAACACATCACGTTAATTCCCAATCACATGTCTCACTAACCAACATAACGTAAGTGTTTACACCGAACACACTTAACACACATTTATATAATCTGACTGACAGTCACAAATCCCATTATAATACTTCACCCCGTCTTCCTCCAGCTGCAAATGAGACTGATTTGAATGCCCACAACTCGGGTCTTATATACCAAACAATGATGGTGTAGGAACGAATCAGGAGGCGAGTGATGGTGCGCGCTCCAATCATAGCTCCTCGAATCACATAACAGGTGTGTCGTCCACTCACAGCTCCTGGCGTCGATCATACGTCATAGCATCGGTCATCGAGGTATGGGGCGAGCTGGTATGGGGCGAGATGGTTTGCCCACTCGCTCGTTCGCTCGCTAGTCTGCTTCACCACTTGGGTAGTTTGGCTCCTTGAACTCTAATTCTAACTCTTAAATTAACATACAGGGCTCCGTATGTCAGAATATATATATATATATATATATATATATATATATATACCGGTATATATATATATATATCTGCCATGGTCAGGTTACATACAGACATAGGGAAGATAAAGATTGAGAAATGAGTGCCCCGACACGATCTCACCTACGGTTTTCAAGTGATCTTTAGAATGTGTTCGTGAAAAAAGGAATACATACAGATGGGGAATACCTTAACCACTTCGAATTTGCAGATTACAAAGCAGAACACCTTACCTTGTTGCTTTTAATGCTCCCGAAACCCAATTTCTCCATCTTACTACCCGTCCGGAACCGCCAGAAGACTATCGCTTATACTTCAACAATACAAACATCAATCATTCATCTTCTCTCAATATTCTTGGTTTCTCTTTTTCTTCTGCTCTTACTTAGAAGGACCATATTACCAGTCTTGCTAAGGCAGCCTCCCAGAAGCTGGATGTGCTCAACCGCCTCAAGGAGTGCTTTACCCCTGCTCAGCTTCTTGCTCTGTAGTACAAAGGAGTACAAAGGAGTACAAAGGAGTACAAAGGAGTACAAAGGAAATCAAGCAACAACATATCTAGTGACCCTTCTAGGTAAGGGAACATTGGAAAGGGAATTACTGCCCTGGAACTAATGTCCGTGGCAGGATTAGGAAGTTAGTAGGGGACAGATGGGTTAGTAACTGAGGGGGGGATAAAATAAAGTTATTCATTTACAAACGCAGTCAGTCGTGGGTTTGATGCGAGATATTTGTCTAGGCGGAGTTTAAATGAATCAACGGTGATGCAGTCTATAACGTTTCGGGGAAGCCCATTCCACAAGTTGACAACTCGATTGAAGAAGAAATTCTTAGATTCGTGTGAGTTAAAAGATTTACCAATAATTTTGCAACCGTTTCCCCGCGTGTAATTAGATTGGTCGATAGTGAAGTACTTACTACAGTTCATATTGTCGATGCCTTTGATGATTTTGAAACACTTGAATTAAGTCACCTCTTAATCTGTGCTGGGTTAAAGGAAATAGATTTAATTCTCTAAGACGATCTTCGTATGGTTTGTTCTTTAGGCTAGGTATCATTTTGGAACTCTACGTTGAACTCGTTCTAGCTTGTTTATATCTTTTTGGTAATAAGGGCACCAGGATTGAACGCAGTATTCCAGAAGAGGGCGGACTAATGAATTGTAAAGGGTTAGGATAACTTCTTTGGATTTATGCTCAAATGACCTGCCTATAAAGCCAATTATTTTGTTTGCCTTCTTAACAACTTCTGAACATTGTTGACTCGGTTTTAGGTTACCCGATATTGTTACTCCCAGATCGGTTTCTCTGTTTACATTCTTAAGCTGAGTGCCATTCATCGAATAGTTTGCTTTCTCATTTAGGTATCCGATATGTAGTACTTTACATTTATCCGCATTGAAACTCATTTGCCAAATTTGGGCCCAACATGATAATTTATCTAGATTGTGTTGCATATCGTCAACTTGTTCTTTTGAGAGTACGCTATTTGCAATTTTTTGTATCGTCAGCAAATTTTGAGATTGTACAGGTGAGACCCTCATCTATGTCGTTGATGTAAATTAGAAAGAGAATTGGTCCTAGTACCGATCCCTGGGGTACCCCGCTACTTACATTGGTCCATTTTGATGCCTTACCGTTTATGACTACTCTTTGCTTTCTGTCGCTGAGCCAATTTTCTATCCATTTCAACACACCGTCTTGTATTCCATGCGCTTTTAGTTTTAGCAGTAAACGTTTGTGGGGAACTTTGTCAAAGGCCTTTTGAAAATCAAGGTATATAATATCTACAGCTTTACTCTCATCGTAGAGGTTGAGGATATCGTGGAAGAAGTCTAAGAGGTTTGTTAAACAGGAACGTTTTTTTACGAAAGCCGTGTTGAGTATCTTTAAGTATGTTATTTTCCTCTAAGTGATTTACGAGTCTGTCTCGTATGACCGTTTCTAGCATTTTTACATACAACTGAGGTTAAGCTAATTGGACGATTATTACTGGGTAGGGATTTGCTGCCTTTTTTGAATATCGGTGTTACGTTGGCTAGCTTCCACTGATCGGGCATAGTTCCAGACTGCAAGGATTTATTGAATAGTAATGTCAGTGGTTTAGAGAGCTCATCCTTAGCTTCCTTTAGAACTCTAGGCGAGATTGTATCAGGTCCAGGCGTTTTATTTACCTTGAGTTTATCTAAACAATTCAATACTTCTCTCTCTGTAAGGGTGATATTGCTTAGAACATCTGAATTATCAATCTGAATCGGCGATGGTGTAGGGATATCACTGAGGTCTTCTGTTGTAAACACTGATGCAAAGAAGGTATTGAGGGCATTACTCATTTGTTCTTCGTCTTTGGTGTATTCTCCATTTTCATCGACTAACGGTCCAACAGTTGAAGTAACAACTTTTTTCTTTCTGATATAACTATAGAATTCTTTCGGGTTTGTTTTACTTTGATTCGCAATATGTAACTCTAAGGTCTTTTTACTTTGCTTAATTAACTTTTTGGCTTTGCGTCGTAGCTCTACAAATTTCAGCTGTTCTTCGTCATTTTGTGAGGATTTTAATCTATCATTAGCAAATTTTTTAGCAAGCAGGCAGTTTGAAATATCTTTATTCCACCATTTGGGCTTATTATTATGGCCTGGACGCCGAGTTTTCGATGGTATGCAGTCATACAAGGGCACAAGGGCACAAGGGACAAGGGCACAGTGCGTACACACGAAGTTGAAGCAATTTAAGTCATAGGAAGAGTGAAAGACTGATTCAGGGAGAGACTTCCAGAGCTCAGCAGTTGAATAGAAGAAAGACTGTACCCTAGTACCAAACATATATAAATGTAATAATGTCCAACTCCAATATCCTTACACAGTTATATTTTAGCAACTACTATTAATTATTATTACCTCCTCTCCCCAAAAGGGAATATATATAAAATATATATGAATATATATATATATATATATATATATATATATATATATATATATATATAGTCCATATATATATATATATATATATACATATATATATATATATATATATATATATATATATATATATATATATATATATATAAAGCAAGATGTATCAAATGTAAAAAAACAGAACCTTTCACACTGGGTGTGTGGGTCCTGGAAAAAACAATATTGCGATATATTCGCTATCATTGAGACTCAGTAAATTTGTCATGTCCCCTTTTAAATCACACTTGCCCATTTGATCATATCCTCTCTAACCCTACTCCTCCTTAATGGATGTAGGGCTAATGTGTTTAATCTTTCTCAATATATGAACATAAAAAAATGAGAGTCTGCAGAGAGCCGATTGGCCCACACAAGACAGTTCCCTCTCACACCCAACCCTAATTACAAGGCCTAATTATAGGCTCAGCTCACTAATACCATGAGGATCGACCTCACCAAAATGGTCAGAGGACAGACAATGAGGGTCTGTCAAGCGCCGATTGGCCCACACCCGGTAGATCCCCCTCACACCCAACCAATCTCGTCCATATGCCAATCTATTTTTTTCTTAATGCTCTCTATAGTTCTTGATTCCACTATAACACTTGGTAGCTTATTCCACCTATCTACAACTCTGTTACCAAACCAATATTTGCCTATATCTTTTCTAAAACGAAAAATATCTAATTTGAAACCATTTGTTCGAGTTCTTTCGCTATCACTGAACTTGAATACGTAAGGAAAATTTCTATTATGTGTAAGGTCCTAGGACTTACATATAAGAACCTAAGAAAACGGGAGTCTGCAGAAAGCCGATCGGCTCATATAAGGCAGATCCTTCTCACACCCAACACTAATTATAAGGCCTAATGATAGGCCCAACTCACTAACACCATGAGGACTGACCTCACCAAAACGATCAGAGGTCAACATGGGAAGACGGGGGTCTGCAGAGCGGCGACTAGACAACAACCGGCAGATTCCACTCACACCCAACCTCCATTATAAATAATAAATAGGCCATTAGGATAACACCATAGAGGATTTTTTAGACTAAATATATGGATTTATATGGTAATAGTTTGTTCTAGGACCTACATCAAGTGCTTGATTTATTGATTGATCTGCCTTGTGTGGGCCAATTGGCTTTCTGCAGACTCCCATTATCTTAGGTTGTTCTTATGTTATGTTCTCTCTCTCTCTCTCCCTCTCTCTCTCTCTCTCTCTCTCGTCTGTCAGTAGCGGTCGAACAAGAAGGAAGTATCTTTCCGAGCTCCGAGCGCCGCCCCCTGCCCTGCATGCTGCCTTTCCCCTCTGCCCTCACCAGTATCTTGTAACTTAGTATTACCAATATCCCTTATAAATTCTCATTATCCCCATTCCTCCATCCTCTCTCTCTACTCACACCCTCCGGTCTCTTTCAAATCATCTAAATAACTCTCTTACTATAAACTACCTAACCTATTTTTACATATAAATCTCTCTTATACACAAATTTGTCTCTCTCACTAACTCTCACTATATAGAACATCCCGAATTACAATCCCCACATCCCATTATCTAAATCCTTCTTGCAAAAATCTTGGTCTGCCACACTCAAGCTATAGAAAAAATCCCTCTCTATAAGCTTAAATATCTCCTCCTTGTCTAAATACCTCCCTTGATTTGTCCCACACCAACTCCCAGCTGCCTATCCATTGTAATTCCTAGTTTTCAATAACTCTCTATCACTCTCATCTCTCTCTCTCTCTCTCTCTCTCTCTCTCTCCCTCTCCTCCCAACTCCCCCTCCCCCCCCAACCCCAACTAAAGGCACCGCCTCTCTCCCCTCCAACGACTTCCGCTTTACGAGGAGTGCCCCACCCGGGTGAATACAGCCCCCAATAAACTAATTCTCTCTCTCTCTCTCTCTCCTACCAACTCCCCCTCCCCAACCCCAACTAAAGGCACCGCCTCTCTCCCCTCCAACGACTTCCGTTTTACGAGGAGTGCCCCACCAGGGTGAATACAGCCCCTCAATAAACTAATCCTCTCTCTCTCTCTCTCCCTTTCGTTCTCTCTCTCTCATTCTCTCACTTCCATTTTCTCACTCTCACCCCCGCCCTTCTCTCTCTCTCTCTCTCTCTCTCTCTCTCTCTCTCTCTCTCTCTCTCTCTCTCTCTCTCTCTCTCTCTCTCTCTCTCAGCTCTCTCTCTCTTTTTCTCTCTCTCTCTCTCTTGCTCATATCTCTCTCTCTCTCTCGCTCTTATCTCTCTCTCTCTCCCTCCATCTCTCTCTCCCTTTCGTTCTCTCTCATTCTCACTCACTCTCACCCCCCCCCCCTCTCTCTCTCTCTTTCTCTTTTCCTCTCATCCCAATTCATTTCCCCCCCCCCCACTCTCTCTTTCTTTCTTCTCCTCTCATCCCTAGTTCGTCCCCCCCCCCACCCTGGCTGCACCGCTCCGGAGCTGCCGCCAAGTGTCAACAAGTACCACCGGGGGGCCCCTCCCCGCTTCAAACCCCGGTTTATGAGGGGAAATAGGGGTATAAAATAAGGGCCCTAGGACCATCCCCCCCACCCCCAAAACCCGTCCCAAATTTCTTATTAAAGTGCCGACGTAACAGAAACTACCCTCACCCCCCCACCAACACCTTGCAACCTGCATCATCAACATCGGAAAAATAACGGTCAAATTCCAGGGTACGAATAGTGCGAGTCTACACGAGTCTATGCGAGTGTAACAGGAGTTTACACGAGTTTACTTGAGTTTACACGAGATGAACGCGAGTCTACAGGAAGTTAACAGGAGTGTATGGGAGTCTAACATGAGTGTGTGCGAGTGTTGGCGAGTGTCAGGATACGTATATAAAGAGGCCCGCACTGGCACCATTGTTCACACCACGCAACACCACCACGGACGGACGTTACTCTGCAGGATACAGCTCAACCCACCTAGCCACCCACCCACCATGTCCATCAGGAGGCGGAGAGCGGAAGCAGTGCTCGTACTGCAAATGCAGATGCATCTCCTAGATCTAGAGGAGCTGGAGGAGAAGGAGGCTGAAGAAAGACGTCAAGGGGAAAGGCCACGAAGGAGAGTTTGGGCTAGGAGGTGGCTACTGAGACGCCCACAGTTCGGTGTGTATGAACAACTTATGGAGGAGCTTAAGAGAGAGGACCCCGAAGGATTCCGGAATTTCCTACGTGTGGACGTCCACCTGTTTAGGGAGTTGGTGGCACGTGTCGGGCCTAGGGTAGAGAAGCAGGACACCTTCTGGAGGGAGGCTTTGCCACCTGGGCTGAGGATTGCAATCACACTCCGCTACCTGGCCACTGGTGACTCATATCCTAGCCTACAGTACGCGTTCCGTGTGGCCCGGAACACCATCTCCCCCATTGTGCTTGCAACATGCGAAGCCATCATTGCAGAATACCAGGAGGAGGTTATACGTTGCCTCAGGACACCGGCGGAGTGGAAGGATGTTGCCAGTGAATTTGCCAAGCGCTGGGATTTCCCACATACCGTTGGTGCCATCGACGGAAAGCACTGCGCCATCAAATGCCCTCCAAATGCCGGTACAGAATTCTACAACTACAAAGGCTTCCACTCCATCGTGCTCATGGCTATTGTAGACGCAGACTACAAGTTCCTCTACTGTGACGTGGGTAATCACGGTAGCTCCTCAGATGGTGGGGTCTTTATAAGAACCAATATCAGAGCAGCATTGGATGGGTGCACCCTGGGACTCCCTGCTGCCGAACCCCTGCCCAACGATGACACACCTGTTCCCTACTTCCTGGTGGGTGATGACGCCTTCCCCATGCGAAGGTGGTTGATGAAGCCACACTCTACCCGGCGACTGATTGTACCTGAACGGATCTTCAATTACAGATTGTCCCGGGCTCGCAGTGTTGTTGAGAACGCCTTTGGGATCATGTCAACCAGGTATGTGTTCGATTATGTGACATGTTTGACCAGAAATACAGGTATCGGTGATGGCACCTTACTAATATGAAGTATACTAGTCTGGTATTAAATATGCATGCTCGTAACCATTCTCCCTATAATTAATATGGATTAATACATCTCCCCCACATCCACAGAGTGTGAGTCATCCACATCTGCAAGTCCAGTTTTAACTAAAAATGATCCTAACCATTATTTAATATGAATTATACTATTCAGTGTTTAAATATACATGTTTTTTCTCTCCCTAATTCAGGTTCAGGTGCCTTCTCCACAGCATTGCCATCCACCCGTCCCGTGTTGAGTCTGTGGTGATGGCGTGCTGTTGCATGCATAACCTTATGCGAATGAGGTACCCTAATCACCACACCAACCTAGCGGACGAGGAGGACCCTGAGACGCATGCTATCATCCCTGGTGGTTGGAGGGAGCTGCGGGACAGGCTGAATCCCCTCGAGAGACTATCCAGGAATGTCGTGACAGCCCAGGCCAAGAGGCAACGCCAGCACCTCACCGACTACTGCTCATCATCCAGGGGCAGTGTCCCCTGGCAGAACGACTTGATAGAAAGGTATGTATCCATATATTGCCATTGCATTCATTAATATTTGTGTAGTTTACATATTTATATTATGTTGTTAATCATGTTTGAAATCAATTCAACCTCATTAATATATATATATATAATATACATGTTGGTTTCACCTTTACTCGCGTAGACTCACGTTGGTTTTGCATAGACTCGCATAGACTCACGTTAATATCGCGTAAACTCGTGTTTGTTTCGCATAGACTCGCCACACATATTGTGAAATCCAGACCACCACGTGGGTACTCTCGTTTACGCGTGTTACACTCGCGTTAACCCGTGTTAACTCGCGTTAGCGTCGTGTTGACTCCTCTTTGACTCCCGTTAAACTCGCCTTTGGCAATATTGGTTATTTACTATAGTGTAGACTCCTGTTGTACTCGTGTAGACTCACGTATACCCGCGTGGACTCGTGTAAACTTGTGTAGACTCGCGATCATTAAATTTCTCAATAGTACAACGTGACTGTTACGCGAGTCTACATGAGTGTCACACGAGTCTACAGGAGTTTACGTGAGTCTACGCGAGTCTACGCGACTCTATGCGACTTGGCGTCCTACTCCCACTTGACTCTCCAATTTTTGTGTCGGTACAACATTTTTGGCCGCGTTCGCGAGTCTACGCGGTCCACCGCGAGTCCACGCGTCTCTGTGCGAGTGTCGGCGAGTGTCGGCGAATTTGGGATAATCATTGGCGAGTGCAAAAATGTCATCACTCGCGTTGGAGTTGCGCTCCGACTCGCCAATGTGTGAACCCTGCTTTAACCTTCACCACAATTTGTCTAGGTCTATTGAATTTATTACGAAGGACCACACAGATAAATACCGTTCTGTGAAACGGATAATCAGTCTAATCTGCGCATAAAGAGCTCAGCTGGAGGAGACAACAATATGAACAATTAGACTGACAAAGGAAAGATCTTACTTGTTTATCGGGAATCGTGGACTTATCTTTAGCGAGGCGTAGGTGGCAAATGGTCAAGTAACTGTAAAGAATGTAAAGCAATTTAATTCACGAAATATGCGCAACTAAATTAGTTATATCTGAATTATTTTAAGAAATTACAAGAGAAAACGATAACGAAATTACAGGTTATAATTATTTACCTGTTGTTTTTTGGAGGTCACGCTTCATAACGAATACGTATTTATGTTGACTTAATACGACCCAAAATTAAACAGCAAATCGTCCTAACTCAACATATTGGCCAATAATGTATTGTCGAACAGCCTAACTAGTTTGTCCAAAAGGATCATAGAATAATTTAAAGACAAACATAGAAGGACTAAGCTGTATACACACGATGTAAGAATTTCCAACACTGACGTCACTAATGCCATCAACCACCACCTAGAAAAATGGTTCAAACAAGACCCCCCTAGCACCAACCCGGCCAATAACATTATATTTTTCTACAGAAACTACATGTCTTCCGACCACACAACAGACGAATCCATTATGAAAGAAATAATTCACAAAAACCTCCTCCCCACCAACCCTGACAATAAAATAAAACTCATTATTTACTACAAATCTCCTAAGACCTCCAACCTTGTCCTCCGTAACCGCCCCATTTCCACCAACCAACCGAAAGACGATCATGTGATATACCAGCATATTTGCACCTCCGGGGACTGTGGACCCCTATCCTATGTTGGAATGACACAGACTCGCCTTTCCCGTTGACTAACCCTCCACCTTCAATCTGGCGCTATAAAAGATCACTATCAAGCCCCCCACCATCTTGCCCTAACTCGCGCCGACCTAGACAAACAAACCACCATACTCGACAAAGAATCAGACCCCAGAAGACTAGCTATTTTAGAAGCTCTATACATCCAAACACTCACCCAGCATCAACAACCAAACACAAGACCTTCAAATTCTTCCTTCAGGCAAGCGCTACAGGCATACTGCCCCCCTTCCTCTCGCCCTGTGCCCCCCTCCTGTACGCTTCCGCACTCAGCACACAACTGACAACACCAACCAATCACAGCCACCCACAGCCAACAACCAACCACCGATAAGATTTAGTGCCCGTCTCGCGAATAGACTGCCTTCCACCAATGAACAGCCACCACACACCCAGTAGCTCCGCCCACCTCCCTATTCTTGATCCTCGAATTTTGTATAAATATGATGCTTTGTCCCTATTCTAATCATTACCTCTCCTTCCCTGAAGATGCAAGATGTTTACTTGTGAAACGTTGGATCCACCATGAATTTTGCTAACCTTTTGTACCTCATCTCTGAACCCCAGAGGAAAATTGTTAGAACTATTGAAAGCTATAACAATGAAATCCTGAATGCTGAAACTGCCATTGCCTTTAACCTCGTCTGTTTAAAAGAGAATATATATATATATATATATATATATATATATATATATATATATATATATATATATATATATATAAAGCAAAATGTATCAAATATAAACAAACAGAACCTGCACACTGGGTGTGTGGGTCCTGGAAAAAACAATATTGCGATATATTCGCTATCATTGAGACTCAGTAAATTTGTCATGTCCCCTTTTAAATCACACTTGCCCATTTGATCATATCCTCTCTAACCCTACTCCTCCTTAATGGATGTAGGGCTAATGTGTTCAATCTTTCTCAATATAAGAACATAACAAAAATAGAGTCTGCAGAGAGCCGATTGGCCCACACAAGACAGTTCCCTCTCACACCCAACCCTAATTACAAGGCCTAATTATAGGCTCAGCTCACTAATACCATGAGGATCGACCTCACCAAAACGGTCAGAGGACAGACAATGAGGGTCTGTCAAGCGCCGATTGGCCCACACCCGATAGATCCCCCTCACACCCAACCAATCTCGTCCATATGCCAATCTATTTTTTTCTTAATGCTCTCTATAGTTCTTGATTCCACTATAACACTTGGTAGCTTATTCCACCTATCTACAACTCTGTTACCAAACCAATATTTGCCTATATCTTTTCTAAAACGAAAAATATCTAATTTGAAACCATTTGTTCGAGTTCTTTCGCTATCACTGAACTTGAATACGTAAGGAAGATTTCTATCATGTGTAAGGTCCTAGTACTTACATATAAGAACCTAAGAAAACGGGAGTCTGCAGAAAGCCGATCGGCTCATATAAGGCAGATCCCTCTCACACCCAACACTAATTATAAGGCCTAATGATAGGCCCAACTCACTAACACCATGAGGACTGACCTCACCAAAACGATCAGAGGTCAACATGGGAAGACGGGGGTGTGCAGAGCGGCGACTAGACAACAACCGGCAGATTCCACTCACACCCAACCTCCATTATAAATAATAAATAGGCCATTAGGATAACACCATAGAGGATTTTTTAGACTAAATATATGGATTCATATGGTAATAGTTTGTTCTAGGACCTACATCAAGTGCTTGATTTATTGATTGATCTGCCTTGTGTGGGCCAATTGGCTTTCTGCAGACTCCCATTATCTTAGGTTGTTCTTATGTTATGTTCTCTCTCTCTCTCTCCCTCTCTCTCTCTCTCTCTCTCGTCTGTCAATAGCGGTCGAACAAGAAGGAAGTATCTGTCCGAGCTCCGAGCGCCGCCCCCTGCCCTGCATGCTGCCTTTCCCCTCTGCCCTCACCAGTATCTTGTAACTTAGTATTACCAATATCTTATAAATTTCTCATTATCCCCACATTCCTCCTCCTCTCTCTCTACTCACACCCTCCGGTCTCTTTCAAATCATCTAAATAACTCTCTCTACTATAACTACCTAACCTAATTTTACATATAAATCTCTCTTATACACAAATTTGTCTCTCTCACTAACTCTCGCTATATAGAACATCCCGAATTACAATCCCCACATCCCATTATCTAAATCCTTCTTGCAAAAATCTTGGTCTGCCACACTCAAGCTATAGAAAAAATCCCTCTCTATAAGCTTAAATATCTCCTCCTTGTCTAAATACCTCCCTTGATTTGTCCCACACCAACTCCCAGCTGCCTATCCATTGTAATTCCTAGTTTTCAATAACTCTCTATCACTCTCATCTCTCTCTCTCTCTCTCCCTCTCCTCCCAACTCCGCCCCCCCCCCCCCCCCCCCCCCCCCACCCCCCACACCCCCCCCCACCCCCCCCCCCCCCCCCCCCCCCCCCCCCCCAAAACTAAAGGCACCGCCTCTCTTCCCTCCATCTACTTCCGCTTTACGAGGAGTGCCCCACCAGGGTGAATATAGCCCCCCAATAACTAATTCTCTCTCTTCTCTCTCTCCTACCAACTCCCCCCCACCCCCCCCAACCCCAACTAAAGGCACCGCCCTCTCTCCATCCAAACGACTTCCGTTTACGAGGAGTGCCACACCAGGGTGAATACCGCCTCAATAAACTAATCCTCTCTCTCTCTCTCTCCCTTTCGTTCTCTCTCTCATTCTCTCACTTCCATTTTCTCACTCTCACCCCCGCCCTTCTCTCTCTCTCTCTCTCTCTCTCTCTCTCTCTCTCTCGCTCATATCTCTCTCTCTCTCCATCTCTCTCTCCCTTTCATTCCCTCTCTCTCTCTCTCTCTCTCTCTCTCTCTCACTCACAACCATTTAAACGAAACCGTCAACCCCAATGGCCCACAAGTTGCGAAAATTTACCTACCTGAACCACAAAACAAACTAAACAACCCCACCCAACCCCATCCAAGCCAACCCAACCAACTGAATGAATTTGACAACCCGCCGCGGCTTCAAGTCACAACCTCAAACCCATCCCCACCAATAAGAAAAACAAATCCAGCGCATGCTGAGAGAAATGATATAAAAATAATATCCATAAATGCCTGCTCAATAAGAAACAAAATAGACGAACTCAAATGTCTGTTATTAAATGAGAAAGTTGACGTTATTTGTATAACGGAAACACATCTGAACCTTAAAAATAAAGATCTACTTCATGAATATCACATAGAGCCATATACAAAATTTCATAAAGACCGTAACAATGGAAAACAAAGAGGGGGGGTTGCAATGTACGTTGCAACCTACTTAAACCCAGTTGAGGTGACTCTCCCCGAAAGTAATGCAGAAATAGTGTGCGTCAAAATAAATACAAAAAACATGAACTTAAATATCACTACAGCGTACCGACCACCGAGACAAACTGTTGCCGATGATACAATTTTTTATGAAATACTAGAGAAAACCCTTAATTCCGACGAAACAGTTTTACTAGGTGACTATGACCACCCCCTAATTGACTGGAATACCACGACCGGAAAAAATGCTGAGTCACGCCTAATGACAAGCTTCATCCAGGACAATTTTTTGACTCAACACGTAAAACAGCCGACGCGAGACAGGAATATATTAGACCTCGTAATCACTACCCAAGAAAATCTATTATCAAACCTGGATGTAGGTGAACATCTGGCAACGTCCGATCATAAAATCTTAAGAATCAACCTTATAAGCAAATATTCCTCAGTAAAAACAACAGGAATGGTTTCGGACTTCAAAAACGCAAATTATGACGGACTTAAGGAATCGCTATCAAACATACACTCAAACCTCATAAATATAAATGAAGTAAATGAACTATGGGGACATTTTAAGTCTACAATTACAGAGGCGCATAAACAATTTGTACCCATGAAACCAAAACGTAATACGAAATCAAGCTTAGTATGCCCCCTTGGTACAGTAGAGACATTGGCAAGGCAATAAGGAAAAGGAATCAACTCCACAAACTTGTAAAAAATAACACAAACACTGAAGTAATTAAAAACTTGTACAAAAATAGTAGAAGGGAAGTGAAAAAAAATAATTAGGGCGAACAAACAAAATTACGAAATGACTATTGCCAGAGAAAGTGCCACAAACCCCAAAAAATTCTACAGTTACGTAAATAAAAATAAACAGATCAAAAGCGGAATCGGACCGCTAATAGAAGATGGCCAGACAATAACAGGTGACACAAACACGGCAAATCTGCTCAACAAATATTTTGGCTCAGTTTTCACAGAAGAAATTATCGATCATACCCTTGAAAATAACACCTCAACTCATGTGATAGGAGATTTCACCATCAGTGTTAGCGAAGTACAAAGCAAATTGAGTAATTTAAATGTAAATAAGACCCCGGGACCCGACATGCTCCACCCGAAAATAATTAAGAATGTTAAGGACGAAATAGCAAAACCCCTGACACAACTATTTAACTTATCATTACTACAGGGGATTGTACCGAGTGATTGGAAAGATGCGAACATTACGCCGATATACAAGAAGGGTAGCAAGGCCAAAGCGAGTAATTACAGACCAATTAGTCTAACTTCAATTGTAGGAAAAATCATGGAAAAAATCCTTAGAGATAAGATAGTAGATTACCTCGAATCAAACAACCTAATCAAAAATAGTCAACACGGCTTTAGATCAAATAAGTCATGCCTAACAAATTTGATTGAATTTTATAACAAACTATTCACATATAACGACATGACGAAATCACTAGATATAATCTTCTTGGACTTTCAAAAAGCTTTCGACAAGGTGCCTCACCGAAAACTATTGGCTAAACTGGAGAGGATAGGTATCAAAGGTGAAATTCATTCTTGGATAAAAAATTGGCTTACGGGCCGAAGACAGAGAGTGGTGATAAATGGAGTGGAATCGGAGTGGGAGCCTGTCACTAGTGGAGTTCCACAGGGTTCAGTCCTTGGACCGGTTCTGTTTCTCATTTACATTAACGATATTGATGTAGGGGTAAACAACACCATTTCCAAATTTGCCGTCGATACAAAAATAGGAAATACAGTCCTGAACGAAGATGATAGAAATGCGTTGCAATCTGATTTAAACAAAATATCAGAGTGGTCGATAAAATGGCAGATGCCCTTCAATGTCGATAAATGTCAGGTGCTGCAGGTTGGTAGCAGAAATATGAAATACAAATACGAAATGAATGGCAATCAAATAAAAACCGCAACGGTAGTAAAAGACCTAGGGGTACTAATATCTGAAAACCTAAAAACTTCCGACCAATGTATAGCAGCAGCAAATAAGGCAAACATAGCATTGGGCTTTATTAAACGAAAATTTACATATAAACATGAAAACGTAATAGTGCCACTGTTCAAAAGTATGGTGAGGCCCCACCTTGAATATGGTGTGCAGTTCTGGTCACCTTATCTGATCAAGGACATTGTAAGACTCGAGTCAGTACAGCGTAGAGCGACGAAGATGATACCCTCATTAAGAAATAAACCATATGAAGAAAGACTTAAACGATTGAACCTGTTCTCATTAAAAAAGAGGAGGTTGAGGGGTCAGCTTATTGAGTGCTTTAAGATACTAAAAGGTTTCGACAAAGTCGATGTAAATGCACTATTCACATTAAACAATACTAATCAAACTCGCGGAAATGGAATGAAATTAAAAACCAAAAAGGCAAACCTAGATATCACAAAGAGTTTCTTCACCTACAGTGTGGCGACAGAGTGGAATAAACTACCAGCGAGAGTGGTGGAGAGCGACACAATAAACGTATGTGTGTATATGTATGTACCGGTATGTATGTACCGGTGTATATATGTATGTATATGTGTATATATGTATGTATATGCATATATACATATATAGTTTGTAAGGCCAGACTGCCTAGTAAGGACCTTGAGGTCTGTGTGGTCTGTGTATCTATGTAGCTCTATGTAGCTCATATCTCTCTCTCTCTCGCTCATATCTCTCTCTCTCTCTCCCTCCATCTCTCTCTCCCTTTCGTTCTCTCTCATTCTCACTCACTCTTACCCCCCCTCTCTCTCTCTCTTTCTCTTTTCCTCTCATCCCAATTCATTTCCCCCCCCACTCTCGCCTTCATTCTTCTCCTCTCAT
The DNA here is from genome assembly GCA_032716605.1 of Paralithodes platypus. Lineage (NCBI taxonomy): Eukaryota > Metazoa > Arthropoda > Malacostraca > Decapoda > Lithodidae > Paralithodes > Paralithodes platypus. Next base: position 12,099,787 of record CM064580.1, on the reverse strand, counting down.
CCCTAGTTCGTCCCCCCCCCGGCTGCACCGCCCCGGAGCTGCCGCCAAGTGTCAACAAGTACCCCGGGGGCCCCCCCCCCCCCCTTCAATCCCCGGTTTATAATGGGAAATAGGGGTATACAATAAGGGCCCTAGGACCATCCCCCCCCCCCAAAAAAAAAAAAAAACCGACCCAAATTTCTTTTTAAAGTGCCGACGTAACAGAAACTACCCTCACCCCCCACCAACACCTTGCAACCTGCATCATCAACATCGGAAAAACTTTTAAGGGAATTGATCACTCCAACATTTTGTACCTTCAGTTTTTGCAAATTCTCCTTCACTAACCCCAAATCATGGCACCGATCAGAATTAAATGCCCCTCCTGTAACAAGAACTACTACAAGGAATGATATCCGCGTCATGGGTATCCAAATGCCAAGTGTTTTATGTGTTTAACTGGTGAACACTTTTTGCTCTTGGAGTGCACATTAGAAGCACACAAGGCACAGGCTGACGAACTGAAGAGAGATAATCTCACACTAAAGGAGACTGTAGGTGTACTTTCGCATCAAAATTTCTTACTAAAGGAGCGAGTAAAGGACATAGAGAGTAAGCAAGTCGACGTTGTTAAAATTCTTCAAAAAGAAAACCCATCCAATGATCTATATCAAACAGTAGTCAACAGGCGTAACAAGAGCAAATCCCAAGGGAATGGGAAAGCGACACCAGGTATCCCTACCAAAAACAGATTTGCTGTTCTCGCCGAAAACAATGAACACGAGGTAACTGACCACGTGAATGGGAATGGGAATGGAAAAGCGACACCAGGTAACCCTATCAAAAACAGATTTGCACACGAGGTAACTGACAACGTGAAAGCAAGCTCGAAAGGCAAGAAAATTCCTGACAGGAAAACAACGAAACCATCAAATCACGGAGTCAGCGGGAAGGAGAAACTCACCCTAGTCTATGGTAACAGTCTCATGCGAGGTCAAGGAGCTGCCTTTGCCACCAAGAACAGAGGAAAAAGGTCAGTAAAGGTCATTCCAGGCGGTAAAGTCGAACATATCTTGAAAGACATAACTAACTCCGCCATACCAGAGGGCACCTGTGTAGTCGTCAATGTTGGCTCAAATGACTGCTTTGACGGAGGTAAGGCCCCAATTAAGACCATAGAAAAAGATTTCGAGAACCTAATTAAAGTCATGAAAAGGAAGACCACGAAATGTGTGGTAAGCGGCGTCATACCCCGGATAAAAACAAGCTCATATGGACAAAATAGAGCCATAGAAATTAACAACGCAGTTAAGGTCATGTGCAAACAAGAGAAGGTACTGTATGTGGACAATTGGACCACCTTTGAAGGGAACTCGTCCCTGTACAGCGGAGATGGCATTCATTTATCAGAAAAAGGCGTTCAGCACATGAGTGACACCCTAAATCAAGCAACCTACATTGCCCATGAAAACAACGCCAGTCAGTACCGAGAGATAACTATGCTAATAGACTCCTCTGAGTATGGACATCGCTACCCCCGGAAAAACCCTCCCACAACCCCACCCAATCAAACTCCACCCGCACAGTTAAGAGAAATAAATAACCCCGCCCAACCCTTCCAAGTCCATCACAACCATTTAAACGAAACCGTCAACCCCAATGGCCCACAAGTTGCGAAAATTTACCTACCTGAACCACAAAACAAACTAAACAACCCCACCCAACCCCATCCAAGCCAACCCAACCAACTGAATGAATTTGACAACCCGCCGCGGCTTCAAGTCACAACCCCAAACCCATCCCCACCAATAAGAAAAACAAATCCAGCGCATGCTGAGAGAAATGATATAAAAATAATATCCATAAATGCCTGCTCAATAAGAAACAAAATAGACGAACTCAAATGTCTGTTATTAAATGAGAAAGTGGACGTTATTTGTATAACGGAAACACATCTTCTTAAAAATAAAGATCTACTTCATGAAAATCACATAGAGCCATATAAATGTTTTCATAAAGACCGTAACAATGGAAAACAAAGAGGGGGGGTTGCAATGTACGTTGCAACCTACTTAAACCCAGTTGAGGTGACTCTCCCCGAAAGTAATGCAGAAATAGTGTGCGTCAAAATAAATACAAAAAACATGAACTTAAATATCACTACAGCGTACCGACCACCGAGACTAACTGTTGCCGATGATACCATTTTTTATGAAATACTAGAGAAAACCCTTAATTCCGACGAAACAGTTTTACTAGGTGACTATAACCTCCCCCTAATTGACTGGAATACCTGACCGGAATAATGCTGAGTCACGCCTAATGACAAGCTTCATCCAGGACAATTTTTGACTCAACACGTAAAACAGCCGACGCGAGACAGGAATATATTAGACCTCGTAATCACTACCCAAGAAAATCTATTATCAAACCTGGATGTAGGTGAACATCTGGCAACGTCCGATCATAAAATCTTAAGAATCAACGTTATAAGCAAATATTCCTCAGTAAAAACAACAGGAATGGTTTCGGACTTCAAAAACGCAAATTATGACGGACTTAAGGAATCGCTATCAAACATACACTCAAACCTCATAAATATAAACGAAGTAAATGAACTATGGGGACATTTTAAGTCTACAATTACAGAAGCGCATAAACAATTTGTACCCATGAAACCAAAACGTAATACGAAATCAAGTATGCCCCCTTGGTACAGTAGAGACATTGGCAAGGCAATAAGGAAAAGGAATCAACTCCACAAACTTGTAAAAAATAACACAAACACTGAAGTAATTAAAAACTTGTACAAAAATAGTAGAAGGGAAGTGAAAAAATAATTAGGGCGAACAAACAAAATTACGAAATGACTATTGCCAGAGAAAGTGCCACAAACCCCAAAAAATTCTACAGTTACGTAAATAAAAATAAACAGATCAAAAGCGGAATCGGACCGCTAATAGAAGATGGCCAGACAATAACAGGTGACACAAACACGGCAAATCTGCTCAACAAATATTTTGGCTCAGTTTTCACAGAAGAAATTATCGATCATACCCCTGAAAATAACACCTCAACTCATGTGATAGGAGATTTCACCATCAGTGTTAGCGAAGTACAAAGCAAATTGAGTAATTTAAATGTAAATAAGACCCCGGGACCCGACATGCTCCACCCGAAAATAATTAAGAATGTTAAGGACGAAATAGCAAAACCCCTGACACAACTATTTAACTTATCATTACTACAGGGGATTGTACCGAGTGATTGGAAAGATGCGAACATTACGCCGATATACAAGAAGGGTAGCAAGGCCAAAGCGAGTAATTACAGACCAATTAGTCTAACTTCAATTGTAGGAAAAATCATGGAAAAAATCCTTAGAGATAAGATAGTAGATTACCTCGAATCAAACAACCTAATCAAAAATAGTCAACACGGCTTTAGATCAAATAAGTCATGCCTAACAAATTTGATTGAATTTTATAACAAACTATTCACATATAACGACATGACGAAATCACTAGATATAATCTTCTTGGACTTTCAAAAAGCTTTCGACAAGGTGCCTCACCGAAAACTATTGGCTAAACTGGAGAGGATAGGTATCAAAGGTGAAATTCATTCTTGGATAAAAAATTGGCTTACAGACAGAAGACAGAGAGTGGTGATAAATGGAGTGGAATCGGAGTGGGAGCCTGTCACTAGTGGAGTTCCACAGGGTTCAGTCCTTGGACCGG